>CAVNZK010000048.1:1800000-2227292 GCA_963693345.1 Pieris melete | reverse complement strand
TGCGGTCTGCACACAAGTATGTAAAACTGCGTCAGCTATCCGAGCTAAGCTAAACTAACTTAGCTTAGCTCTTGGTCTGCAACCCCTAACCTAACCTGTTTGGATTTTAATATCTATATATATTAATCTTAGTTGAGTTTAAACAGTCGTAACCTGTCCCTACTACAATTCTACAGTCCTTTGTACTCTTTTAAATCGTGGCTAAATACACTTGCTAATTCTTGTCACGCTGCGTAGAGGTCAATTACGGATTACGTGTCCTCAGCCAATCACAGCGCAGCCAAGTGATTTCCGAAACCGTGTTCAGCTACTTAAATAGCCTTGCTTGACATATTTCTAAACATTTTTCTTTTGTATCCCTGAAGAATCCAAATGCTGTGTGATGAACCAACAAGGTATTGGGACTACCGTCATGGGTATAGTTTACCTGGCTCTCTCTCTGCAGAGTACTTTCAGTGTCACATACCCCTTATTACTTTGATACCCATATTGGCTAACAAAAAATAATTTTCTATCCACTCGGTTAAATGAACTCAAACGTTATTATTTTTGTCATTCTAAACTTTCATAGCGTGTTAAAAGTTATCTTTCTCTTTAAACGTTCAATTTAAAAAGTTATTGGCGTGGAAGCTTCAGTATGAAATAATTTGTCGCTAAGCCGAAGTTTCAAGTTTCTCAGTGCACAGTGCATCAATATTGGTTAACATCGACACACTGAACTTTGTTTTTATTTCACTGCTTTAAACTTTGATTACTTTGCGCCTTAGAAATGGAAGCTTAAACTTTTGAGCGGTTTTAGTTCAAATACTTCAATTGCTATTGTTAGACAGCTTTTGTGTTTTTATTACATAGTACTTCAGTTTAAATTACTTTGAAAAAGGTATGATAAAATATTAATATCAATTTAATAAATGAATATGATCCCTTTTGCAAAGAAAATATTATGATACTCAAGATAGTTAATTAAAACAAAATGAAAACGCTGTTCAATGTTATATTTCAGTTATTTTTTGCCGAAAAAGGTATTAATTTAGCATTTGAAAACATAAACCCACATTTGGTTCTCCTGTTTCTTAATTACTGCAACCAAAAGCTATTGACCCTTCATCCCACGTAGTCTTTATTTAGTCCGTTTCAATTTATATAAAGAAAATGATTATTTACTCGTTTTGTAACTCTTATATATTAGGATTAATATTCAAATGTAAAGAAAGTCATTTGGCTTGAAGTTTTTTTTATAAAATTCCTAAAAAACATGGACATTTTCTTTACTCTTAATATCATAATTATTATAATAACGAAAAAATGCATATCGTTACCACCTTTTAACAATCTTAATATATATAGATTACGTGTCACGTTGTTTGTCCGCTATGGACTCCTAAACTACCGAACCGATTTCAATCAAATTTTCACACCGTGTGCAGTTTGATCTAACTTAAAATATAGGATAGCTTACATCTCAATTTATAAAATATTTGTTTATTATTTGATAGTCACAATTCTAACAGATGGCGCTGTGTTGGAAGTACGTTTCAAATAAGCTACGAATGGCATTACCACCAAAAAAACATGGTGGTCCCCATGACTGGTGTTCTCTTACCGTTTCCCTTGAATATGTTACTATGTAATATAACTAAAACTTTAGCTACAGCAACGCTTGGCCGGTCTGCTAGTTATCTGTAGAAAGATTAAAGGTATCTTGTATAGAGTTCCGTAATGTTTTTCGCCGGCATCTAATGTTATTACGCAGCCATGCCATTCTTTTTTAATTTAAGCCCAAGTAGGGTAAAGGATTAGGTTAGCTTCAGTGATTACTAATGAAGAAATAACACTGTTAAAGGCTACTTATTACAACGGTCACGTACTCACCCCATTCAATAGACCTCAACGTGACCACGTAAATTGGGCGACAGTTTTTAATTAGCGTAGTTTTTCGTCACTAAAAATGAGTATTATTATTCGAGTGTATTCCAGTGTGACTTTCTGGGGAGTTATTTTGATCTAGATTTTTAATAGAGGTATTTTTAATACCGCTTCATATTAGTGACACATTATATTGCTTCAGATTTAATAGGAATGTTTCCTGTAATGTAATATTTGACATTCAACAAAACCTAAATTTCCTCTTAATTTTTTTTTTCTTAAAATCTAAGCCTTATTGCAGCTAACTTATCTGGTTTTTTTTTATCACAGCCAATACACAAGAGACCGCAGAGGACTTTAGTTCAGAGTATGTGTGTGTGATTTAGTTTCATCTTATCAAACCTTTATAATTCCTATAAAAGCATATTCAAGAATATGCTTTTCCGTAATTTAACTCTGCAATATAAGAAGCTTAATTGCAGCCACAAGCTGTGTCCTAATTGCCGGGTAATATGATTTATTCAAACCAATATCATGTAACTCTTATATGAATTGTCTTAACATTAATTTATATATAAATTGGGGCTTAAAATTAGCTAGGGACATAGATACGATGGTCGTTTTGCTTTCAAATAAAATTAATGTAAATAACATAAGTTTGCTTATATAAATTGTATGAGGAATTCTGTATGATTAATATACCATGCATATTCTAACGCGCTTGTAATATCCTTCAAAATGTCGAGCTCTCGGAAAATGGTTGGAAAATTGTAAGAAACTTACACAGTTTAATTATCAAGCCTGCAGTGGCGCGAAGACAATTTGTCACTGCGCTAAGCTAAATCTTCATAAATGTGCCCTAGATATTGTGTTAAGCTGTGAAAGCTATTAATTATTTAACTTTCGTTTTCACTGTCATATATTTGTGTAATAAGTTTTATCAAATAAGAATGATAAGTTTTTTTCAGAAATAAGGCAAAAATTTAGAAAACTTAAAATGTCTTTAATTCTTTCTTTCTAGTAGTCCTGGAAGTAGTCGTTGTAAATATAGTATATTTTAGCAAATTTAAGTGCAAATAAAAAAGAGCTAAAAGTATTGTACATAAATTATCACTGTCTGTCGTTTTTCGGTATTATATACGTATGGTATACGTTTAGGCCATCTTGCTATTGCTAAACGATAGGCATCGGATAGACATAGGATGTTTACTAATTGACGTGTATTTTTAATATACACTCTGCAGGGGTTGAGCTTAGAGACCTCCCATAGAAATTTTTTTTGCAGCTGATGACCTCATCTATCCCCTATTTGCGTTTGATCCACGACTTTTTGGCCATCCTGTATATAGAAATTACCAGAAACAGCTGATCTTTAATTAAACGTGTAATATTTAAATTAAAATTTATATTATTAATTCACCACGATTTCATATGATATGATAAGTAAAGTAAGAGTTTTAATATAAAAAAGCAAAACAAAATGTGTGACCAGTATGATTATCAACAACAATTCTGAACATTCCAATTCTAAATCAAAGTAATTTATTGTAATATAAAAATCTCATTTATATGAAGAAATTCGAATTTATTTCTAGCGGCGGCCTAGAGCTTATCTCTTGATTGCGGATTTTGAAAATCTCTTCATAATGAAAACATAATAAAGTCGCCTTACTTCTAAAGCCAGTTTGAGAAAATGAACGCTACTTATCTGTAAATCTCACTGTTAATAAGCAAGTACTTAGATTAGGTTTTGTGTTCCATTTATATAATAAAACCTATCATTGAAAACACAAATATACAGTATTTATTATATTCTTAACCTACATAGTAATAATAAAAATGGATAAATAGAAAACTAAATCAAATGTTGTCCCTGCATTATTACCACTGCATTACTACCATTAATGATTGCAAGCCTGTATTGCGATAATTCTATGTTAAGCGAAAGCACTACCTTGAAAATATCTAATAAAATAAATACTTTTATCAGTAACTTTCTTCGCATACACCTATGACTGGCTAGACTACAAAAAATCCAGTCTTTCGCGTTGTTTAAGTTCACAAAATAATTGTAATGAAACGTGAAAGCTGAATATATAAATCTTCAATCTCTCGCAAAAACGTCTGAGTATATTAAATTCATACAATCTACATTGCCATGGCTTCAGGTATGATTACATCGGATTACTTCTTCATCACAACACGATTGGAATTCGCACTTTTACGCGACAATAATCCGGCCTTATTGCAATCAATAACAGTTATCTAAACTTTGCTTGTAAAAAGAAAAGTAAAATACTTTTAAGTTATTAAAACTTATGTTGAATTTAAAATTATTTGAATTAAGAATTAATTACATCATTGACATTTAAGTTCCATCGTTGAAAATACATTCCATCATTGGAAATAATTTTTACCCAACCAGATGTTTTTTTAATTCACCTGGCATCAAATCCGGGAAAATTTTATTCCACCTTGTCAAACTCCCAAGTCGGCTTAAAAGAACTTATTCATGGAAAGTCACCTCAGAGAACGATATGTTTCCAGTTATGTTTATTCTGCAATCTCATTCAAACCCACACATCGTCACTGAAATTTTATTTTTCTTTAACATAGACAATATAGAACTCATGTTTTATTAAAACTAGTGAGCTATTGTTTAAAATCTATTGTATATTCTGTAATTTGTGAGTGTGTTTTGTTTTAATATCAAAGCTCAAAAGTCATAACGTTCCAAATACGTTTCAATGGCTTTTTAATACTAATAAAAGATTATTGTGTTATGGTTAGATTTTAATTTTATATAAACTTTGTAATCGTAAAATATTTATTACTGCTTGAAATTATGTGATGGTAGATAAGAAATTTGTTGATAATGATAGTTTATTGTTATTTAATTGGGTTAGTAATGATTTATATAATCCTCGAACATAAGTTATACATGTATTTAATTACATAAATGGTGTTTGAAGAGTGTACACTGTACAGTTTTGTCTATATACTAACTACATGTATTTTTTCTTTTGTATTAACCTCTATTTTATTTACTGTAATAATTAGCTGCTTTCAAATAATAGAGAAATTGCATATGCATTTAGAATTTGATATACATGTTTGCAGAGTCACATGGGCTTGCAATTAAGATAAAAAAAGTAGTTTATAAGCTATTCCCGTCTGTCTTTACGTATTGGTTTACACTGCACTTGAGGATCTGATGGAAATAATATAGTAGAATGGGAGAGCATCTCTGGAGACTTGGATCAATACAGCCTTGTTGGACCTACCCACGGTGGTCCTAGTGTGTAATTATTATTATTTATTTATTTGTTCAGATAAATTAATCCATCATTATGTTAGTATAAACTTACGGACTAGTGTTATTCTTAAAAAGCTAAACATAAAACCCATGAAACATTGGTTTCATACATTTTCATGCCCACTCGTTTCTTTTACTAACAGTCATTCGAGTATGGGCAAAACTTCACATTTCTGTAAAATATACCAATTACTTTTCGTTTGATGACATGGCATAAAAAAGAAGGCCTGTTTTATATACCTGCCAAACTTTTTTTATACTGGTAGTATTTTTAACACATTCTTGCTGGTATTAAAAAAATATTAAAGAATTTGGAGACACTTTCTGCATTAAAATGTTTTCTAAATGAATTACCAATTTTGCGTTAAGAAGAAATAACACTCTAATTTATGCATGGGGGTATTAAAAGCCTATATTGGTCCGATTTATAATGGTACTTGATTTCCTGAGTGAATGATAAAGCACAGTCGATTTACATAACAACGCTCTCTGGCCGCGGTCGAGCGTCGCCGCAATCCTACTGCATCCCTAAGTGGCTTGCATTTTATTAATTGAATATTGGACAGTCTCTTTAATTAACAAAAATATTTTTTTGTAATCCTTTTTAACTTTATTACGCTTTACTTACTCGTGTTAAACTAGTAATATAATAAGAATATTATCTGATACAAAGGCAAGCTGAAAAGATTGAATAATTTTTACCTTATGTTTTAGTGCTTAGAAGAATTTATAAATGAAATCCTAATATATTTAAAATCGATTTCTTTATGCTAAATTCCTGTAAAGGACCAGTAGATATATGTTATATGGAAATAGATCTTAAATATTCCGAACAGTTTTTTCTTTAAGTACGAAAACATGTGTTAGGGAACAGCTGACACATCACTCGCTCGTATCATAGTTTTGAAAACTAACGTCTGCATTACCCATATCTTACAGAGCTTTTGGCGCTCAAGTTGGAATATTTACGCAATTATAGTTTGTTAGTTGCATAGTTTTCTTTTCGTTTGTTCCTCAAACTTAATTAATTAATGACCCTGAGTTTTTGCCGTTAAATGCGCGATTATTGCATTAAAAATTGATAATTGATATGGACTTGTTTTGGGGTACTACCCTAAATTAAAATATTATTGTTTAGGTTGATATATCATGGTAACAGCTTATTTGTTTAAAATTTTGTTTGATTTGTAATAGCGATATTAATAACTAAGTCTCATTCCTAAATTTATACATCTTTACAAAATATACACACACTTAAAATTTTATACAGAAATAATTATAAATAATATTAGTCCCCTCTTTTCTAGTTTGACGCGGCTTACACTTTTAGAGTATATATATTCTTTACTAGTTCTATCATCCCTGATTGTACAAATTCAAAATCTTTTATTCATTTAGGTAAAACAATGTACACTTATGTATGTCAATAAAGAAATACATATTAAATGCTTCTAATTTTACATTAACTGCCAGTCCTCAAATCAAGAGCGTAGAACGAACGAGAAGAACTGGCAATAAACTCTCCGCCACTCTTTTTATTCGCATAGTTTTTTGTTTTACAAAATTTTTGTATTGACCTGCAACAATTACACCATGTGCACTCGTGGAGGGAATTCCACATACGATAATAGCGATATTTTTTGTAATTAATTATCCTTAATTCTACCGGCATATTTATTTTAAATAATTCGACTACTCGGTAATATTTATATGATAACTATATTAAGGCTTATAAAACGTAGAATAATTATTATAAACGTAGAATATTTATTATAAAACGTAGAATAATTCTTATAAAACGTAGAATAACTATTATCAAACGTAGAATAATTATTATAAAACGTAGAATAATTATTATAAAACGTATAATAATTATTTTAAAACGTAGAATAATTATTATAAACGTAGAATATTTATTCACATACCATTTTTAAAATCGTAACCATGGTAACAAGTCCACGTCCTAATAACATCGTTTATATTTGCTTTTCGTACAACCTGTATAAACTAGATCACATACATAATGCCTCACCACAATCATGGCATCCTAAATAGATCGCCCTACGGTCTGTTGTAATTGAAATCTATCACATCTATCTATTCCATCCTGACCAATGAACACGGTTGGAATTAAACTTAATGCCCTACTAAGAGTTGTTAATTAGGATTTAAGTAAGTAAATTTTTTAATATACTTATGACGAATCTTAAATTAGGTTTTAAGTCATTTTAATGTAGCACTCTTGTTTAGGTTATAACTTATAAGGAGTCTAAATTACAGTGATGGCCTAGTCGCTTTAGCGTGCGACTCTCATCTCTAAGGTACGTTCGATCCCCAGCTGTGCATCAATGGACTTATTATCCGTATGCGCTGTTAATACTCACGCGTACGGTGATGTACAACATCGTGAGAAAACCGACATGCCTTAAGCCCAAATAGTCAACGGAGTGTGTCAGGCACAGAACGCTGCCTATTAGTAAAAACAAATGATTAGGTTGCAGTACCACAGTTTTTATTATAAACCTTGCAATAATATACAATGTACATTTAAAAATTAATAATTTTTGAAGTGAAACTTCTTTATCGAGGTTGGAAAAAATTTAGTGTAACATTTTTCGGTTACGCGTCACATGTTTCGGTTACGCGTCACATTTGACCGTTACGCGCGTCTTTTTCTCGTCCCTACCACGGTTGATTCGAAGAGATTCTAAACCATTAATAACAAAAATTTATAATAACTATAACAATGATACTAAAAATTATATTACAATTTATGAAATTCTATAATAATCTTAGTGGTAATAAGGTAAAATGAAATAATTGTATTCAAGTCTGTGATATTAAAAGCCTTTTGTTAAACTTTATCTAATTTAACTTTATTTAACCAATTTCTGTAAAGTTGCATATAGATAAATTTCGAAAAATAAGGTCATAAAGAAGTTTCACTTCTAACGTGTGTACACTAGTACACGCACATTTTTTTTTTTACTTTGATTGATAACTAGGTAGGTACGCCTAGTCTTAGTCTTATGTAATTTAAACTCACCTTTGAATTGACGTACGTGAGCGTAACAATTTCTCAGTGAAAAGATATTTTAATAACCCTTAATAGCAAGGTTAATGAGAAAATTGATATAGATCAGGTAGACCACAATTAAAAGATAATAGGTTCATAATGAAGGAATGCCCCAATTTTGTGGTCCCTAATCACTTAGTATTTTTCAGTAATGATTTTTCCGATAATGATAAAAGTCACGATCTTTTTTAACCTTTTTTGTCTAATGCTTTTATTGACCTTTCTTTATTTTACTTAGCACTCAAGACTCCTGATCAAATTCTGAGAAAAAATACTTAATAGGCATTAAATTAGAGTATTATCACTAAATAAATTCGAAGCCCTCGTTAAACGAAAATTAATCTACAAAGCTTTTTATAAATTTGAGGACTACTTAAATGATCCTAATCCTTGGGATTGAATTGCTCCAGTTCATACAATTTGTATGACTTACTATACTTGGCGATTAAAAAGAGTGGCGGACAGTTTCTTGCCAGTTCTTGTTACCCGCTCTACGCCCTTGACTTGCGAACTGGTAGTAAATGTAAATTTACGATTTATTTAAGTTGACGATTCAAAAGTGTACTTGGTTACCCACTTGAATAAAGATATTTTGAGTTTGAAACGTTATATATCCTATGTATATTTAGTGTTTATACGCTCTTTGTCTGACCAACGTAGTAAACTTTTCGGGTCCATTAATCAATAACATTTAGTTTTGAACCTACGGCCTTAGGGGTAAGGTACTTACCTACACACGTCACGGTAACGCTTCGCACTGAAGAAATAAGTACGTTGAATTGAAGAATTAAATTTGCCATAAATTGAATTGAATTAAAGCCCCTATTGCTGTCGTTAATTTCTTTTAAAATTCCTTCTCCTTACGCGACAAGACACACAAAATTGTTCCATGTGCCTCGTACGAACTCGAATTACCTGCATAATTCACCAATGTTTCGGGTTTTATCTAACTATGACACTAATTATGAGGATATTGATATTTTCCACCTCACCAAAGAACATGTGAGAAAATATTTGAAGAGGCGGGAAGACTCTAATTTTGTTTAGGTAGTGATTCGAAATATTTAGTATTATTTGTGGTTTTAAATATTAAATTTCAGTTTCCTTTATATAGTTTTGTCTATTGATGCGCTTATTTGTTTTATTTTTCGTATATATTATTGCTTATCTTTGTAATCTGATTTGGCTTTCTGTACTGTCTAAGTGTTTGTTTTGTAATATTATGTATGTTAACTGTAAGATTACTTATAATTAAATAAATAAAATAAATAAATTACATGACGTTTTCTTAACGAAACAACATAATATTTTTCGAACAGTTATAAGATGCAGCTCGTCTGCTACATCTAGATAATACATTTACTATATCATATTTTCTATATTACAAAAACTTTGCCCATTGAAAGGAGAATCGTTAATTTCTTTACGAAATGAACCCTTAACCCAATAAATATGATAATTTAAATGTAATCAAACTCCGTACCTACTTATGAATATGATTAATTCAAACGTCTTTATTTCTTTGTTCGCTTTATTTTGTCTTAATTGATCTTATTAAATTGATGCTAGTAAAAGTTGCGAAACAATGAATGATTGAATTCATATTTTATAAGTTTACATAATTTTATAACATATACTCTACGATTACAATTGTTTTTATTCCTTATTTAAAGATATAGAAGAAACAAAACACACAATTGTAATATAAAAAATATGTCGGTAAAACTTTTAGTCATCAGATTTCTATTGATTTTGGAGTCTCGAACATCATAGATTTTTTCCGAAATTTATTTTACCGAGTGAACTTTATACTCGTAGATCTATTGCACAACAAGGTTACAAATGCATGACTAACTCATGAAAATTATTAATGAGTAGTAATTATCAACGGAGAAGAGCAGTGTTGGCCTAGTGGCTTCAGCGTGCGACTCTCATACCTGAGGTCGTAGGTTCGATCCCCGGCTGATCACCAATGGACTTTCTTTCTATGTGCGCATTTAAAATTTGCTCGAACGGTGAAGGAAAACATCGTAAGGAAACCGTCATGTCTTAGACCCAAAAAGTCGACGGCGTGTGTCAGGCACTGGAGGCTGATCACCTACTTACCTATCAGATTTATTAATGATCATGAAACAGATTCAGAAATCTGAGGCAAAGACCTAAAGAGGTTGTATGGACACTGATTTATTTTAAACGGACAAGGGATCTATTTAAATTTGCTCACGAACATCCAGTACTACTATATTAATAACGAGTTAATAAATAAAATTGCCATTATAAGCCTCCGCTAAGCCTTGTAATAATATAAACTTTTTTAAATCCAATTTTACGAGCTTAAACGCGTAATATATGTATTTGCGTACTAGCTTCCGTCCTCTTCTGACCTTTTGACCTTCGGATCTTTTCTGACCTCCCAGAAATCTTTTTTGCTATAAAACCTTCCACAGGACGAGATTATCTATTGGTGAAAACAGTACCCGTAACTATTCGCGTTATTATAGAAGACAGACACGATATGAGAACTTTGTTTTATGAAGTGTATTCTTTTACCTGCTAATAAAAGAGATTTTCTTTTTTCAGGTGCAAGCCATGTGCCACTGCAGTATAATACTAATTATATTCGACTGGGATCACGTCTGATCAGTGAATTCGTCCAATATGTCCTCGAGTGTTGTGAAATGGCTGTTCCTCAGTCAAGCTTTTATATTTGGTAAGCACTACTCTTGTTATATGCCAAAATATGTTATTACAAGTCGTGAAGCGTCATAGCAACACCTTTCAAATCTACGACTCTTAGAGATTATAAAACGATATTTATATCAAATTAAAGAGCCTGATAATTATCTGGAAAACAGTGTTAAGTATCCAAGGGTAGCGAAACCACAAAGACGAGTACGAGATAAAAACTCTAAAATAAAATATTTTTTCTATAACATTAAATTAATTTTTTAGATTTATTTGTAAAGCTTTAACGCTTAGCAGTTAATTACTACAATGTCGCAAATCTGTAAACAACACAAAGGTTTTCGTTGAGGAAAATATTTTTACTGAAGTTTACAAAGGATCCTCGTATTTTTGCGATTACATAGAGCTGCTATTCGCGTTTAGCGTTCTTCAGAATTCCGTTTTAAATTGTCTATAAATATTTGCAGTTTTCTTAATTTACTGTGAAATAGCAAGCCGTTTCCGCAAAAACAAGCTCGAGACTCTCGATTTAATGCAGTTATGAAATCGGGATTTAAAATTATAAGTTGTTTAAAGTGTTCTCTATATTTGGAAACAACTATTTAGCGTAAACCGAAATAAAGTATATTGATAAAAGATATTGGTTGTTTGGTGAATAAATTTAATGATTTAAAATTTGTATTTCTAAAATGTTCACTCTTAAACAGCTGATTTTTATTTATTAATATATACATATATAAAGGAGTTTACAGGTTTACACAAACTAAACATACTATACAAAACGTTACGTACGTTTTGTATCATTGGTATCATTGGTAACTCAATGATAATATGTCACGCAACACAACAAAATTAAAATAGTAGCCGCCAAGCCATTGCAAACCATGGAATGGATTCATATGGACTATAAGGCTACGGGTACTGTAAATTTTAATACATAACAGCGTCGTACATTTGCTTGTGGTTGGTCATCAGAATACCTAAGCCAACACGCGTGACATGATAATGCGTCCGCTTTTCCAATAACAATTAATGGCACGTTTTCGTCTTTCGTCTATTATTTTACATTATCACCCACCTGTCGGTTATGAGAGTACAAATGCTGTCGACCATATGAAATACAATGCATTTTGCTATAAACCCTGATAAAAGTCAAAATCATTTATTCATATAGGTATATAATGTACACTTATGAACGTTAAAAAAATATATATGAAATGCTTCTAATTTTACATTTATTGCCAGTTCTCAAATCAAGGCCGTACGAAGAGAAGAACTGGCAATAAACTTATTCTAGAATAAGTCGACAGCATCAAAACTAATATTATGTAACCATTATATTCAATTAATCCCATTAGTCACAAGCCTAATTAACCTGGTAATAGTTATTTAGTTCTGTCAATAAAACTGTTGAGAGTCCATCGAAATTAGTTAATTAATTTGATTGATGTGTATATCCAAAATTACTCGATAATTTGCATAATATATTTTACTAAGCTGACTTGAACACAACAAAATCCGATTTTTAAATCAGTTTTTTCTCAGTACTCAGTCTCAGACTCAGTAGTCAAGTACTATTATTAACGGGGCACACAGATCGAAAAAAAAATCATATTCGTTCGCTTCCCGTTGGCGTGAGCTATTCTGTACCACCATCAAATCGAAGGTGGAAATCCAAGGCACCATTCAGTGGAAGGCCGGCAACACACTCAGCGTTTCTGTTGTCATGCTATGGGCGGTGGTAACTAATTTATTCAAAGTCGATCGCCTGCTCGGCTCTGTCCCATGAAAAAAGCAAAGAATACCAAAAAGACATAATCAAAATCACTTTAGTAAGAAGAGAACGTTTAGAAATATTTAATTTATACACAATTTGTCTTAAACCTTATTTAACTTTTTTGATGTGAAACTTCTTTACATACACATATGAAAGGCAATATTAATAATATAAGCGTCACGAAGATGTGCAGCGTTCTTGTCAAAAAAAAGGAAGAGAGCGATTGAGACCGATTGAGAGAGAGTGAGAAGGGCGAATTACCTTATAGAAGTTTCACTTCTGACATGTGTACTTTGTACGCACGCACTTTTTAATAGCATCTTTTGTTTATTATAGGTATTGTATAGGTCTAAGAACGGTACCCCAAGTTTCATCGTAATCCGGCGCAAGTCCAAGCGCGGCCACTAATTCTAATATGGACCTAATGAATTAGAAATACAATAAACGGGTTTGAGTTGGGATACTTGTATTAGTGAATTGTCAGACCCTTTTCCATTGACCATGTTATATTAGTAGTAGTTTCGCCTACGTACTTAACAAATTCTGTTACTACCCAAAAGTTTCTATACGTGGGTAAAAGTTTTTGGTTGCGTAATGCAATTTGTGTTGATGCTGCTTTTTACTTCTCAATAACAAGAAATAATATATTTCCAATATGCTATGCTACTATTTACTACGTATGAATTAGTTAAAACATATGCAGTGTAATATGTAAATTTAAATTTCACGTGGACTGCTGATGTATAAAAATATTTTCTTCATTTATTTGTCTAGGATATCTAAATAATACTGTCATTTAATTTCAGAAAATAGTTATACATTTAAGTTATATGACGATGTGTCTGTGATGGCAGGCATGCCTTCGTAGATTGAATACACCTTTATTTTAAATTTCCTTTTTATGACAATAATTATCGTGTTATTATTATGCAAACGCTTTAACTTTTTCACAATAGTTTATTTTTCATTAAGAGGAATAATCTTATATATCACTAGAACACATGAAAAAAAAAGTATTATTTACCGCTATTCTTACTTAAATAAACCGTATTGTTTTGTTTTATCCAAAAATAAGGTTTCCTAAAAAACCTATGTAAGAATAGCAAACTCTTGAGTAAGTAAGAAGAATCGTTCTGAAAAATGCATAATTGCCTAGCCTATCGTAAGGTTTACAAGAAATATTGAGAGTAATAGGAACAATTTGTCAGGTTTCCACGTTCAATTTGTATAATTTACTGGAGATAAATTATACATTCTAAGACGGAAAAATAGTTAAGAATTCACCTCTATTTTTCTAGAGACTGTCTGTGATATCTTAGGCTTTACATATTATTTGTATACTTTCAGCCGTGGATAATATAAACTACATACGAGTAACATACGAGTCAAACATAATATAGTGGTCATATTTGATTTGACTTATTACAAGTGAAAGTACATTTTATTGAACAAAACTGATGATTCTATATCAGTCAAGGCACTTTTCTTTATTTATTGCACAAAGTATTGCACACACATAATACATGTAAGTAATTAAGAGAATGTAATACAAATCAAATAGAAATGATGTGTCCCTTTATCGCTCTCCAGGCTTTATCGCTTTTAAAAACTACTTAAAGATACTTGAAACGAATTACGATTCATCACAAGGGAATATAATACTTATTCTAGCATTCAATCGGGGCTCTGCTAAAAGTACTTCGTGTACGAATAGTTCTTTTCCTTTTAATTGATATTTTTAAAGAGGAAAAATAACATTTCTGAATATTCTTTGTAAACACACTTCTCGCAGCATGTTTTCGTTGCAAAAGGGTACTTTCCGGGCACACTTAAAGTTTTTCAAGGAAGGGCTCGGTGATAAAATTACTCTCAATTTATTTCCCTAGCCGACCGTTTCACACACCAGGCAGCCGTTTTCTTCAATATTGTACTTTAGCTACCTGGTCATCTGATTGAATATACCTCATTCGTGATTTACGTGTTTTGAGAATATTTTGTTTAAAAGATATTAAACTTTATCATTTGAAAAGTTACATTGCTCAAAGAGTATTTGCGCCTGGTAGCGAAAACGCCGGCTGAAATATCTTTTTCTTCAGAGTCCGCGAAATCTCGATTATAAGTTTCTTCTGGCGGTGGTTAGAATTTCTTCTAAAATATCCTATTCCCATGCGGTGTTCTATTATATAAAAATAATGTCAGGTTCTCTGGACGTATAGATCATTCGTACCTACATATATATGTACGCAAACATTTTTTCATTTAACAAGCTTTTTTAATTGTAAATACATTTCCATTTTTATAATACTCTAGTTGTACTATAGGTTCTGACTGATTGGAATACTTCTGGGTTTTCCACCAATGAAAAGTAAACTATGATATATCAGTAATCGTGAAATTTTCAATCTTTAGATGATGCATTCTAATCTCGGCTAAACATAGCGATGAAATCAACATGTCTTAATCAAGGACACGAACATATAAGCAAAAATTATTAGAAATTCAATTAATCTAAGGCACAAAACTTTACTAATAAAGATTACGCAATCATGCAATGGTCAAGTACGGGTAAAATATCTTTATTGAAAAATGGTTGTAATATAGATGCATTAAGTATTCATCTCGTCGCAAGAGATAGCACAATGTATTGTGATGTTTTGCAAACTTTCTTTGTCCGTAAGGGTCAGAACCCTTTCAGGATACGAATGATAAATGAGGCTTGATTACACCGTATTGTGAGTGATAGTACTATGTTAGCTACCTTACATTGCGTTATTTACATGTAATTTTCAATTCATTTATCCAGTTAAATATTATTAGGGAGCTGGTAGGGCCTGGTGATATAACAAAACTACACAAGTCATGTTAACATACCTTTTTTCAGACTACTTTTCATCATAAATTTTTTAGATACAATTATGGTGAGGTTTATCACCTCTTTCTAAATAAAAACATTTCATTACAGTTTTAAAGAGAAAGATTAAAAAATCTGGTATTTTTCCATAGTGCTATGTAAGCGTTGGTGTCTACTACTACCTTTTCAGATTCACTGACACTAGACATGGACAGGGAAACGAACCTAGTACTTCCGCTTGATGTGCAAACTATGAGTGTTAACCACTAACCCTAAGACACTAGTAATGCAGCTTAACGGTTCCAAAAGCTGACTGTTTATTGACTCTATTCAAACGATTTACACATCATATTCATACAAGGAAACTTGTATGACACGATAGTAAAAATTATTACTGTGAAAGGAGCTGTGGCCTGTTATTAAGTCAGCAGTGCAAAATATATCGAAATCGTGCTTCGATAGTTCGTATTTTAATCCTCTCAAATATTTCGCCTCTGTCATAGTTTGTCAGTTATGCAAATCGAACTCAAATTGGTATTCAAAAGCAATAACGATATAGTTTGGAGCGCTGACTACTACAGGACATAACATACGTTTTGAAGGAAATTAAATGGAGACATTTTATATTATACCTGGGCAGTATTAATAATTATAAGCTACATAGTACATGTACAAATATATTAATCTATTTAGAGGAAACACTTTTTTACCGGATTGAAGTTATTATTATAAATTTACAATAATTTTACATAATTTAAAAATTTTCCGACGTTTCGCATGCTTTGCGTGGTGCACAAAAGGTGTTGAATGTCAAAAAGTATCACAGCTGTAGATTTTTTTTTATTTATTTCCCCGGAGTTGATATCGACTATAATAATACATAACTTCAATCCGGTATAAAAGTGTTTTCTTTAAATTTGTAAAAGTTATGTCAATAAAAGACAATACTATATATTAATCTACTTACACCCAATTTGTAATTTTAAATATTATATTTATTTATATATTCACGCCTTTCTTCCGAAGTGGTAGGCAGAGACAACGGACCACATACCTTACTCGCATCATCCACCTTCATCGTATATGCTCGTCTGTTATGGGAACCTTAACTTGTCCTTTTTCTAGTACTTCCTGGATTTCGTCCAAGTACGTCCGACTCGTACCCAACCCGACTTCATCGTCCATGGTTGCCTTGTAGCAGTTCCTCATTCATCCATTCTACATGACCATTATTATATACAAACTTATTTCATAGTAGCTTAAGTAAACGCTTTTTAATGCAATAAAGCAGTTTATAGTACTGGCCAGAAAACGCAGCAAAAAACCAACAGAACGTGGTTTATAACAAAAAGTTAGGTTAAAGCAAATCTCTATACAGTAATTTGACAGAGAAACTTTTTGAAATGCCCCTAGGTAGTTAGGGACCTTGCCCATTTAATTGACGCTCACGCGCTAAAGCCCTTACTTTGTAGAGATTACCGCTTGTAATTAGATTTCAGACTTACTTTTGCTGCCTTTGAAGTTTTTTCTAAATTAAAACGAAGGACTTTGACAAAACTTTCGCTCGGATAAAGGGAAAATTTTTAAAAGACTCTTTCGATGAGAAATACATTTGAATTTTGAACTATAAATTCTCTGATTAAAGTAATCTATACAATTGAATCTTAAAGTTCGGTAATTGCAATGATTGCGGATAGATTAATACTTATCCATAATCCTATCTTTACCATTTCTTGCGATTCAATTGCAACCTAGTCTAGTCGACAAGTTGAAAATGGAACAAAATAGAGATACTGCTCTTAAAATTATGTGCGATACCTCATTGGATCCGGAATGATGTCTAGAAAAATGTGCTAAAAGCGTGTATTAGCACATAAAAAATTGCAAAAGTTATACACAATTAAAGATGAAAAAAAAATGTAATTTAGTTTTTTGCCAATATTTAATAAACTATTAATATTTAAGAAATTTCAAAAAAAGATTCTAAAAGAAGAGGAAATTTCCAATAAAAAACTCTGTACTCCCGGAACTCTATCTCCATTATTTATAGTTTTAATTTAACGCTGAAAATAGGTCTACGCGTGACATTTTTAGGATTCGCGCGTGGCGTCAAAAGCGACTACGGCACATTAATTAATTTATTTAAGGTGTAGAATATTTTTTTTTAAATTTGAAAAAATTATGGTGTGTTCTGAACACTATAAATAATTTATTCCCGTTGGAAATTTTACTTAAAGTTAATTTTTCAACAAGTTAAACAATTGTTAACTAACGAAATTTTCTCGAACGACCGTCTTAATTGTAAGTGAAAAAAAATGTTTAAATAATGGTCGTAAAAATATTTCGCTTCGTAGAGCCTTTCTTACATACATACTTAACAAGATCGTGCCATAAAAGTTAAAGAAATATTTATACTTTGTTTATAACAATTTTTTTACTTAAACAAAAACTTAAAAATGCATGTACTGTTGTTAAAATTTTTTTTTTTTTCTAAATCATCATATAATCGTTTTTTTATTAATACAAGATATTTATTGATTTGCAAAAAAAAATTCCCGCCATTTGTTAAAAAATTTTTTTTTAAAAAAATGATTAAATCAATATTTAAAAAAAAAATTTACACAACTTTATTACATTAAAAATATTATGATTTTTAAAAAAAAAATTTTTCCTTCATAACAATTTTTAATTGTTTATAATCGTTTTTTTTAATTTTCTATTGTTTAAATAATTAGTTAAGAAATTTTTTTTTTCTAAAAATCATAATTGACAGTCCTCTATAAAGTAACAGAAAAAAAATTTTTTTTAATCAACAATTCTATTGTTTATTAACTTACCAATTTGTTATAAACAAATGTTCAACTTTTTTATATTTTTTTTCTAAAACTTCTAAAATTAACAAAAACAACCATATAAATTAAAAAAAATTTTTTAAAAAATACATACAACCCCTTCTACAATCAACCGCTATTTTGTATTATAGTAGATAGTTATTTTTATTGAACTATAAAAATGTTTCCTGGAAATAATATACATGGCAAAACGACGTTTGCCGGGTCAGCTAGTTGTATATAAAATAATACAAACACATAGGGTCCTATGATTCTGTTATTAATGTATGTAAATACTTAACGAAAGGATCTTAAAATTTGGACACGGGTCTCGATTGCGGCTCTACTCTCGGATTCATTCTTTTTGATTTCGAAAATTACTAGTTTACATACAATGCCAATTGCCAATGTCACTAGCGTTTTACTCGGCCAAATTATATTGTCGAATAAAATATTTAACAGTAAACTAAATTTGACCATGAGACCCTAATTTTGTCGTGTAATATATTTACTCTATAATCATTGGCATGTAAAATGAATGACGTGTACATATAATATATATATATAGGTAGTTTTAAATTTGGTACTGGAAGAGCTGACAAATATTTTTTTACTTAATAGGGTACCAAATCTTACATATTGTGATGTATATCTACTTATAATGAACATACACATTTTTTTATCGCGTGTCTAATGTCCATGCGTGCTGGACTAGATGCTGTTAATCTCAATGCACATGGCACATGTCGTTTCTAATACTAATATTCGAAACTGTATTATTAGCCATTCGTTACTTAAATGTGTGTCGTACGCAATAACATAAAGAAGATAAGTCGAGACTATATTTCTAGTGTTAACCTAACACGAAATCTCTAAATTAAACAAATAATAAAGAATTTTACTGACGTATTCTTGACAGAAGCTTAGTAAGCTAAAAATGGTGTATAAAGTGTATTAAATCTACATAAAGCCTGCATTGGAGGTCTTAAATGCTGATAAGATTTCATATCACTTATTCAACAGCGTGTCAGCTACGTAGGGAGGGCGTAATGTGTTCTATACACGCAACGATATAGAGTATATATCCCAGGTATTTTTTGTTGAGCATGGGGTGTTTAATAGAGTGCGGGAAAGTAGATGGAACGTATTATTTAAAACAAGTGTCGACATGCGAATTCTATATTCAAAATATCAGTTGTAATTGTTACTCTGTGATGTCAAGACAATAAAGACCCATTGCAATATTGATGGCATTTTGAATATAGAATTCTGTCGTATGAGAAACGTTGAACCGTTTCTTTAACTACGTATAAAATCTCAAAAGTAGCAAATGTTGAAAGCAAATATTTCAATATTAAATATACGTAACAGTTAAACTGAACTAATTTAATAAAGTTCATATTATTAAATGTTCAAGACGGGACAATCACTTAAGATACTAAGTGGCATTGCAGCTTGAATAGCATTTATTGATGATGAGTTAAAACACAGCATCACATTATTAAGTATACTCTAAATTAAATGTACTTTTCCTTATTATTGTGTATTCCATTTTGGCTACAAGTATAATTGTTATTCGTTATATAAATTGAAGGTATATAAATAATTATGTATTGAACATATTTACTGTAAATTTCGCTCATGAAGCATTTAATATCAATATTACATAAAAAGTTTGACACAAAAAACGCCAATATTATATGTTTCAATCAGTAAATTTGTCAGAACCCTATACAAATATAAAAATTTAATAAAAAGATCACTCCATATCGTATTGAGCTTGTTATGTCAACAATTTCCTTCCATGTTCCATTTATTTGCACACTTCATATGGTTTTCACGGCGTTATCCCATTTGAAAGAAATGTATTTCGTCAATCTCCTTTATTGCTTTGGTAAAAGCTTTTTAATAATCATAACAAAAACCGCTTCTTTTGTTTACGCGTGCATTTTTATCTCAGTTTAGTCTGAGTCTTATCTTGAATATTGGAATTAAGTGGCGTTTAATGGTGTGTATTTCACAGTGTCTTTAGTTTGAAATATTCTTCGAGAAGAATTGCGTCCTGGATTAGATTTTTGTATTTTAAGTTCTCAAGCCTACAAGGCTGAGTATGGAGATTGGAGGTGTCCAAAAAATAATCAAGAAAAGCGATAGAAATAGTGGTGGAAGCCTGTAGGTAAATTATTGCTATTATTATATAGTACCGGGGCCCAGAGCTGGTGCTTTCGTCGCTAAACGAATAAGTATCGTAATACAGCGAGGAAATACTGCCAGCATTGAAGGTACACTGACTGCAACATGGACAAAATTTTTAAAATTTGTTTTAATATTCTTTCTAATAATTTTAATTATTACTGGGTAGGTTAAGAAAATTTTAAAAACTGTATGTTTGATTCTAATGCTATGTTATGTTTAGGTTTTAATAAACGATAATCTGAAATTACTACCACAATATAAAATACTAGTATAACCAGTAAGTACTTTTTTGATAACAATATTTTGATATGCACAATGCATAGTCTTCATCTAATTTAGAAGTCGCGGATATCATCTAAAAATAAATATGATAACGTAATAAGAACTCTGCTTTGCATTTCAAACTAAGAATGAAATTTGAAAAACGAATTTCATTACTATCTACAAGTGCATCTTAGAATAATGTTACCGTCTCAATATTTGATTCACTCACCAAAAAGGTTAAAACGATAAGAATTATCTCCTATTCAAGGATAGGTCTCAAATTGAGTCCAACGTCTACATAGATTTCCTGCGATTTATCGAAATTCAATAGAATGTAGGTTCTATTGATTTGGGTACTCTCGGAAAATGCTATTAGCTAACACTGTTTGTTTGAAGGGGACAAAGTGGGTTGGGGAAAACCGATAGAGATGTAAATTTAAGACTTCGGTTTCTTTAGTCTAGGGATACGGATTCAAAGAGTACACTTTTGAAATTTTGTATTGTACAATAAAAATACACGATTATAGAATTTGACCCACTTCAACTCTAAAAATTAATCCAAATATTTGATGTATTTTAAACCTTTTGCTGATTGAATTACTGGCAAAAGTGGTTTTACTAAATATATGCGCGGAATAATTGGATTGTAACATGACACAAAATAAATAACGTAACCAATATTAACAACAATAAATCAATGTATTATACTGCTTTGAGTGTTTTTGTACTACTTTGAGTACTTAAACTTCTCCATGTAATAGGTACCTGCGTTAATTTAGGACCCCAGTACATTATAAATGCGTGTTTGACCATAATTTTGTTGCGGAGTAATATCAAAGCTTTATTTTATTAGAAACTTGTTGAATTGAAACCTTTTCAGTCGCACTTTTCATTTCTGAAGGTCGCGGTAGTGGCGTGGCACAACTTCCTTCACTCTCCCCTGTCTTCGGCAAGCCTCTTCGCCTGGGCAAAACCCGTAATGGCCTTTACTTGATCGGTCCAGCGAGTAGGGGATCGGCCTCGAGGTGTGCCCTTCACTCTGCCAGTCACCATGAGTTTATAGACATTCTGGATCTCTGCGTGTAACATTTCCAAAAAAATTCAGGATGCGTTGATAACAAAGTGTCGAAAGACGATTTTTTATCTAGCTGTTCAACATCACATTTCCTGACAATCTATTTTTCTCCTTTCAGATGTCCGTAGTGTCCAATATGAATTTTTAATAATAATTATTTTTACTATGTACGTTAAGAATATAGTAAATACTCTATATTTGTGTGTGGGAATCAAGATTAATGTATCGTATACAGTAATCTCTGATAGTATTTTACTTATTTGATGGAATTAAGCCTGTTCAATATTACATCCGAATGAATATTTGTGCATGCATTCTCGTTTCCACGCAAACAAACGGTCATATACTCCTATATAATATATCACCTATCACGTAGTTATTGTCCATTTCAATAACAAGATTCACGTAGATGCCATTTGTTAGAACGTAGATTGGATATTTTTAATGTTTTAAAGTAATGAAGTCACGTCCGCAACGTAATAAGCCTTTGAACTAAAATACAGTGTTGAGCTTTTAAACGGAAGCTTATTATAAGCTTAGAGATAATATAAACGAGGATTTGTCTAACTCTATATATCTGAGAGATATCAGAAAAAATACTAAATAATGTATTGATTATTATATAAGGTTGTTCAATTATTAGTGATATTGCGATACTTTCTCCTTGAACAGAAAAACGTTAATACTATGAGGCGTAGCCTACACATTAGATATAATAATAAAAAAAGGCAAATTTAGCGGCTGCTGAGTTGCCGTTTAATTGATATTTTATATTTTTATTTATATAAGCGAGAAAGAAATCAATGACGAAACGTTTTATAGAATAAGAAATGAAATTTTCTATAAGGAGTGTCTATAATATAAGATACAACTGTCTTGGTATGAAAAAAGTGTCAGCCCAGAATACTTTCTGACACGAAGAAAGAAACGAGACTGAGAATTTCACAAAACTGTACCAACAGGATTTTGACCAGCTTTTGGCTCGAATATTAAATATAGACGAAAAATTATGACCCGGAAATGATAAAACAGTCTGTGATATGGAAGAAATTTTATGCGATTCCATCCGGTAAGATCATGAGCTGTTTTTATGGGACAGTCAAGGGGTGGTAATAATCGAATACCTCATCATGGAGCCTGTATTACGGGAACTTATTACCTCTTTTTTAAGAAGAGATCGGCTCACAAAGTTGCGTAGTCAAATACGTAAGCAACGGCGTTGCAAACTCGCTTAAGTTGTGTTGTTTAAACAAATTTACGCCCCCGCACATAAGTTCAGAGTTGCGACGGCTGCCATTTAAGAAGCTGGCTTCGATTGGTGGAACATCCTCCATCCGGACCTTACTTCTAGTGATTTCTACCTATTTTCGTGTTAAAGAAACATGTCGGTGGCGATAAATTTGAAGGAAATCACGCAGTAGCCGGGGTACACTTTTCGGGGATCGGAAAAAAATATTTTACCTAGAAATTAACCTAATTTCTTTAATTGTACCTTAAAAAAAAGGAAGGGTACTTCGACGAAATATTTAATAACAGATAATTGCGTCATACTCATTAAGACTTTTTATTAAACACGCCGACTACAACCGGCATCAAACGTGGACTATAGGCAGATTTTTTTGATGACATGGTAACAATATTTACTAATATTTAACACTATGGTAACAATGTTCATACGGGTTGCAGACCAAGAGCTAAGCTAAGTTAGTTTAGCTTAGCTCGCATAGCTGACGCAGTTTTACATACTTGTGTGCAGACTGCAAACTATGCGAACTAAGCTATGTGAGCTAACTAAAATATGCGAAGCTAAGTTAGTTGTGTATGCCGATGCGCAGCTACACGAGCTAAGCTAAGCCCCTCCCGCTACCCCGCACACCCTTTGCACATCCTTCGCCGTACTGACTGAGATTTGGCTTAGTTGTTGGTCTGCACGCTATTTATTTCTAGCTTAGCTTAGCCTAGCTTGCTTGGCATAGCTTAGTTTAGCCTTAGCATAGCTTAGTTTTCGATCTGCAACCGGCTTTACTCCATCCATAGTACTAGAAACCATGTTACCGTTTAATGATACAACTAATAAAATGTGTTCTAGTAATATAGAGCTAAAGATTTTATTTGGTTCAACATGCTTTTCTCAAGAACTAATCGTCCGAATAGAAAAAATATTTTTGGGTTTAATCCATTTAATAAGGCTATATAACATTACGCTACCTCTGAACGTGAGTGAAATCGAGGGGATTTGCATTTAAAAAGACATTTCAAGTTAATTGGTATACTTACAGATTAATACATTTCTAGATTATTGTTTAAATTAACACTATACAAAAGCACTCCTTAATAGCTAACACAGCGTGCATTATGTAACTGTATAAAATATTTATTATGTTTTATAATTATGGTTCATTTGTGAATAAGATATAGTTTATACTCGTATACTACAATATATTCCTTGAAATTCTGCACGTATATTCATAAAAACGTAACTATATCCAGATGGTCTAACCGCAAAGTTATTGCAGCAAGGAAGATTAACTCGTAAAGCAAGCAACTGCTTCCTCAAGTGTCGCACGGTTTAATAACATTGTCAACTTCGGTTACACTATAGCCATTAGTTGATTAAAGCGGTTTATATATTTGTTAATAGGATTGATTTAAAGCGTTGTTTATTGAATCGGTATAGGAATTACAACACTCTTTTCTAGAAATACCCTAAGTTGTATTTTTCGGAAATAGTTATTTCGGCAGTGATACTATCCTATAAAAATAAATCGTTAGAATTAAAATACGCTGATCGCGAATACATAGCCTCTGTCTTTATTTAGGGGAATATGTGTCTTATCTGTTAATTTATGGCAACCCTAAACCATTACGACCCTGTCTCGTCCCTTGCTTAGTACGAATAATCGTAATGTCTTTAGTTACACCCCTTAATTTCTAAAACGGAACCTGGACTAGACTTTTCAATTTACTTTTTATTACTAAATAATCGTTTGCAACATCAAGGTATTCATAATACAAAAGCGAATCTTAAATCAAGATTTTTTAATAATTAGAAAAACAAGGTGAGGCAATCTGTCGATCGTAATTACACGTAGACGACACGGGTAGCAGATACCCATTACTTATTTTATAATAAAAAATATTATGAAATATTTTTCGCAATCAATCACGTTATAGACATTGTGGAAAGTGTTTTGTCCAATATTGAGCGAGGTATGAAATATTAGGGGTGAATTTATATACGGAAAAATGTATCTTTTATTATTTTATATAATATTTAGCTAGCCGCGGGTTTGCAGTTTACTCTTATTTTACGTATACTATCTGGAATCTAGATACGCTTGCTTGGGTTAAATGCTTGAACGCTGTGAACATAAGTACTAGGTTTCTACGATAGTTATTTAAAGGCACTAGTGAGTGGACAAAAAATTAGGTAGAAAACCGTTAGTATTTTATATTAGACTATAACTGTTTATTGGCTTAAATACTGCAATCTAGGCTAGATTACAGTAGAGTTAAAGTTAAAAAGTATACCTGGTTTTATGACTCTCTCGCTAGATGCTGTGTGATCTTTTGACAGTCGTAGGTGATGTAGAAAGTTTTCGATTAGTGTTCTTAGCGGATGCTATGAGTATGAGGATACAAGGCTGTATTTCCTTTTTCTTTTCTTACTTTTTGCTAGTAAGATCAATTTTCTTCATTTTTCAGTACGTATTTGTTTATTCAATGCTCTTTTAAATAAAACAATATTTTAATGGACTCTTTTGTTTAACTTTTTTTACCCAACTTTTCTTTGATTAGTTTTAATTTTTTCTCTCTCTCTCTCTTAAAACATTTTCCATGATATTTCCTAAGATCTAACCTTATCAAACAAAAGTGTCCTCTTCTTGTTTTGGTATAGTTCCGACCGGTTTATGTTACGTTTATGTATTGTTAAATGGTTACTTTTATACTATATACAATATTTCATATGTATACAAATTTAATAGCTAAAGTTTCATTCTTAAACATGCTATTGTATTGTTATAGTATCAAGTATGTCGGAAGTGTGGGTCGAGCTACGGGCGCCCCGATTTGTGGTGCATGGACACAGCGCACAAGTCCGATGCGAGCATAACGTTGACCCAGGAACTATATACAAGGTAGGTGGATTTATCAAAACATATCGCACACCCGTCAACTACAAAATGTAGGAAGGTAAATATTACTGAATCATGAAGAATTACTGTCTACTGTACTACATTCAAAAATCAAATGCCATCAAAAGTACACGTTCGACCGTTGTTATTTAAATAAATATTGCGGTACAAACGACAAACATGACATAAAATTCCGATAATTATGGTACATTTTATTAGAAATTGCGTTCTTTATAATAATAAGTTTATTTTTCTTTGATTTATACTATAGACAACATGTTTTCGATATAATTTCGATAGTAGTTAACATTAGGTTACTATACAATTGTCAAACAGCCCTACTCAAAGACCATGATTAGTACCTAGCCCTGTTCCTAAATATTAAAAATAATTTCACCATAGTTAAAATCAACCAAGCCTTAAATCAGTTGCTAATGGCCCATTGTGTTACGTGGTTACATTATTATAAATTATCAAAGGCGCAATCACAAATCCTATTTTAATTAATGTTTTGTCTTTCATCAACTGCAAAGCGTTCACATTTAGTTTTAGCCAGACAAAGAATATAGAAAGATTATTAAACTGCCACATTGATTTTTTCACGCTTAGAATCTTTTAGGTCTGGGGCTCAGATTTGTATATCTGTTTCGTAATCATCTTTTTCTCTAATAGGCAAGTAGGTGGCCTTCTGTGTCTGACACTCGCAGTCAACTTACTGCCACAAAGTAGCTAATAATAAATATACTATATGTGATGAGTTTTATTAATTTTTATACTATGCTAAAAATGTATTGCGTGCGACGATTCTGGTTGCCGAATTAGAGTCTCTTCTATAGTTATTTTTTTTATAGAAGATGACAAAGAGTATTTTTAAATGGACTTGATTTAAAATATGATCGATGGATTTCTAAGGGTGATATTTATTCGTAACAAGTCACAATCTCGCCTTGAGCTCTGTCAAATAATGTCAATCTTCATACATAAAAATGTTCTCTTGGAGCAAGATTTAAGTTCGATTGACGTTTAGCTTAAATCCTAAGACTAATAAAATTGGCCTAAGACAATTTTTATGAGTGAAATGAAAACTTTGTTAATACAATACGAATTTCAGTATAGGCGTTTATCTAAAGCGTCTTAGCAAATGTATTATTGATACGTCATATATTTTTACATTAAACAAGACGTGGTACTGGCATTAGGTCAACGTTTCCAGTTCGGATTTCTAATTTATATATAATAATATACATTAAATTTCTATATTGTCTTTTCACTGAGACATCATTGATCATTGCAATGTAGCCTATTAAATAGTTTAAGTCTAACTTAATTTACTAACGATATTTAATATAAGAAATTACACATAAGCTTTGGTTTCGTATAAAAGCTTTGCCATTATCTAACGGCCGTAATGTAACGTTGGGTGACGTCACCCATACGTTGTCTATAAATAACATCGGAGTAGGTTTTCGAGAGAACGTTTAGTGTCACCCTAACGTCAAATAGTGGTGCTGTCATTTACATGACGGCCGTCATAGCGGTGATAAACAGTAGTTTAACGTTTTTCGCGTGTAGCGGTGCCCATATTTAATTAATACAATGAGTGGAGACGTGACTTGGACGAGCGAAAATGATTGTTTTTTTGCATTATGTTAAAAAGTAAAGACGGCCGTTATTAACAACCGTAAAATTACGGCCGTTAGTTAACAACACCGCTTTTCTAGGAAACCTAAGCTTTAGTCTCTATTAAGACAGTCTGTTCCTGTGTTCCTTCACTTACCACACAATAAATATAACACTAAAATGAAAAAATAGAATACTACTGTTTACGAGATTTAGTAGTCGCCAGACGTATATTAAAAATTTAAATTTTCCATTAGGTTGTCTTCTTCAAGAACAGCCATCGAATTATGCAGTACGTGCGAGGAAGAGATCCGCCGTACGAGTTCTATAATTTCTCTGGAGCTGATATAAATGTAAGTAAAAATTGTTAAAAATGATACGTAGTATATACACAATACAAGTACGTAATATTTTACATTTTTGTTATAAGTTTGACCTAAATGTATAGGATATTGTTAAGTATCATGCTTGTGTCCTAAACTTTCGTGTGTGTTTATATTTCTGGTTCAATATTGAATTTGAAGAACCTAAATATGTTGACAGGTACGTTTATGATTCTACTAGCGGCCTGTCCTGGCGTCACATGGGTGAACATTTTTTTAAATTTGTAGATATTGATTTGTCCTTTAATATTGTGGAACATTTTTTTGTTCTATCATCAATAGTTTTCGCGCCGCATGCGATGAAAGATATTTTATATGCATTTTTTAACACATTGGATAACATTATTGTAGTTTTGGTAGGGATCCTTATGTCTTTTATGGTTATTTTTTTTATATTAATCAGTGATAATGCAGCATTCAAATGGTGAAAGGATTTTTAAAATCGGTCCAGTACATTTTGAGCCATTTCGTAACAAAGATTACATACAAATCTTTCGTCTTTATAAGATTACTATAGATATTCGCGTCATAAAAAATACGGTGTTAAATTTAGGTATATCATTTGGATACAACAAGGAGGCTTACGTTCTGACGCGAGACATGAAGCCCATTGCCCAGATTTTCGATATAGAGCGTGGATTGTCTGATTTATATGGTTTACTAAGCTATGTAACAGTGTCTATATTGAGAAAATATACTGGAAATCCAAGAGAAACATCGATAAGCGGCACAGTATCGTATTTTTCGGGCCGCAAAGTCAACCCCGTACCTGCTACACAAGCCAATATCCGCGAACGTTCGTTATCTTATTGTGTATGTTGTCGGCCGATCACAGAGTTGGGTATAACAAAAGTTGGCTAGATAATAATTTTCCAAGTCTATTTTTAACGTCAGATTCATTTACTCACAAGAATTATTATCCGTATACCTATACATACTGAAGAGATCCTAACACTGGTTAGGTAAGTTTACTGTAATTACAGTCAAACGTCTGTGGTTACCCGAAAAAGTTATTGTTTCATTGAGTATCAAACTCTGGACCTTTAAATTTTATATCACGAATCCGTAAGTTACGGAAGCGATAGTTTTAAGCTATATGTAGTAACTAAAAAATCGTATCTCCTAGGCTAATTAAACTTTGTCTTTTTTTTGTTGAACTACAACATTTACATTACAGCTGAAGCTAGCGGGGTGTAAAATCTATTATAACTTGAAATTTTTCTGCTCAGAACTTTAATAACTATTAAAGTTAGTGGAATAATGTTACACAGAATGAATATTCATATTTTGTATTGTAATAGCTATGCAGAGTTATTTTGTTTTATTTTTCTTTGTGTGTATATAATCTAGTGGCGCTATAACCGTATATGGGTATTGGATTCAGATTGCACCCGTTAATTTGATTATTCTTATTTCATCATTGAAGTAGGTGATCAGCCTTCTGTCTGACTGATGTCGTCGATTTTTGGATTTGACACATGCTGGTTTCCTTAGGATTCCTTCACTGTAGGAGCGAGTGTTAAAAGTACATTAAAAATATTATTATTATTAAGTAAAGCTAAGTTAACACTGATTATGCAATGCAATACAATTCTTTCTTGTTATTATGATTATTTTTTATATGTATGTTACTATAATGTCGATCTATTAAAAGCCTAGACTTATGAACTGTTGTCACTTTCATCACAAAAATATCTGTATGGACCAAAACAATATCTATTCGATTAGTTATTTGGACTATGTATTTGCCTGTTGTTCCCACGAGAACGTAAGTGGGTGCTCCTATTTCGCCTACTGCTGATAGATGACAAATGTTTGTTTTATATTTTTTATTTTATAATTAATGAACTATTTATTACTTAAAGTTTTTATAATGGTTGCAGCTCCTTACAAAATTTTTGTAAAACAAAAAACTTGGCGATGGAAAATAATGGCGGAGAGTTTCCAGTTCTTCTCGTCCGTTCTACGCCCTTGGTTTCAGAACTGGCAGTAAATGTAAAATTAGAAGCATTCAATATGTATTTCTTTTTTGACGTTTATAAGTGTTACCGAAATTAATAATTGATTTTGAATTTGAATCTATTATCTAAATCTAACAGTATATTTGTGAGACTCACATACTTTCGAGAATTTACATACAAATAATTAATTATCTGCATATGTTCATTTCAAATTCGTAGTTTGCAATGTTAGAAATTGTTATCGTGGAGGACAGTTTAAAACTTTTAATTGTGACGCTTGCTATATTCGCTAACATTATTGTACAAGATATAGTTATTTTCTGTTCATTGTTGAATACACATCATATATATGTTCAACATCATATTATGAACGGTTCAATCTATGAATCGGGGGCTTGATTTTGGGGATTAATTAGGTGTGACACATGTGTCAAATGATCACTGTCCTCCAACATCTGAAATTATTTAGAAAAATTTGTATGGCAATAAGGATTTAAAATCATTTACCAAAAACATTCAAAGATCTCCAAACTAGACTGTTAATGATTTGAAACATTGTAATTAATATTAATTTAATAAAATGATGCCGATAAAATAATTGATAATGTAATTAAAAATTCAACAAATTACGTAAAACATTGCAGACTGCTAATGTGCAAAGAAAATCAGTTTATATTATCATATTTTTGTACCTGAACCATATTCTTGCAAATTAAATATTATTATTATTCCTTAATTATAAAGTGATACTGTATCTACTTATGTCCAAATCAGAACGTCACGAGAAAAGGCTCGTCTTATGATATCAAGAATCATTTCAATATTTAGGAAATAATAAGCTTAAATTTCGGGTTTCAAAAATCAATAACTTAAAAGAACATGTACGTTCAATATTGTTTAAGTTTAGTACACGCTTCGAACACACCTGCAGTATTTCGTAGATAACTTCCGGAAGTTACGTTCAAAAGTCGAACAGTATCGATTGAAAGTTATGCTGCGAGGCGCTATGAAAATTACGGTCCGTTACGTTATAAGCAATTTAAAAGTCTTGACCTACAAAGTCATTTGAGATTGGTTCACCTTGCAGAACAAGTTTTTCATGTATTTCTTAGTGTACATTATTTTTCTAAAAAATAATCTATAAGGATTGTTTCATTCTTCGCTTAATACTAATACCAATAGCGTCGGACGTCAGTCACATCGGAGTATGAGAGTACCTCACATACACTTGTGCATGATGCATGGCCAGTTTTAATAGAGATTACACGCTGCCAAATCGGCCTGGAAAACATTAAAAATTAAGATTAACATTTATTTCTAATAACTACTTGGTGACGATTATATTTAATTTTAAACTTCATAATAACTTATCGTTTAATTTCAGGCCTTATTAAACAGCTAAGATTAAATTTTCGTTGCAAGCTTGTTGACTGGGACCAAAGCTTTTTAATCGATAAAACTTGCAGTGTATATTCGGCAGCACGCCGTTATAAAGCAATTAGTAACACGCAATTGCTATTTCCATAATTATTAATAACTTTACGTGAGTTTATTTTTGAGTTAATTCATGGATAAGCATAGTTATTTGTTGGATTTTTTTTTAAAGTATAATGCCCAATTTTTTATTATAAGGCAATTGCTGATTTAGATGACCGTTATAAGAATTACGAGGATGTTTGGACTTACTGGAATCAATGCCATACATTTTCTCGTAATGGTGGTCGGCTCACTTTGGGTCACTTTTCCAGTGGAGTAATTATCTAAGTATGAGCTGTTTTTTTATGAATACAAATATTTCCGTGTTATTTTTGGAATCTAGTATACGGCAATTAAAAGGTTTTAAAACAAAGGCTACACTGTAACTTATCAAGATTCTTGTAACATAAAATTTGAAAATTAGCAGAAAGGGATATCTGTTTTTTTATTCTGCATTATCATGTTTTTATTTTACAAAAACAATTGACGTATGGACGTATATTCTTCTTATAATCAGGGTAAATATAAATAATTAAAGCTTATTTCGCTTGCCCATGAGTGTCGTGATGCTCCGACGATGGACCACTTGGTAAATGGTGTCAAAGGTATATTATGATACTTTCCATTCGTTATCACAATTAGTATATCTGTTTCTAGATGGTCATGAAGTATCAGGGAAATTTAACTAAAACATTGCATAACACTACTATAAATAGTTATTTAGGTATTTCTACAAGTAGCAGTAGAAGTTAAACTGGGCAAAAGTAATTGTCACAATACAATAACGATTTTCGAATAAAAAACATTTCTACTCGTGATTGGAAGAAACCAATTAGTTCACAATAAAACTCAGTGTTAAATTTTGCTATACACCAGCACATTAACGTAATATTATGCAAACCCGATCCGACGACTTACGATAATAAATGTATTTTACAAAGGAAAAATACAACCTTAAAACACAAAGCTGTATAGTGGAACTATCATAGACTTTTGAACGACTATTTTTATCTTATACATAGAATAAACATTTTCCAATAATTTTACTTTTTAAAATACACGTTAAAATGGCAAATAATAAATTTGAGTAAATAAATAATTGTCATGATTTAATGATATATTACTAAAGGATATAAATAGAATATCGATTGTTCAAAAACGTTGTAACATTCATGATGACCGATTTTAACTTTGGTCTAACAAAAGCGTAATAGGCTATTTGACTAGATTTTAACAACCATTCAAATTATTCATTATATCTATAGAACCTACACAAATTGTTATTTCTGTTTCAAATAATAACCATTAAAATTAAAATTTCAAGAATCCGCCAAAACCACTCTAGACAAGATGGCGTCGCACTAGCCCCTACGACGAACCATGTCAGTAAACATTTAAACAAGTAATGATTTTTACGAGTTGATTATCATTCTTAAATTTCACGAACACACTATATTATTATTCGATCAGAAACAGCCTCTAACGAATTAAACTCCAAGATTTAGACTACCATCCATTAGGATTAGACAAAGACTTACGTATTTACTGTTCTATATCACGTGACTGACGTAATAATCAATATAAGCTTTTAAAGGTTTATTTTATTCAGTTTACTCTCCATAATACTTAATTTTTCATACTGTCAAATAGATAATTCGAATACTTTTCTTTACATTTCTTATGTTTTTAAATTATTCATGACATATCTTTTTTAACTGGTAATATCTGACTGACTGTCGAATCATTAAGACGTCAACTGATACTCAACTTTTTCAAGAGTCAATTGTTACTTTCGCCAATTAGTTTAAATCAATGCACCATAGATTTTATACGCAAGTTAAGAAATGGTTTTTCATTGCCCTGCCTCCTAAAATCTGTCGTTATGATTTAGTCTATGGCTCGAAAAAGAGAGGTAAAACGAAGTAGGTACTTAAAGAAATCGTTATAATAAAAGTGATACTAATACAATTTGTGTCTTGCGGCGACGACGATAATTATATAAAATGAAAGAAAAGAGACTTTTGTCGCCCGTTTTAAAATAAGCTTGTCATTTGGATCAGGAGTAAAAATCATTCTAGCAATATATCTAGTTGTCACTTTGATAAATAGTAAAAGAAAGTTCAACACGTACAAAACACCCATGTCTCGTCTCGCGACAAATGAGAACGTACAGTTCCAATTGAATTATTTATTAGAATTATGAATATGTTCTTTGCAAATGACAAAGCTTTACAGCTTCAACAATCTTTTGACTTTTCCGGATGTACAGGAACCGAGATAATAGTATAAAAAAAACGACGGGTTGCATTCCGAGAGTGCCGGCAGAAGGGAAAACTTGAATATTAACGTTGTGCATTTTTGATATTTTGGAATGGTTAGGGAATAATTTTGCATGAATTGCTTTAATTATCTGAATACAATATTTATTTATTGTTAACAAACATGACAATTTATATTACATTGAATACGCCGCGCCAGCTGTTTACTCTCTATCCGTCTTACGAATTTTCGATCAGGTCACATGTCCTGACGCGAGTTTAACATTTTTTACCCATTCCAAAAGAAAGTGTACAACGCCGCTAAAGAAGTTTTCACTTCAAAAACATTACAAACGGGGTGTCAGTAAGAAATTCCTAGTAATTTATTCATAAATTATACATTAATGCTATCGAAAACTTTTTGACTATAAGTGATTAATAATCCCGCCATGCATATTGACACAATTGTCATGTCATAATTTTTATCAACATGCAACGCTTTCTATACATGCTAAGTTACAAAAAGTTGCAATTTTACGTATCGTGGTTCGCAGCGTATCGGGCCTTCGTACTCTTTTGTTTCACAGGAGATTAATTTATTTTCACCGCTACAAGGACAATCCCTGCACAGAGGGTTTGTTTATGTGTAAGGAACTGTTTTATTTACGTGCATTTATAGAATAGATATTTTCCACAAACCATTCCGTTTGTGTCACTTAAATTTTCTTAGTGGTGTGCATAATAATGACTTCAAAACCGAAATATATTTCGATAAACAATAAGTTGACATCACTTTTGGCTAAAATATGTTTAAAAATCAGCGCCATTACACCTCTTGATTTTCCATTTCCAATATTAGTATTTAGTATCTAATTATGAAATCATAGAAATTGTCCACAACGCAATATCGTTCCTAACAATATTCAACTACGCCGCAATGAGCGTTTGTGGAAGTCAAATTTAATTTTCGATAGTGCACGCTAACGTATCATTTTCACCTAATTATAAACTTCCAGAGATTGAAATTAACCATTAAAATTTTACTTTCACGTTACGTATGTTGTATTTAAATAAATAATAAAACATTGTTTTTAGTTATGTACATGTCCAAGCAATGCCTTATTGCTAATAGTACATTAAACATATGTATATTATAAAGAATCAGCACTCGGCATTGTAGCGAACTGGCGCTACCTGGAGGTTGTTGTCCTAACTTATAAGTAGGAGTGTCCCAGATTTCTTAACAATAGACAATCACACACAAAAATTCACTATTGCACACCGAAATCCCTTCTCTTTAAGAAAAGGTTTCTCACCCCTCAGAACTGGGTTCATTCATTCAGTTGACGACTCACATCATCAGTTGTCTAAAGGAATTTAACAGTTAATATATACACGGCGTCCCACTATGGAACATCAAGGGAAAGTACTTTAAATATCGTAGATAGGATATTTGCTGAAAGACGACTTTATTTTATTTTGAAAGTATTACTGAATTCGATGATTTTCTAAAAATACTTGTCTCGTCTGGGAATCGAACCGAATCAAATGTGAAAAAACCCTCTTATTTTTTGATGCCAATCAAGAGAATGTACCAAAATAATAATTCTTCTTAAGCAACATAATAATAATAATAATAATAATAATAAAGTCATTTAATCATTTAGGTACAATTTGTACTCTTATGCATGTCAACTCGGTTATCCTCATCTTACAGCGGCACTAGTGCCCACACATTGTTATCGTCTAAAAATTCCCGAACCGTGTAATATCCTCCCTTTGTTAAGGTATTCTTGATACAAAGCTTAAACTCATGAATCGGAAGTTTGGTTACACGGTCCGGAATCTTGTTAAATATGTGTATACATTTCCCCATAAATGAGTGAGCAGTTTTATGCAGTCTGAAAGCTGGTAAATCAAGTCTATTCCTACTTCTTGTATTTAAATTGTGACAGTCACTGCGCTTTATAAATTTATTAAGGTTTTTATAAACGTACATAATATTTTCATACACATATTGGGAGGCAACTGTTAAAATACCAATCTCTTTAAATAATTCTCTTAGCGAGTCGCGCGGTTTTAATTTGTATATAGCGCGTATTGCTCTTTTTTGTAAAACAAAAATATCTTGAATATCGGCCGCTGAGCCCCACAACAATATACCATATGTCATAACACTATGGAAGTAACTGAAGTATACAAGCCTCGCCGTTTCGACATCAGACAACCATCTAATCTTTCTTATCGCAAAAGCAGCCGAACTAAGTCTTGCCGATAGGTTTGTAATATGGGGCTTCCATTGCAAACGAGAATCTAGAGTGATCCCTAAAAATACAGTTGAATCAAGACATTGAATTATTTCCTCATTAATATTAATGTTTGTACTGACCTGTTTTACGTTAGGCAAAGAAAATCTAATACATTTTGTTTTATTAGAATTTAGTAACAAGTTATTATAAGTAAACCAACACATTACTCGGGAAAGGGCATCATTCACCTCGTCAAAATTTATTGCGTTCCTACTGATTTTAAAAATAAGAGATGTATCATCTGCAAATAATACCGTTTCACACAAGTTATTTACATAAAATGGCAGGTCATTTATGTAGACAAGAAAGAGCAACGGCCCCAATATCGACCCTTGAGGCACACCCATGAGAATAGGAGCTCCTAAAGACTCTGCTTTATTTATAACCACTTTTTGTAATCGGTTACTCAAGTATGAATTTATTATTTTTATTGAGTTTGCTGATACGCCATAATACTGTAATTTTCCCAATAATGTTTTATGCTCTACACAGTCAAAAGCCTTGGACAGGTCACAGAAGACAGCTAAAGCATCCTGTTTATTTTCCCAGGCATCGAATATTTGCTTCATGAGCTCCACACCCGCATCCGTACTATACCTACCCTTAGTAAAACCGAATTGTCTATCATGAAATAGTTTATTTAATCTAAAATGTGAAAGCAATTGATTATGAATAATTTTTTCAAATATTTTACTTAGAGTTGGTAAAATTGATATAGGGCGGAAATTCGTGGGGTCCGATTTGTCTCCAGACTTAAATAAAGGAATAATTTTACTATATTTCATGAGATTGGGAAAAATCCCATCATCGATACATCTATTAAAAATAATCGCTAGATAAGGAGAAATATTTTCAATTATTGGTGCTATTACAGCTACTGATATGCCCCATAGATCTTCTGTTTTCTTCTTATTCAACGATCTAAATGCCTTTACAATAGAATCCGTGTTAATTTTATGAAAATCGAATGCACTACTATTTTTATTTGTGCTAGACGTTAAAAGTGAAAGCGCGAATTGCGTAGATGAATTCAGTTTACTAGTGATTCTTGCAGGAATTTCAGAGAAAAAGGACTCCATAGCATTTGCGACCGCTGCATCTTTTTTTATAATTTTGCCATTAATATTAATTTCAAAAGAGCTATCTTTAAATGAGGTTTTACCCGTTTCTTGATTAATAATGTTCCAAGTGGTCTTCATTTTATTGTCCGATTTTTTTATTTTATTACTTAAATAATTTGCCTTCGCTATATTACAAACTTTTTTAAATATTTTTGAATAATTTCTGACATAGTTTATAAGCGACTGCTCAGTAGAAATAGACTTTTCATAATATAGATCATACAATTTTCTTCTACTAACGTAAATACCTGGTGTGGCCCAGTCACAGAATTTCATTTTAGAGTTTAAAGAAACAGTTTTTTGTTTAAATATGCTAGCAAATTCTACGTTTATTTGTTGACATAAATATTCGTATTGCTCATTAGCATCATTTGAATCTTTAAGAAACCTAAGTTTATTCTTAATATTATTTTCAAAAACCTTTAAGCGTTTGTCCGTTATTGGCCTAAAAGTAATTTTTATGTCTTGTTTGACCCTATGTCGCTCAACAATGATTTTTTGTCCACTATGATCTGAATCCACCCAGTTAACAATACATTTTTCATATAAAACGCAATCAGAAAAAATGTTATCCAAGCAGGTAGCTGATAGGGGGGTAATCCTAGTTGGTTCAAAGAAAGAATATTGTAGATTGAACGACCCAAATAAATTAGTAAATCTACTTGTATATGTACTAGAAACTAAAATATTTAAATTAAAATCCCACATACAACCATCTTTTTGTTATTTTTACTTATAATATTAAGAACATTTTCCATAGAAGACTCAAACAGATCATAGCTTCCAGAAGGGGGTCTGTATACACACACAATTATAAATTGTTCAAATTCCACACAAGAAATTTCTATCGTTCGTTCAATGGAATGTTTTACTATGTCTAATCTTTCTTTATATTTGATATTGTTTTGTAACATTATTAATGACCCACCTCTAATTGCACATTCCCTAGTAAATGCACTAACAATTTTATAATTTTCAATACAATCTAATAATTCATTTTTTTTTAACCAATGCTCTGTGAGACATAATACATGGATATTCTGACTGTTTAAAAACAAAGAGATTTCTAGATTCTTTCCAGAAAAACCTTGTATATTCTGGTGTACTATTTTAAGGTTGCTAGAGGCCTTCTCTGTTGTCTTATTATTTAATTTAAATATTTAATTTGGGACACACATTTATGTGCATCATAGTTAGATTGCTCAATAGGGGCAACTATTTCATGACTAATTTGGTCCAAGGGAGCACTGTCGGAACTCTGCTGCTGTATAAAGGCATTGTCTAACCTAATAATAGAAGACTGCTCAAATAAAGCAGATTTAGCAGCCAAGTTCTTGGCTGAAGTTAGTAAATAAAAGCTTAGCGTTGCTGCTAATTGTTTTTTACCAAATTTAGATAGAAACAATCTATCCTTTCTCAAAAACAAGCTGTTATCAACAAATGACAATTTATTTATGTCAATTATATTTATTTTGTTTGAATAATACGATAAACTATCCAATGTCACATTCAATTTGTATCTTAAATTATTTTCCTTCTGCGTCAAACTCTTACTATAGGGAAATGTAAACATTACAATGTTTTTAACTTCAACACTTTGAAGATGGTCAAATAGTTTAGTTATTGATTTCTTATTTGCATTCTCCCTATTTCCTATAATTATTACTAAATTGTCATTTTCTCTAAACTTAAATTTTAATATTTTTTCAGACATTTCATTGAAAGAAATGCCAGGCATACAATTATTGCTTACACTTTGCCCCATCTGGTTCATCAAAATGTATCCCAAATCTTTTCCCACTTCATCGCTAAACATAACATAATTACTGTTTATTTTTAAAGAAACATTTTCTTTTTTGTTAACATCATTATTGAAGCTAAGCTGTTCAGAGATTGACGGCTCACACACTGACATAGACCATTCAAGTTGTTCCAAGGCAACCAGGCCTGGTGCCAGGGAATCCACCAGGTTAGTATTATTTAGGTGGTGATTGAGGTTCAGTGTGTATTCCCTCATGCTCCTCTTAGAAGACAATGCATTATATTTATGTGTAATGTTTGCCAGAGACACTTGTAAGCACTTTATTTTATCATTTAATAATAATATATTACATTCATACATTTCTTGATTTTCCTTAATTTGCTTGGAATATGATTCTAACTTGTCAATTAATGCTATATGTTGTTTTTTATTTTTTAAGGCATTTAAATAGCTTTTTTGTATCTTAATTAAACATTTTGTCTTTTTGATAAATTTATTGTGTTTAAAGTATTTCCTAATTTTTTTTTTCCTGCTGCATTCAATACTCCTACCAGCTTCTATCTTGCTTGTGTCACTTAATGAGTAATTTAATGAGACAGCAGGATTTATATTGTATACTGCAGACACCATATCCGGAGCACCACTCACTAATTCCTCAAAAAGACTGTGGTTTTGAGAGGTAGTCCAATTTAACTTATCTGTTTCCAACTGACTTATGCAATTGTTTGCTTCTTGTAGTTGTTTTTCCAATTCAGCAATGTGCGTGAGGGTCTGCTCATACTCACTATTGCATTGGTCAAACCTGTCTATTATATACTGCAATTTATTCCTCTCATCGATAATATTTAAATTTTGAGTATGCAACTCAGCCATTTCTTTCTTTAACTTTATGTTGTTTTCAAGGGCATCCAACATTACTTTTTCACTGTCATCCCGTTCTTTAAGCAATTGCTCAACCAACTCCTTGGAGACCTTCAATTCCTGCAGAACCCGTTGGTATTCCTCCTGGTGAGCTAAGGCCTTACGGGTCAACATTTTGTTACGGTATACAACAAAAGTATCGGTAATAAACCCAAGACGATAATTAATCAATTTAAAGTTTTAGTAGTAATCAATAGTAAAAATTTGTTTCGAACTTGGTAACGTTCTTGTGCCTAACGGTACTGGGTACCAGACATTGTTCCTTGGATTAATGTCATCATTTAGTATATATCTTCTTACAGCTACCTTGATGAGTTAATGACGAAAATCCACACACAAACCACTTAATATTTATTAAAATTAACCATGTGAAAGATGCGGGTAAATCAAAATAGGCACAAAGTGTTCACTTTAATGTTCGACTTAGATCTTTCGTTTAGACGCATAACAATAGGTTATTTCAACAAATTAATAACGTATTCCTAGTGTACAATCACTAATTACAAAATTATGAACAATTACACACGCAATTCTATTATAAAAGTCTATAGTTAACCGACGCGAACTCGCGAACGCGAACACAATTTTCGTTCCCATACTCCTCCGAAACAGCTCAACCGATTGTTATCATATGTATTTTTCATATGTATTTGAATGCTATAAGTTAAGAAGAATCCGTCATATTTAGACTGAGGTTTCAGACCCCACAGTCCAGTTATTATGGAAACCAATAGATATTTCAATTACTGCTTTCGAATAATTTGATGATATAAATACTCCCTAACAAATAAAAAGGTCACTTAATGAAATCCAAGCTTGATGTAATCTTTTTAAAGTAAATAGACAAGCCATTGCTTCTGTGATAAGTGCCGCACATTTCATATCATTATTATATTTGCGACGTTACCGCGATTGCATTCAGCCGTCGCTGTTCAAACCTTGTCTAAGCGAAGGATTTTTAAAGCGATATCACGCGGTAGTTTAATCATTCCTTATTTTGGTACAGCTTGTGGCATCCGACGTTAAAATTTGTAATAACCACGAGAATTACAGCTTTATTTACTTCGATTATCTTTGGTTGAAGAGATCGGGAGTCCACATTGTATGCATATATGCATGGATATATATGAAGGTGTATATTTTATATCTAATATTTTTCCAATACCTGCTCTTTTGCCCATATTGCCATAAAAATCATCATCCCGCAGTCCCGACGCCAAAAATTATCACACTGTCGATATATTTTATAAATATAATAAAGGAACATCATATTACAAAATAGCTAAGCAAGGCAGCAAAAGTACAAATCTCAGTTCTCATATTTTCTATTTTCTTTGAAGTTCGCATACTCCAAAGCTTTGAATAGAAAGCTAATAAGATATGGGAGCCATTGTGCATTGCTCAATATATTATTGAGTTTATCGAAGATCGGATATTCCCAAGAGTACAATATAAAGCTTTTGCTTTCGAAGAAATTTCATATTTATTTTATCTTTTGTTTCTTAATTAGTCCCGTAAATAGAGTTGTTATTATTGTTATTCTCATATAATGAAAACATCGCAAATAATTGAAGTTACCGTTGGTCAATGTCAAAATGTTAATTAATGTATTCCAAGTAAAAATCAGATCGAATCAATTAATTTTCCATTAAGGATGTTTTGACAATAATGGTGATGATAGATCAGCTATAAAATAATGATATTTTAATGATATATCTATTATTGAATCTATTATGAATATATGAATTATTAGAGTATGGGAATTATTTATTTTCTTTTATATTTGATGCCATTACTCACGATTCAGTATAATATTAATGTAAATATTTTTTATGTAGAACTTTTGTTGTGAACAGGACCAAACTCTACCAAAATCGTAACTATTATGATTTCATTTAACGTAAAATATACCCTAAGACAGGGTGCTAAAAAGTTTAATTAAAGTTAATATATTTGACTGTAATTAAATCAACTAGAAAGCGTGCGTCACGTAACAGGCTTTTTACAAGGAGTTATTCTATTTAAAATACCAAGATAGGGATCTGCTATATTTAAAACTGCTTTATGGTAATTTAAGGTAACATTATCTTTAAAAGGTTTTGTATAAGATTAGCCTTTTACTTAATAAACTAAAATAAACAAGCATTATATCGTAGAAAACATTCTACAAACTTAACTTGTAGCAGTAGAACCTTTTACATATATTCTTTGTGATGTACAATGTACATTTTTATTTATTACTAGCTGGCCTGGCGAACATCGTACCGCCTAACAGTCGATTCTTTATTTTTTTTAAATACTAAGGGTCTGTTTCACAATGTACGAATAAGTTCTACATAAGTTCCAAATTAGCTATTTATTACTTATTGGTAGGATAGACACTATTGTTGCGTTTCACGACTGTCAGATAGCGCTATTCGTCACATAAAGTCCATTATAAGTTATGAGTCCGATGAAATGTCAAATAGCACAATTTATCTTCCAAATAATTTATGTGTTGCATAGCTATTTGGTACTTTATCCATACATTGTGAAACAGACCCTTATTCTGCTATTCGGGACACCGGTCTAGTAAGATAAAAAAAAGAAAGTTGATAAGACAACAAATACATTATGTCAAAAAATAAAAATTTACCTTCCCGGAACCCCTCCACTAACATTTGAACTTTATGATATGGTAGTCAAATTGACTTTTAAGTATTATTACGAATATTTTGTATGGGAATATAGAAAAGTGTTGTTTTTAGACTTTTTCACTCAATTTTTTTTAATTTTTCTCTCCGTAAGAACCATCCAAAAAATCAGACAAATCGGCCAAGCCGTTTTCATGTTATGTCGTGACAACGGAAAACGGGTTTCATTTTTATATATATAGACTATTGCAATTCCCTTTGACGTACATAGTGCTGGGTTCTATTTCTGATGAAATAATTGTTGTTTTCAACGCACAGATTGTAAAAATCCGAAATCTGTGGTTCTCAAGTTTTTAATTTTACGATGTTTTCAGTTAATAAAAGTGACACCGACATCGCTTACACTAGACAGAATGGATTTTAACGCTGCTGGGACCTACGCCTGTGAAATTGCGATGGAAATTCCTTTGTATTCGAAACTCTCAAAAATACACGAAGTCAATGTTATAGGTAAGTGATATAGACGATTTCCTGTATTGATGATGATTGCATTCTCTAGCCTATTACAAAATAATAATAATAAATAAAGCTACTGGAGCTAAATAAAAGATAATTAGTTAACATTATCTGATTCTTTTTAACAATGTCATTAACTTTGTTTCTAAATAACGGTCAAAGAATAGAGGTTTTATTTATTATTATCTACGTTATTGGTGCCTTGTTAACATAGCTTTCGAACCTTCGCTGAAATCATGGGATATTTTTCTATGTGCCTAATACTTGACGTAGTTACCAAACTTGCTTACTTAGATAAAACCAAAGCGTAGTTTCAGTAAGCGATCAATCAAAACTTTTCTATTTACAATATTAGTGTACATTTCTATGTATATATTTAAGTTAAAATTTAAATTTTAACTTAAATAAATACATAGTTTATATTTGATTATTAAATTACTGACGTCACTCTCATAAATTGAACTGTCAGTTTGACAGATATAAATCACTTTGAAATTGAACAATATTTACCGCAAAGCCTTCTATTGCTAAAGTAATCTGACACTAGTGAGATCAAAGCCCTTTAGTTAACTTAATTAATTAAGCGCGGGATTAGTTAATGCCGTTTGAATTTTTTATGCTCATTGTATATAACATTATATACACATAACATGAAAGAGCCTTTTTGCCTTGAACTGAGTAGAAAAGTACAATTCGTGACTGCATTAGTGCGATAGTACTGCCTTAGGAGTTCGGAACTTAGCCATCGTCGGGCTATTTTTTCTTCTAAAATCATAGTAAAAAGGTAGATTTCATATGTAGTCATTCTACAGTGATTCTTTAATACTAAATTAGTTTAAAGACATCCAAGAATAGCACTATTATGTATTTATATATTAGTGTGACAGATAAACAAATGAGGTTTAGTAACTTGTATGTAAGTAACCAATGTGAATTATTTACAAATCAAGATCTGTCTGTCATCTGTCTGTTCCAAGAATTATATTCTAAGGAAATATTTCTAAAGGACCGGTTGGTCCCTAGTAACGCGTAAATTGGTAGACGGAACACAAATACTATAATATCTAAGAAATAATCGAATAAAGTTTGCGTGTTATCTTACACTCAAATAAATATGACGTTCCATTACAAAACCACTTTTGTATGAAATGTGACGCGACCCTTCGGCCGTCTTAGTTTTGATTCCATTATACCATAGGAAAGAAACTGATGAAGCTTATAATTTAATGTTCTGTATTATCTACAAATTTATATTCGCAATCATTATGATTTAATACTATCAAATATGTAACATGAACAGAATAAATATTATAATGTTTTATTCACAAAATTACTTTTCATTTATTAGAAAACTACATGATTCAGCATTTAATTTTTTTTTTTAAATTTGAGAATGATGTAGTAGTATTTATATGTATTTGGTAAAATATAAAGTGCATTGCATTTATCTAATTGTAATTGGGCTCAAAAAAAAAATAACTGTACCGGAGCAATCTCCTACACTAACCTCTTACTGTTAGTAAGACGATATGCTTCTCATATCAATTTTCCTGTAATAAGGAAAACCCACACAACGTATTATCACAAAGAGAAAACATTACATCAGACTATATTATGATTCCTTTGATGTGTTTTGAAATGGTTAGTATAAGTTTTGATATACGCGCGATATAAAGACTTAAAAGAAAATATTGAAAAATTTAACGTGACAAAAGTCGTAGATCGTATCGTAGACTGTTACATACAATTTACATTTAACTAACTAATATACTCAAGGAATCTATTTTACCCTATATAATATATGTATTATGTATCCTAAAGACAAAGTATGTTGCTAGATTTGCTCTAATACACATTCCAGGAAAATGCAGCTGTTGGGACCAAGATTGGCTGACCTAAAATGTATTATCTGTATTGCCCAAAAAAAAAATTTAAAAATATGAATCACAAGCGCTACAACGAGATTGAAGCTGTCCGATTGAATATTGTGTAACAATATTATTAATTATAACTGTGCCTGACTTACGTCAATATTTTCATCTAGATCATGGCGGTAAATTAGCGCATCGGTTAATAAAACCCACTATTGCACAGCCGTGATTCGAATGAATTGTCTTAGGGTTGAGAGTCCCACTCTTGATAATTTATTAACAATAATACTTTGATTATAAGGAATAATATTTTATTGTATTTGTAGTTCGCCAAAAACACCGTCCAAAAATCAGGATTAGACAACAGAAGTTATCGCCAAATGGCGACTTGGAAGCTACCTGTCATAGTTCAGCTGCCTATCCAGCTCCGCATCTCACATGGCTGGTCAATAATGTAAAGGTAAGTAAAAAAAACAGAAATTAATAAAATGTATTAGGGTCACTGACACAATAGATGACCAAGCACCAATACCTGACCAAAATGTACCAATATAAAAAAAACTAATCAATTATGGCAACTTCCGATTGTAGTCGTAGTTTTTTTTACTAGAGCATCACTTTATTTGTCATTTCATGCACGAAGATATTTCCTATTGGTGGAAAAAAGGAACGTTTTTCTGCTGCAAAGATTGCTCCTCGTAAGTTCTCCCATTTTTGCTAAGACTTTAAATTTGTTCTTGCTTTGGTAATCCTAATCCATCTTCAATGTTTTTAATGTTAATTGACCAACTATACGTCAGAGTAGGTTATGGGTTATGTTTCTAGCTACCCCTAACAATTTTTATGACGTTTCATGTTTAACACGGTTTTTTTAATGACGGTCATCTATTGGAACAACGAAAATGCAATATTGCCTAATGCTGACCAGTGTGGTCAGGTTATGGAACCGACTAAGTTCAACCTTTTTATTGGAATTATATAAATATCAAGCTAGGTAACTTATATATTTTATCCCAGCCTTGTATGAAATTTGATTCCAAAGGCTGACCAGGGCAATGTTTTCAATAAAACTTGAGTGGTCAAGCCTTGGCGACGCTTTTAAATACTAACCTAAAGCTGTCCACCTTGCATATTATCCTAAATCCTATTTGATCGAAGGTGAGTCTTAAATTGGGCAAAAGATTTAAAAAAAGCTTAATCCTATATGCGATTAACTAGAACTTCTAAAGGCTGACCAGGATTATGCTATGGATTTAACTTATGGTTAGGCTTTGTCCTTGAATACTGTAGTAATCTTTAGCTGGACTCCTTGCCTTTTTTAACTGGTGAGATAGGTGACGGCTTTTTGTATTCGTTCTTGTACATTCTTTTTGTACCAGATGTAGATTATTGGTTGGCGAAAGAAAATGAAAAAGAGGAGCATAATAGAAAAATAGAAATGCGAAAACGTGTACGCGAAGAGAGCAGTCAAGAAAAGCAAACAAATTAAAAGAAAAAAAAAGCAATAAAAACCTGTCAAGTAACCAATAAAATAAAGACACCAGCCATAGTCATTAGAAGCGACACCAGTGATACCAGTGATACAATATCAGATGAGGAACTAGAACACAGGATAGAATTATTAAGGGACAAAGAAACAGAAACTGAAAAAGAAGACGAGGAAAAGACGACAAAAAGTTTTGAGGTGTAATACAAAACCCCCCACCTTACCATACACATTTGTAATACAAATATTACAATTTTGTAATATTTGTATACGAAGGTGCATTCTTTGTTGGCAGAATCGATTCAATTTGTCAAGATAAGTTGCATTGATAAATTCCATGCATCAGTCACTCAAAAACTGCAAATGTGGCCCGAGAAAGAGGGTTTGATTTTATACCAAATTGATGATATTTAAGAACAAATTAAAAATCCAATAATATGACACCAGAAACGGGGTCTGTATCATGTTCCCGAATTCGAAAAATATAGAGAATATATCTGAAACAACAGCTTTCCTCCTGGTTGTGTGCGATAATAATAAAGAAAAATATAATATTTGTGTGACAAGTCATAGTTTTTTTTCTTTAAAGATACCTTTTGTAATAATATTATGGGTGATTTAGCAATTCGCCCTTTCGAATTTAGCCGTTTTTAAGTGGTCAGGTTTTGGTACATCTGATGGTCAGTTATTGGGGTGATGTGGTCAGCTTATGGTGTATTTTGAAATTTTAACTTTAAGCCGGTGTAAAAAGAAATATATTTATATATAAAGATATATCTTTGCCTAGTTCATTTAATTACGTAATAAAGAATAATTATCCCAAAATTGTTATAGCTCAAATTAATAAAACTTTATTTATGTAACATATTAGCAACGAATCCGCTTTACTGGTCAACCATTGGGTTATTGACCCTATTCTCTTGCATTTAAAAAAATCTGAATACAAAATTTGTTAAAAATTACGGGAATTAAAAATCATGTTCAAAGGTACAAGAAAACTGATTGAAATTTTCCGTTTCTACGCGAACGACGTCCCGAGGGCAACCGCTAGTAATTGATAAAATACAATATAAAAATACCTCTTACTTAACAAGCCTCCAGAAGATACCTCTGAAGGTTTAATTCATTAGTATTTTCCAGATCATTAAACTAATGCGTTGTTGTTATCTCTTACCTCTTGTATAAAGTCTTCAGTGTACCACGTACAATGAACAACATACAGCATACAATAATACTATTTCAATATTATTAAGTATAGTTCAGTACTGTCTATCTAAAAAATATGTTTAATTCAGTTGTTCGATATTTCAATGGCGTAATTGTAACGTGGAAAAGAAATAGGGGGATAGAAAATATAGAAGACATAGCAGGAAGCGAATGGGGAAAAAAGGCTTGGATAGAGAGGTTTAAAAAAATCTGGGCCTTTTCCTGAGATGGGGTTCCGATCAATAGAATACTTCCGTAGGATGTTGCGACAACGAGTAATCAGAAAAAATATTACTATAGTAAATGTAAATTATATATTTACGCTACTAGCAAATAATATTATAGCAAAATTCTCAACAGTAAAAGTCTTGATCAATTTTATTAAAACACAAATGTGCGGCAGTTTAAATAACTTCAACAATGGAACTTCAACTTTTTGTAATGTTATTTACAGATAAGCAAAGTATTTTAGATTTCAAATATTGCATAGCTTATATTACTATATATTACATAATATTGCTTGACCAAAAAGTATTATTAATAATCATTTATGAAAGAAAATCTAAATACAAATTTATGAAGCGCAATTTACCACGGCTCAAATAACTACGGTCCAATTAGCGACACTATTTATAATAGGCCAAACGGCCGTCAACTGTTCATAAATAAACTATTCAGTTGTTTTAAATGGATCGGTTCAAAGGTTATTTGCGAGTTTCATAGTTAATTAAACATATGACTATTTATAATCCATTATTTTGTCCCATACACTTCAATCACACTACAATCCACAATTCGTGATTACTAATTCTGAGTCATTATTTGAAGTGACAATAGACAAAGCTACATAAATTAAAAACCAAATAAATGATTTTGTTCCAAATCACTTTAGTTTTTGTTAAATTATTAATTGTTTCACAATCTAAGAGGAAATAATGTCGCTTTTCGTTTAATTGTGTTCGATCACGTGTCTACCCAATCACGTGTCTGTTGTTTACCAATCACAATCAAACAAAACGCGAATTCGTTGGTTTATCGTTTTAAACTTCTTCTAGGTATCGTACGATTTTTTTACAAAAATGCCACATATTTAACGATAAAAAAAAACTTGAGAGGTGTCAAGGGACACCCGGATGGAACGAAGTTCCTTTCGATTAATTTATATGTTAATTGGTATCATAACAGTATGATAGATTTTCTCGACACCAATCTTATATTTCATCGTCTATTAAAGTTTTTAGAGACCAGAATCTAAAAGTGGAACAAGTATGATGTCGTTGTGCTACGCAGCGATTAAATAGTAAAATAACCTAAATAAAAATTAAGTGGCACAATTAATAAGCATATTTCCTATTTCGTGGTTTAGATATTTTTTAAAGGTATTGTATTTTGCAAGGAAACTAGGGACCCCGCAATGATTATTGTACAGGGATTCTGGTGTACGTTTACTACGACAAATTTAGTTAAGTGATTCCAAAAATAATTCTCATTTCTTATCGCTACGAAAAAAAATCAACATCACGATGTGTTCCCAGGCGGTCACCCATCCAAGTACTGACCTCGCCCGACGTTGCTTACCTTCGGTGATCGGACGAGAACCGGTGTATTACAATAGCAAATAGCAAAAAAGTGTCGTGACAACTTTTCGTAAGAATTTTTTCCGTCTAGCCCCCTTTCACAACGCGCGATAAGGAACTTCGTTCCAAAAGACGCATTCTACCGACCAGTTCATTTATGTTCGAATACTATTTATATATATATTTACATGTTAAAGTAAAATTACGTAATTATTATTTTTCCATAAATTAAAAAAAATACACCGATATTGCATTATATCTTATATAAACATTTATTGCAATTGTGGTAATATAAACTAAATGTAGTCGCGTAAACTAAAGAGAATGTAAATGTAAAAAAAGGAGTATATAAAAATAATGGAAATTTAACTAACATTTATAATATTCTTTTTTTAAATCATTCATTACAGCCTTTTTCTTGCTGTATTGCGAAAACTTTGCTAACTTTGCTAAAAAGCTTGCTGATGAAAAATTTTACAGTTTCTAAGAAAATTATTTTTGTTTATATTGTTTAATAAAGAATTAGTTTAACAAAAAGGTTTTCCAATTAAAGTCTGTTCATAAAATCCTTTTAATACGCGGCAGTTGTGGTTAACATTTTCATAAGCAAAACAGGAAGTTATTAAATTTTTACGTTCAGACCCACTTTGAGAACGTTGAACAAACAAGAGATATTACAATGTTGTTTATTATTTTTTGGTTTTCAGTTAAATTATTTGTTTATATTATTAGCAAATACACTCAAAATCCTTATTAAAATAAATTAAAAAATTCGCAATGCTATCGATTGAATCATAAGCAGTAATTACTTTTTAAATTTCTTCTTTTCAGTACATGTTGTACATATTGATTTTCTGTCCACTTTTTGTGTTTTACTCAATGAATGAGTAAAAGATTCATTATAAAAATTGATTTATAAATATTATTGAATTGATTTAAATAGCCTACTGATTCTATTTTGACACTATATGTCTTTTGTTTTACGTGTATTATTTAAATACTAATGCTTGTTGGTAATGATTAGGTATAAAAAATATACAAAAAAGTACCTAGAATTTAATTCTCATTATAATTTATCTTAATAACCTAATTGGTGAAAAATAAATAACCTCTTTATTTAGACCTCTGGAGTTCTAAATGACAGCGGTCTACTAATTTATACAAATCAATATATCTCTGAACGAAAAAACCAATGAATAATCGAGCGCTAAGTACTAACACAGAAATACAAGAACTTAAAAAGAAGTATTGCGAAGTAAACACGTATTTTACACGTTTAAAAAGTAAACTGAAAATAAATATACTTTTAAAAACACGTACTCTATAAACAACATATTAAAATAAGCATGGCAGGATTTTTTATGATCTACAAAAAAATATTTTTTCTTACAAAAAAAACAGTTACTTGTATAATATCCGTTAGATTATACAGCTAAAACAAATTTAAATTTGGATCAATTAGTAAGCCGCTACGGCGCAGCTCTACGAGGCTACAAATAAACGCGAAACTACAATAATCACCTTAAAATAGGTTCTGCTTACGTTTGCGTTTTCTAGAACTGCACATTTTTTATGCCCGATAAAAATAATTAGAAATCGGATAGGTTCATAGACATAGATTGCTTTTTATTTTCAATAGCTGTAGGCAATATTATTCTTATGTACCTACATCAGTATTATTCTGGTGTACCTACATCAGTATTATCCTGATGTACCTATATCAGTATTATACTGATATAGTTGTGTTAAAACAGTTGTTAAGCGTCCAAATCTCATCACGAATATGCAAAAAAAGATTCATTTTTTCTACTTGCAAATACCCCCGTTTTTATAGAACTGGGGGAAAACGGGCAGGCTCGCCTGATCTTAAGTGATACCGCCGCAGGGCTGGTCGTGCTGTCGTCCGCATAGCAATAAATGTTGCTAAGTTGCAACATTATATCTATGATAGAAGATATTCAGTACAAACAGGGTCTGGGAGAGGACACACCCTGTGTATGGTATGGTTACGTGGTACTCGCTTTTGTGCATACCCAAGGCGCCACCAACAATCGCCCTCGCCGCGTTATCAGCGGAGCCTTATCCACTTCCCGACATGCGATACCACGGTTACGACCGTCCCTCCACGTGACCACGTCTCTACCCCTACCCGTAATTAACGCTTAGCTTTACAGATTCTGTACTAGTACTTATTAGATATTGTAAATTAAAAGACAAATAATATAAACTGAATATCTTACAATTTACTTAATACCTCTTGGTATGGTTACATTTCTCAGTAGATAATTAAATCTCGCAATATCAAACATGGTTTCAGTGGGGACACGGAGCGTTGTAATTGACTTGCCGTTCATGTGTAAACTGTTTGGGAGGCCTAGGTAACCGAGTTAAATATTTAAACAACTTTATCGAACGTATTTAAATTATAATGGAAACAATTTGATATACATATATTCTAATGTTAAAACATTTACAAAAGCTACTTTAAATTATAAGCATAATTAAAAATGGTAAAATTAATCACTCTATTATACTTAGATTTTTGGATCTATGTGTAGCTTCTCCGTACAAATAGGTGTTAATTGCTCTCATAGAAAATAGATTATTTAAATGATAAGGTTCGCAATCGTGAGATTTACCAATAACCTAACACCTTCTAAATTAAATAATCTATTGAAAATCATGAACATAACTCAGTTTCATATACACTAAATATTGAATGTGTAATAAAATACAAAAACATCCGTTCACTAGATTACTGCTATATACTTTATTACTGAGTAATCAAGTAAAATTTTCCCCCAACCATAATCTATAATTAGGATGTATTTCCTGGAATACTTGATTAGTGTACTGCGTCCTTAGTTGAGGAAGCTATGTATCTTCATTTACCCTGATTTTAATGGAGATGCATGGTAATAGTGTTGCTAAAGTTAAACATTTATTTCAATATATTTATATTGACAGTTGTCATAGTATAACATTATTTAAGTTTGTGTTAATAGATTATTGTGTTAATGCATTACAAAAAGTTTGTTAAAATATTCGTGCTCGCTAGCAACAACGTTAAAATGTAGTTTAGCGGAAAATAAAGGTGCGGGTAATTGTATGCGAAACTATTTTAATTGATTTGTTTATAATGAATAATTTGAAAATATAATTCAAAACGTATTTACTTGGTCCTTCATGAATATAAGCCGATGACTCGCCATTTCTTTGTATATTATGTAAACAATATGACTCGGATATTTTGGTCTTTACTTAACGTAACTATATTATAGCATAAGGAAATCGTTCCTTCTTAGATCTTTTTTGAAGAATTATACAACGATACCTTCGTTGGAAGGAATGACAGGTCTCCGTAAAAAAAATGACAGCAAATTTTGAGCACATAATAGGTTATTTATTTGTTAAATACTATTTTTTTATTTATAAGCAAGAACACGTAACAATAGAAGTAGATTTCGCAGATTACAATATTCAATATTCTCATTAATTATAGCTCTTGAAATGGCAGCTGTCAAATGCATTACATCCTTTTGACAGCTGTAAACATTATTTTACAAATAACATATTAAAACAGATTATTTAAAGGTAAAATCTTCTGAAATGCTAACGAGTCAGACTATCATGGATGGATATCCATAATCTATATTCTTTTAATTTTCTCGATTATTTTATTATATTCAACGTTATTCGTTACAAGAATTTAATATATTCACGTTTCCGGGAGTGGCACAAATTATCTAATCTCTGATTTATAACTCTTTTTGCATGGTTATCATCATAAATTTTACTCCAGAACATCATTATTGAACTAGGATCTTGCATTATTCTTTCAATAGCCTTTCAATAGCATACACTTATATTAGGTACTCGTCTCCGAACCCTCTTGGCACCACTCATACGGTCGGACCTTTTATTTATTATGTAAAACCTCAATTATGATAAATTATAAGTCTGCGGGTACGAAACTTGCGACGGCCGGAGCGACGGCGGGGCGGGGCGGTGCGGCGCGGAGCGAAGAGATAGCGGCGTCTTGCGTGTGTACGAAAAAAACTTCCGCGCAGTCAGTCGCGCTCACGTAGTGTTAGCGTGCCCAGTCTCCTAATGAGAGAATTTTTATTACCTAGAGATGGTGTTCATCCAATAAATCAACGAAGACGTAGTTTTCCCAACAATTCATGATAACTGCTTTATTTTATGGTGTACGTTTTTACTGTCCCATATAGCCGGTTTTGATAAAATAAAAGATTATTACCTCTTCATTGTCAATTTCCATATTCTTACTGTGATAAAAGTGCAACACTATGTACCCGCGCGAGCGACGAAATCAAACTAGTTTGTTCTCGTCGCTCCGCTCTACCGCCGCCCGTGCATCGCTCGATCGCGCCGCTCCGCCATCGCCTGTTTCGTACAGAGCGCTTAATGTTTTTAATGATTTGATTTGATTATTGTTTTGAATCATTTGATTACATCGCCGTCGCGCCGCCCCGCTACCGCTCCGGCCGTCGCAAGTTTCGTACCCGCAGACTTAATGCCATGAACTAGAACTTTTCTATTTATTTCAGGTGGATGAAAGGTTAACAATTCCTCACGGCACAGTCAATGTCCACCGATATCATCATGGAATGCCACTCTCCCTTACCAATTCGTCTTTGCGCTTCCCCCTTTCAAGCCTACAACATCCGAACCAGACTGTTGACATCACCTGTCTGAGCACCATACCTAGTTATCCAACAGTGGGGGAAGGTTATGCTGACATTCAGAATCAGACTATCACCGGTAAGATAATTCTCAGTATGTGAAACGGTAATATGGTAAAACTATCGTTGGTAGTATCATAGCATTAAGGTGAACTTTTCAGTGAGTTTGATGGCACACAAGGGCTTAATGAATCTGAATAAATGTATTATTTGTTAATAATAATATATTAATACCAATATTTTACTCTTTGTTCAATTTGTCTAAAATATAATAGTTTGACTTACTAAATGGATCATGTTTATTTTTCAGTAAACCTAGTTCGATTGGAGCCATCGCCCACTCAACTCCCTGTTAAAATATTAAGCAGCGAAGAGAATAAATCGGAACGACTTAAAATATACAACTATCTTATTTTTATTATGATATGCATAATATACTAGGCTTTATATTGGGTGTTTAATGTACGAGTATACTGATAAAACATTTCCGAATTCTCAAATCGAGTTCCGAAATAACGAAATATTTCTTACGAAATCTAATTATTCATTTGTGATAAATTATATTATGCTGTACTTGAGTTTAATGAAGACAATTTACTTACAAAGTTGGCAAATTAATGTCGCCTCTTAAGTAGATAAATTATATATTAACTTTATGTTGGTACAATTGATTTAATTATTTTAGTTTCCATACTATACACGTGGTAAAACAACTGCGAAAATGTGGCAACTATATTGTCAGAAAATAACGGCTTAGTTTACTATATTTTAGAAATAAATTTTAATTTCATCTACGAACGTAGATAGTGCTTCTTTGAATGCTTTGTAACTTTTACAAACTTATGTACGCGAAAATATGAGACTGAATATAAATTAAAATTAGGCTTGTCCTAATTATGCCCCTTTGAATTTCGTATACCTGTTTCGCCTAACCCTTTACAATCTGATTTTATTCTTAGTTATTTATTTCTTTGTTGATTTGGTATTTGGTCTACGTAAATTTTTCTTATGTAATAAGTAGATTAGTCGAATATATAACACTTTTAAGTAAAAACTTGAGTGTTGTGTTCGGTGTTTATCCCTTTTTTACGTACGATATAACTAAAGCTTTTGGACATATTTATTATGTAATAGCGATCTATTAAACTTTATATAGTCAATTTTGTGTATTTGCAACAATCAATTCATGTTTTTATAACATATATATTTAAGAATACGTACCAGGGGTAGCCATCTCTATACTACAATTGGTAAATCGCGCGTCGAATAACCTGATGGGTTTGATCTCGAATTAACAATGATATACATTTTCATTCGGTTAAATTTAATTCGGTCATTTAAAATGGCTTATTAGCTGATATATTTTATTTGATTTGGTCAATGTTAAGCTAATCGCAAACTACATAATATTTTAAAGATAGCAACTATTACGCCATTTAAAACGATAGGTACCTGATACAAACGGGCATGTATAAAAAGAACTTGGAGACATTTTCTACTGTCTTTCAAGTAATATTCTAGCCATTTTTGGTTAACTTGAACCATTAGCCGATAGTCACGCTCCTAAGTTTAAACACTGTCCAGTAATAACTATTATGATTTCTTTAATATTTGAAACTGGGATACTGCAGTACATTGTTTTTTTTATTTTATTCACTGTGTATATAAGTATCATAGCAGAGTAATTACTCTACCGTATCCGTAGTACGTTGCATAATAAATGTATTGGTGGGAAAATAAAGTTTGTGCAAGTTTGTGTAAGGAACAAGTTCGAAACAAAACATATCATGTTAGGGAGTGAGTATATATTTATATAAGTGTTGTGCATAGTTGGTTGTAAAGCTAAAAGCATTTGTGTATCTTTGCTTTTGACGTAGTAGATAAGTCCGAAGTTGATACGCTTTTTTGTTTCTGTACAGCTATTGAATGTATTTATTCCCATTTTGATATTTTAAGTAATGTTTCTACAGCTACTAATACAACGCAGAGCTTTCGTCGTTTCCATTCAGAGCTATAAAAAACAATGAAGCTATACGTAACTAATGAATTCTTTAAGATTATGATTTTAAATATAAAAGTATTATGTGGATTTACAAATATTTCCTGAAATGTAATTTTTATAATTGCTTTCTTATAATCTATACTTGTTGCCTACTCGTGATTTAAACAAACTTGCGAAAGAAAATATAATGCAAATATTGAAAGTTTTCATACATGATTTATTTTACCTTCACACCAAAGATGGCGTCTAGATACAATAATATATTAATAAATTTAGGCGAAATTTATATGCCCAAGCATGACTGTGCTATATTCTCAACATATCGAGTCTCACTTTGACAAATCATCTATTAATTAACAAATACTGGAGAGGTAAGAAATATGGTTCCGTTCTTATACCATCTTACGATGATACGTTCCGAGTGGATTTAAATCAAATTAGTTTCGCATCCATACAAACGATGCCGATAAATTATTATATAGTATAGTGTATCATTTTAACTGTAGCACAATTTATATAGATGCCTGCCTTTGTAAACCCCTTCTTATTTAATAGTAGAAAAATGTTTGAGGTTAAAACTGTCTTGGTACTGTGATTCGTAATATATTTTTGACTACAGTTATATTAAACTTAACTTTAATGATCCGCCTTGCGATTTTACGATTTGGCATTCTTATAAACAATAAACTGCAAGCTCCCTCCTTTTCAGAATGCCAAATCGTAAAATGCTTCACGACTGATTTGAGCGCGACCACCGCTGCGAAAACCGTTGTGAGAGTTCGAAAAGTGAGTTACAGAATCGCAAGGCTGTAAAACTGTTTGTCGATTCTATTTATGCGATAAATACGGTTAATATATGAACTTATTACTAATACGATTTATTTTTATAATTTTCTAAAAATTAATGTAATCGGGATATATTCTAGATCAAGGCCAGTTTTAACCAATTTCTTATGATTAATGTTTAGAGATGTTTATTGTAAAAAATCATCAACTATAATATTCTTTATAACGATAAAAATCATGCAGGCTATCAATGTCTTCCTTATTGCTATACACTCTTTTATACATTAAGTATAAGGTAATTAAGTCAATGTAATGTAACAAATTTTCATCGCTTCATAGACGTATTCGGTGTTAAGATTGACAGGTTATTTTAAGCAGTTGGGGCAAACCAAAAACGTTTTATAGACAATGTGTCCAGAGTAAATGATTGCTTAATTTGTACTAATCGAAATAACAAAACTATATATTTTTTTGAAATATTGAATAATATCAATAATTGCATCTATAATATTTATATGTTATTTAGAGCGTACGAATTCTTTAAAGGCCAGCGACGCATTCGCGAGCCCTCTGCCATTGAGTGTCCATTGGCGGCTCTAACTGCTTTCCTCCGCGCAATCACCCTTGAGTGGCGCTGGGAACCCCGTTACGCCCATGGGCTTGCGGGGGGTTGCGGGGTACGCGTCCCGCTCAACGGCGGGACGGTCGTTAGGGTGGGCCTGGCGCGGCCCTAAACTTCGTTTGCGCTGCGGAGCGTCTTCGCTCACGCAGCGCCTCTCGTGTCATGTCCGTGGGGCTGGTGGCGCCCCCCCGTGGCGGTAACGCGCGCGCGCGGGCGCGGTCGTACCACACCGGGTGAGACCCTCGGTTACCCGAGGGAAGCCCAGCGATTCAGACCAGCGGACGAATCCTCTGCGCGCTCCGAGACGCCGACGGGAGGGGTCCAGCCCATTAGTCCTGGATGTTGTAATAGTCTTATATTATGTGTTCGTCAGATTCAGCCTCCGCGCGGACCAGCTCGCGCGGGAAGGCTCGCCTGTGGTCTGGAGGTCGAGTATGATGCGGGGCGAGGCGCTGGAGGTGCTCGAAGCCGGAGGCGTCCGCACGCTCGAACATGCGCCTCGCCAGCTCGCCGATAAAGTCATCCAGACCTTGTTGCCTTAGGTCCCTCGAGATGGTCGCGTTTCTCACGTAACGCGGCGCGTCGACGATACGTCGAAGGGTGGTGCTCTGCACGGCGCGCAACCGACGCCGATGCGTCTCGGCCGCGAGAGCATACCACGCGGGCGCCGCGTACGTGAGATGTGGTCTGATATAGATCTTGTATAGGGCCAGTTTTTGACGCAATGGGAGGCTCGACTGGAGCACCGGGCGCAGTCTGGCGGCGGCCGCCTTCGCGCGGCCTGCGGCTACGGCGACGTGCGGGCGCATCGTGAGGCCTCGGTCCAGCGTGATGCCCAAGTAGGTGACTTGGGGGCGCCACTGAACCTCGGCCCCTTGCAGGATAAGCGGCGGCGGGAGCTTTCTCCCCTGCCCGAAGATGATCGCTTGTGTTTTGGCGGCGTTCGCCGTGAGGCGCCGCTCCGCCAGCCAGACTGGGAGGGCGTCCAGCGACCTCTGGAGCTTGGCTGCTGCGTGGCGCGCGTTGAGTGAGGAGGCGGTGTAGGCGGTATCGTCCGCATACAGCGCCACCGCGCACCCCGCAGCGACTGGAACGTCATTAGTGTAAATTGAGTAAAGGTCCGGTGAGAGGCAGCTTCCTTGAGGGATCCCCGCGGCGATCGGCCGGCAGCTCGACTTGACCCCCTCGACGGAGACGTAGAAACGCCGGTCGGAGAGGAAGGAGCTGACGATCGCCACCACGCGCCGCGGGAAGTCAGAGCTGAGGAGCCTGTGCACCAGCCCCGCGTGCCAGACTCGGTCGAAAGCTTTCTCCATGTCGAGGAATACCGCCGCCGCCACCTCCTTCTTGTTCAAGGCGAAGACGACGTCGTGCAGTACCCTCGATAGCTGTAGCGTGGTTGAATGCATTGGCGGCTCTATCATTTTACATCAGATGAAAATACGTATATTATTATTGATAATATCTATATTCAATATGTGATGACTAAATATTATTGTTATACCAACACCTCGCTTGAGGTTGAGAGACCAGAATAAAGATTGATCCAAACCCAACTGAAATGTGTTAGAATATTTTTGATGACTTTGGAACATTTTAAATTAATATATCTGCGTGTTATTGTTTGGCGTCTCTTAAATGTCTCAACTGCTTGTAGTAATCTGTGTATTTGTTGTTGTCAATTATGCATAAATCAATTGGCAAAATATGGTTATAACAAGGTTATCATTACTGTAAACTAAAAAAACTGTTACCTATATTTTTTAATTTCGCTTATAAAACTGGTAGAATACTCTTTTGAAAAAAAGAGAGTCGCGCGGTTTGGTTGTCATTAGTTCACAGGATCTAGACCGATCATATGTGACAGCGTCGATTTCTTTTTCAAAAGTGCATTCTAAAGTCTTCCTAGCAATTTTCAAAACAGTCGAACGTGGTAGTGATAACCGTTGGCATTATTTAAAAAAAATGTATATATGTATTAATATCAATTTAATTTTGTATTTATTTTTCTAAGCCTTGGGGTTCAGTAAGTCATCAAGGTTAAATGTATTCTGTTTGTCTTAAGCGGGCCATAGACGGACCGCATATAGCAGTTAATATGCGGTGCAATATGCGGTGTGCTCAGGAACTGCTCAAGCGGTCCGTGTATTGCGAATATGAATTTAGTATGGAAATTGCAGATCGCCGTGCGGCGACCGCATATTGCAGTCGGTCTTGACTGCAACATGCGGTCCGTCTATGGCCCGCTTAAGTCTCCTAATTGTCATTACAACAGAGTAATTTTTTTTCAACCACTGTTAATACATTGGATCACAATTAAAATTGTATAATTTATTAAACTTGTACTAAATTCTAAAATATGTTATTTATTTTTATTAGAATATTAAATGTTAATCAAGAATCAGAAAATATTACAATTTATCAGTAGTCCATAAAATTATTTAAAAATATGTCTTCAATGTGTCAGTAGCGAAAATATAGGAAAATGTGTTTTATCGCGTATTGATGTACGCGGCTGCTGTGCTGAAATTGTATTAAAATGTCTAATATTTACAAAATATGTGAAATTTTATCTCTTTATAAAATAAATGTATTACACGTTCAATTTACACAATACTATTGTTTAATTTGTCTCCTCTAAAATCTTACACATGGTTAATCCGCCAGTAATGCGATAATAATCCGTATAATGTTAAAGGAAAACTTTGACTTTCATTTTCTTAAACAGCCTCAAATCGTTACTCAGAAGCCATAAGCAAGGCACCTATACAAATAATTATTTCGTTGTAGCGTTCAAGTACAAATCGTGCCTTCGTGTATTTTCAGAAAAGAGTGTTGACATATTATGACACAGCTATTTTCTAGAGTTGAGGTTAAGGTGGCTTCTGGCTAATTTAATAGGGCAGTACCAGAATCTATCTCTAAGTATGTATTTAAAAGGCAACAGAAAAGGAGTAATACTCTAATATATTGAATGCTTACTGCGTCAGCTGGCAATTCCACCGCTACCCGTCCAGCTAATTATTATTTTCGTATATCTAAATATTCAAACTATCATCTAATGTTTCCACCTCATTATGCTATTTATATATTTTAAAGGCCGGCAACGTACTCACGAGCAACCTGGAAATGTGATTGTCGGCGGACGGCAGTATCACTTAACATGAGATGAAGCTCCTACATGGCATCTCCTCCTATAAAAAACATCAAGATATTACTTTTGTTTTACTACTGTCCACTACCAATTACTAATTATCATTTCCAAAAATGCAACTAACCTTCCGTACTATCTTTTTCTTTTATTGCTATATGTATGTATTTGTTGTTTTTCTACCAGATGTGATATTTACTAGTTGTGATGATATTTTTTAATACTTGTTACATTAGGGCGACCTTTTTGAACGACAAACGAAGTGGACAATTGACAAAAATAAATAAAAACAAATAAACACTGATATAACTCTTGACTCTGTACATGACTATGTTTAGTTTCACATCTCCAATTAACAAACGACAAATTACTGGAGGCTTTATCAAGGAGCCGTGCTCAGTGCAAGTTTAATTTGAAACCAGACACGAGGTCCGTAATGCTTCACTAGAAGTAAATACAAACTGAAGTATTTCTTGTTATTTTAGCCTTCGATTAAAATGATTAAATTCGTGACGTTCACTAGTAAGGCAAATCTTTTTAATATTCTGCCTAAGTTTGTGATTGTAAGTGTATGATTATGAACGTCAGAAAAAAATGTATGCTACTAAAGTTACTTATACTGTTCAAACAAACTTTTTAAATCTGTTTTAATTTTTATTTATTAATTTTTGTAAAAATTTTGTATCTATCTACATAGTTACTAAACCTACTAAAGTAAGTTTGTTGATGCTGTATATTTGACAGTGATAGAGCAGTGTTGGCCTAGTGGCTTCAGCGTGCGACTCTCATACCTGAGGTCGTAGGTTCGATCCCCGGCTGTGCACCAATGGACTTTCTGACTGCGCACAGCACGGCTTCGAACGGTGAAGGAAAAAATCGTGAGGAAACCGACATGTCTTAGACCCAAAAAGTCGACGGCGTGTGTCAGGCACTGGAGGCTGATTACCTACTTGCCTATTAGATTTAAAAATGATCATGAAACAGATTCAGAAACCTGAGGCCAAGATCTAACGAGGTTGTAGCGCCACTGATTATTTTTTATATTTGATTGTTATGTTTAGTTAATTTTACTGTTCTCAAATCAAGGGCGCAGAATGGGCGAAATTAAATTTAAAACCACTAAATTTTTGGTTTCAATTCTTTTTACTGCTAAATATTGCAACGGTAAAAAGATCAAAAGATAAAATTGTATTCAAAATTGGAATAGCAAAAACAGACAACGCTGTGAACTATAAAGTTCGCTGTTTTTACGATAACAACAAATGAACGCGATCGCGTTCTGACAGAACGATATTTTATTTTTCCCTCAAATTGATTCTCTACACAGCGAGAATTCAACAAAATGCAGAGGTAAAACAACTCTATTTTCGCTAGCCACGTTTCGTCTGTCTCAATAATAGATTTCACTTATTCTATACAATAAAATTTTATTTAATTGAACAACGACAAAACTGCCACCAAGACGTATAATTTTCCTTTGATCTTTTTATAATACGTATAGATATTACAAATTGAGCAGTGTTGGCCTAGTGGCTTCGGCGTGTGACTCTCATCCCTGAGGTCGTAGGTTCGATCCCCGGCGGTGCACCAATGGACTTTCTTTCTATGTGCGCATTTAACATTCGCTCGAACGGTAAAGGAAAACATCGTAAGGAAACCGGCATACCGTAGACACAAAAAGTCGACGGCGTGCGTCAGGCACAGGAGGCTGATAGTGATCAACTACTTGCCTATTTGATTAACAAATGATCATGAAACAGATACAGAAGTCTGATGCCCAGATCTAAAAAGATTGTAGTGTCACTGATTTATTTAATTACAAATTATTTAATATTTATTATTACTGTACCTTTATACGGGAGTTTTCCCTTGCATTCCCATGGAGCAAGGGTAAACACATAACTGCATCTGTTATAATCAATATAATTCTTCCTTGTAAGCTATTAATCAGCAAGTAACCCGTCGGTATCATGAAATAAAAATAAAATAAAATATGTTTATTATGGAACATAAAATACATGTATCACTTATTCCACGTCATTAAATTTGAATTTGTAGGCTTCCCTACTCATCGGCAAAGAAGACAGAGGGTGTAGGCCGAAAGAAAAAGCCGGCGTAAAAAACTCTCGGTACTCTTTTAAAATAGCAAATCATCAAACAACACTTATTTTTAAACAAATATAGCAAATTAATTAGAAGTAGCCTGTCTAGCCTCAGCCATTTACACAGCTTTTCTTTAATACATTTCTTAAATTTATTAAAAGGCAGAGATCATGTCATGGCATGTCGCCTTTCATACGCACCACCCTTTGTTCAAAATTATACCCTTAACTACTAGGCTATCATTGTAAATAAGCTTGATAAATCAAGCTAATAAGTTTGTTAGTAACGTTTTAAATCCTGAAACGAGCATAGCGAATCTTTTAAAAACGTTTTTTTCCTAAATCCTGTTGTTAATTGAATGTAAAACAAAAAACATAGTCAATTAGTTAAAAAAGCCGTATCCTTAAAGAAATATCCAATTAAAAGTTTTATTTAAAAACTTTTAATTTTTAAAAGTAATTAAAGTGATTAAATTTGTCTAATTTCTTAAATTATCTTCAGGAGTTGTAGGCTATAAATTGAAAAGTAAGAAAATATAGAGTCAATATTTTTCGTCTTAAAACCCATCTTTCTCATGACAAGTAAAAAAGGAGGCATACACGGTAAAAGTTTAAGAGCAATCCACCTTTCGAATTATATACTTCATTGAAATCAACGTTTCCATATCCTAAAACCCATTTCAACAACTTTTCAATAACATAGGTAAGGCAAATCGATAACCTCTATAGAAACGAGCTGAACGTGTCGAATTCATTTCCTTGAATGCGGCCAATCTCGCCGAACAGACCAACGTACAAACAGTCTTTGACGTGTTGTTTGTATAGCCTGTGCATTTATCAAAGTTCACGCAAATGTACCATTTATGATAGCGAGTAGTGTATGTTGTGTTTCAGTAATAATACAAAGTCGTTAAGTAAATATTTGTAATTAATAAATTCATTAAATATATAGGGTAAAGATTTTCGTATTGGTATCAACACGATTACGAAACTTAGCATATTATGTTTAATTCAATGTCAAATAATCTAATTATTTCATACATTGTGACTAAAATAAGAGCTGTGCAGCTTCTTAAAACCATTTTATTATTTCACTATTAACAGTTGTCTGTTAAGGTGGCGCTGTAAAATTTCAAACGTGTGTATTTCATGTTACCTGTGTTTGGTTTACCTCAGTAGCACCAATATCAATAGGTCCAACAGCTGTTTATAAAGTGAACCAGAAGCTTAAGAATAGGTACATACAAAGTCTTATAAATCCAAAGTTGCCTTTATTTAAAGATATCTCAATTCACCCCTTCAAACCATTTCTCAACATTCAACAGCAAAGTTGTCATTAAATTCTTAAAGCGGAGGCGTGTTTATTATTTATAAAGCTCTCATTTGTCACAGACGAAAATATTTACTATCTCATTCAAAGGCTGTTTAAATTGCGATATTGAGCCAAATCTGGACAAATGAAGTATTTGTTTTGTTAACACAAATTTTGTTTTATTCTGTGAGAATAGTATTGGCCAAGTGGCTTCAGCGCGACTCCAGGTCGTAGGTTTGATCCCAGAATGTGTACCAACGGATTTTCTGTCGTGCGCGTGCGTGTCTATTATCACGCGTTCCTATGTGTAGGACACAACATTTTCAGGAAACCGGCATACCTTAAGCCGAATTTACATTACGAAACTAGTGGCTCGGATAATTCCGAGCCACTAGTTTCGTAGAAGAAATTTATGTCATAAAACTAATGTTTTAAATAAATTTCATCAATAATTTCACTTGTAAATTTACAGTTTCATAATGCATGCATCGGTTTCGCGACACTGGATAAATTTCGTGCCATGCGCATATTTTTTGTAAAACTAATGTCACGCAACTACTTTCACGATGAAAACGCGACACGAAACTAGTGTCGCGAAAGCATTTGCACAGGGAAGACGTGTGTGTTTGAGTGCATCGTGCAGCTAAATGACCGCCAAAATGGCAAACCAACGTTGGTCAGTTGATAAAAATATATAATTTTATATATTAACATCTGTACCACGACGTTCTGCATCGCAAAATGAAGCTTTGATGTTGACAGAGCCGTGTCGTTGGGTGATACTGTTGATTTCACGACACTATTATTTTTTGTTAAAGTAGTTTCACACGTGCTGCAACTATTTTCATGAAACTCATTCCAACATGCATAACACTAGTTTCGTAATGTAAATTCGGCTTTAGACCTAAAAATGTCGACGGTCTATGTCAGGCTAAGAATACGAGAAAATACAAAAGATGACGAAACACATATTATGAGACCTATATTTATTCTGAGAGCAACTCTGAAAATTTTAAATTATGTTTGACATTTGAATAGGCCGTGACAAATCAAGCCACGAAGGCAGTTCAAAGTATGGTAATAATATATGTATATGAAATACGCTACCACAATGACCAGGTGTTGCCAGGACAGCTGTTGTAAAACAATGAAATATTGAAATATAGCGCTTCACTAGAATATCTGAACAAATTTTTCACCAAAAATATGACTTTTTAATTGAGATATTTTTTTTTGTGATAAAATATTCCGTATGTATATTTGTTGCAATTATAAACTTCTTGTTGTTAAAATATACATTAAGAACATTCAAATATGTCACAACGAAAAATTACTTTTAAGTTTTGTAAAACTAAATTTTAAGCAGTCTTTCCTACAATTTGTTCCCTTCAGAGTAGAGACACTTGTCGCCTTGTATATAATACAGGCGACCCCAGAGCTGGTGCTTTCCTCGCTCAATGGCTGCATTAAAGGTAGACTGCCAATTTTTTAATTTATTTAATTTTCTATTAACCCATTTTTAATTATTATTACTATGTCGGTTAAATATTATCTTGAAAAAAAAAACTTATAAGAAAAGTATATATTTGAAAAAAAACTTCAATAAAAATTCTTTAGTTTGAAACGTTATATAACTTATAATAACAAATGTAATTTCCTTTTCTATAGCTATTTGTTATATTTATTAGAACTTCAGTTCTTTCAGCATTTAAGTATTATTCCCAATTTTTTCATTTGGTTTACTGTATTTCAAAACATTCGCTAAATCTCTATTTTGTGTATAAAACAAAACATCGTTGAAATGTTATCTTTGTCAAATAACAGTGGAATTTGCTAGTTACATTGACATTACTCGGTGCAGGTGGAATCGAATGTGTGGAACAATGTTGAATAATGTTCATCGCTCAAATTCTGAATGCGCTGATCCAACCAACAATTTACGCCCTGTAAATATGTACTAAAATTCTGTTGAATTTAAATTTATCTTTAGTTTCGCTTATTTATTTTATTCTAAACACACTACAACTCAAATAGTTTTATTTATTCACTAGTAATAAATCTCAAGCCCTCATTCAAAAAAACTTATTTTTAGAGAGATTAGAATATGATAGGTATCCCTTTTTATCCAAATGAGTATTCTTGTGTAAAAATAGTATTACTTTCACCTGATTTATACTAATTATTATCATTTATATTACTTAATAAAATACTTAATAAAATATTTACTTGTATCTTTTGGACGCTTCTTGGTTGTTAGTTAATATACGGACAACTATTGCCGCTGCCGGAAACATAACCTTTTTGCTGTGCGTTCGGCTCGCACTGTCCAGCGACAACAAGCGCCCATTCCTCGGTTACTCTCGCTACTTAATGGGTTCCTCGACTCTTCACCGGAGAGCGGCCTATTTGGGAACCGTATGGGGGATAAGATTTTGTAAAGAACTTAATTGTATTTTATTGTAGTTTTAAGTTTGGTCATGCATGGGCTGTAAATAAATAAATAAATATAAATAAAACTGCAATTATTAAACTTAATATTTAAACAACATGCATTGTAAACATAAAAGGGAACTCTCATAAAATTATAACACATTTCAAGTAAAAAGTTGTTTATTTTCTTCCTCCTCAAAGGTAAAAGTTCTGAGTTTGTAGGTACGACCAACAATTTGTGGCTATATAATTAAATACATTTTACGTTTAAGAATACTCCCGTTATACTTTTTAAAATATTCATCTCACAAAAATACCTATGGAATCACGAGTTCCTCAATTTTACGATAAAATTCCCCCATTTGCATTGCATATTCCCAGCTCATGGAAAGCAAATTGAATTTTATTCCCGTCCTTCACTTTCTCATAACAAAATTGTGATAAAAATAATCATTGATTTTAATATCGGAGTTTCTTTTATGAAATTTTCAACAATATAACTTTTTTAATGCGGCGTATAATGAATGCCTTTAGGTATTGAGATAGTATAATATAAAAATCATGTTATGTTTAAGAAAATGTAAAAAATGTAAGTTCACTAAAATTTGAAAAACTTTTTAATAAAATGATTGCAGTTAGCCAGTCAGTAACATTAGATGAAGAAACACTATTAATTAGTAATAGCATAGAAACGTGCTACTTATTTATATATATTGTGCTTAATACTTACTTCATCGTGAGTGGTGAAGAAAAAAATTGTGAAAAAATCCAGAATATCTTAGACTAACAAGTCTATGTGTAAAAAGTACGATGTGAAAAATCACCTACTATAAAATGATTAGTAAAACAATTTGAGAAATGTTGTTTCTGGACTGCGTATTAAAGCGATGAAGCGCAACCAAATATATATATTAAACATCATGACTCCTACTAATTTCATATATAGAAATAAAAAAAATGCATTTAGTGTCAAGCCAAGCCTTTCTGACATTGTGGTATGTCAAAATGACAAAATCCAATACGTTTTTCATGATTCGGATTCAAACTTAGCGCTTAATCGTCACTTAAATAATTAAAGTTTAGTAAAGTGGCAAATTGCATCTCAGCACCATTGATTTTCAAGAAATGTAGTTTCAAAGTAGGAAAGGAGTGAGCGCAAAACTTAAATTCCTTTAGTCGGAGTTCCATTTCGTATGAGAAAAATTCTTCTTTGAGTGTGAAACGTTGTATGAATGTTACATATTGCTAGGTGAAAATCGAAAACTACCAACTAGTTTTCTCGATTTACACGTTATCTTGAATTGGATTTGCAATTAAAGTGTTATATAATATAAAGAGCGTTAGCGTAGATAGAATTAAAAGTAAGATACATATGTTTCAAAGTTTGATCATTCGTGTTACGTGTACCAAAATTTTTTTTTTTTTAGTATTGTCTTTGATTAACATAACCTTTACACATTTAAAGAAAAAACTTTTTAACCGCATTAAATAATAGAGAAGACGGCCTAAAATTGTCAAACACCTGGGATCAATCCAATAATATCTAAATTAAAATTTCAAAAAGAAAAACAATCCGCGAAAACAGAGGACACCTGGCCATTTTTGCCAAAACTCTCCATCTTTTAGTCGATACCAACTCCGGGGAAATAAATACAGATAATGCAACTTTCTCTACAGCTGTGATACTTTTTGACATCCAACACCTTTTGTCTTCAGTCACCGTGACCACGCACGCTGTAAAGCACGCGAAACGTCGGATAAATTTAAAATTATGTTAAATAATTGTAAATTTATAATAATACATAACTTTAATCCGGTTAAAAAGTTTTTTCTTTATATTTTTTTACAATACAGGTATAGATATTATATACAACTCTATCCCACCAACGCATCCCCGGTCTACCGGGTTTTATCTTGCCAGATAATAGGGTCAATGCATTATTTATGTATTCTCTATCCAAGCTGTATGGCAAAGAAGCAAGTCATACAATGATTCCTCGAAGTGCACTATTATTTATGTAACAAAACAATTACGCTTTCAATTTAGTTTTTATAAGTAGCTTTACACGGGTTATCAATAGCTACATATCCTAGTCGTTTAAAAAAGGAAAAATGGAAATAGAGAAAAAATATTTAGAAACGTATAAAAACAGACCAATATCCAAAATATAGGTGTATAGTTCAAGACAGTAAAAGCCTAATGTTTTCCTATTATTAATTCACTGGAGGTCGTGTCCAACTTTTCACAGACAAGGACACTCAAAGTAATAGATTAAATTTCTATAAAAGACAAGTTTTACTTCTTACAATTTAAAGCTTTGTTCAATTCAGAAATTGAATCTTAGGCTACCTTCAAAATATGAATATTTATTGGAATACTTGCGAAAGTTCCTGGTCACAAAAAAATAATTATGGAAGTTTATCAAAGTTGACGTAAAGTATGACAATATTCTAAGCCTTTAGGTATAACAATACAAACTATGTATAGCCATGGGGTTATTTGTAAAAATGAGTTCTGTTGCGAAGGTTAAACTTGTTATATTTTGTGTTGCAAAACTATAAACTCATTAAAGAACTTTAAAAGATACTAAAAAGGTTTCACAATAGAATATCTGCTAGTACCGTTGTTCTAAGTTTAAAAGACCTTAAGTTAAACTAGCTACAAGTGTAATTATGTACAATTAAACACACAATAAAGTAATTGCTTAACTTATAAATTCAAACCGATAATTTTGTATAACCCACACGCTTAAGGGGTTGAATAATTTTGTGTTCACAATACACTTAAGGGTAACAAAACAAGGCTTTATTTACTGTTGTAACATATTTACTTACGTTTACGCAGGTACGTAGGGGCTTACACATAATTACTAGCTTTGTAAGAGAATTTGTTTTAACAAAATCGCAAAAGGCGTCGTCCTAATTAGTAAATTGTCGTCAATATTTAAGCTAATTAAGGTAGGGTATTGCCGAAGTTAATGTAAAATTTGGAGTGTCATGATTTAATAGGCGCTTAAAAGTATTTGAGATGTTGTGTTATCGTTGTATGCTTTTTATAGGCAGAATCTAGAAGTTCTCTAACGAAAACGTTCTTATTGGAGTTGGAATCTTCAAAAATAACATTAAACATCGAAAATTTCGTACCTAGGCCACTTGTTGCACCACAGCCGCTACCATCTACTTTAATTAATTATAATGGCGAAAATTCAAGGTAAAAGGTTTGTTGGTAGAAGTAAAAAATCGTGGCTTCGCAACGTTAGGTATTGCGATAGACGAAGAGTTGCTACATCTGGACCAGGACAAGACACGCTGTAAAGGAGAGATACCAAAAGAAGAAGATTTAATAGTGATTTTGATATTTGGGAATATACAATGTTAATTTGTTGAATACTAGGCAATTTCAAAATGTAACATCTACAAATTAAAAAAAAATTAAATGATAATTTTATGCAATTGTAATTCTGAAATATTGATATAAAATAACACTTTTCGTATCTCAAATTTACCAGAAAATATCATTATTTATATAAAAATGCCTTACTTCAACTTTACCTTACAGCGTACAAAGTAAATAGTACAAAAAAGATGTGGAGTTCTAAGAAATAGCCTATTAGTTACGATTTCATTTGCTTGTTGAACACCATTTTTCATTGGAATGTAGCACTTATTGTACTAGTAAGACTCGGGTCATACAAAGTACATGCTCCTTACGAAGTATTGTCAAGTAGGACATAATATAACGCAAATGACTGGGTAGCGACAAGTGTTGGAGCGCTCTCAACCCTCTCTACGTTTAATGGAATGCGCTCCTGGCTCCAAATTTATTTTCTAAAGGGTTCTGAAAGATAAGCAAATATTTTTGTCTAAAATTATCTATTGTTACTTAAACTATTATTGTATAATCATATAAGACATGACTGTCAATTTTGAGCATAGGTGGGAACATTTGACATTTTTTTACATACGAGAGCCTGGTAATAGGAAAGCTGAATACGAGATACTTTTAGATCGATTCAAATATAAAAATGATAATTCAATTCCACTACAGCAGAACTCGTCTGTGGTAGTCGATGCTATGATCTGCTGCTCCCAATATTAATGTAAAACTTTATATCAAATTTTGAATATAGAATTCACGCGCGATCACAGAATTTTTCTGGGTTACCAGTTGTGTTTATTAAAGCGCTACATTAATAAGAAAGGCAAAGGTTGCTTCTTAAATAGAGTTTAAATCCTAGACCTAATTTTATATTAACGAAGTGTATTTTATCTTTAAATAATTAGGTATTTCACTGTATTCCAAACTATTATCATATTTAATATCTGTCTATGGATCATGAAATCCTAAATCAATTTATAGTTTATGACTTTACTTTATAGCCCTGTCCCCGGTAACGAACCCTATAAAGCAGTTTGGGTATGGCACAGAGATAAAACATAAAATTCGCTATTTGTATGAATTTTAGCTATAAACCGTTGAAGCTATTCATAAAATCAACGACCTTTTTTATTATTTATATTAGATTGCTCTTGCTATGACTTTATATAGCCCTTGTATATGTTTCCAGTTATAGGGAAATCTTATACATCATCTAGTTCATTATATTTTATATTCAAGTCATACGTGGCGCGAATTCTGTATGAAGTTTTTGATCTATGCATCCTTTAATCTTGCAAATTTGTAAGGAAAATTGTAGGGTTTTGAATTGAGTTTCGCGACCTTGACAGTACGTCATTGGCAGTTTAACACTGTAATAGGAAAATATAATAACATTGCGAAAGCGACTTTGACGGCCTCTGAAGTCGCTTTAAGTATCCTAGAACAAGACGACTTCCGTATAGATCTGTTTCTATTCTTGTAAGTACAAGAAATATGTAAATTCACAAGATAATGAGGCTAAAAATTTATTTCATTTTATCAAATAAGTAGTCTTAACGCCTATTAACCAACGACATTTATTCACACATTATTAAAAGGATTTAGGCTTTATGTTAGGTGTTATGTCCAAGAAAGATAGATATTGCAGATGGCACGATGCGGTAATATAATTTCAAGCATCAAAGTTTCACACCGTAATAATGTCGGTGGTGCCTTTCTCGGTGCCTGCCCAGAAGATCGGCCTTCTCCTTAGCAGTGATGGCCAGCTAGTCATCCTCCTTCTACAGTGGTGAAGTGGAGAGCTGAAAAAAATCCCTTGGACAGCTTTGGCAAAAGACCAGAAGGTTCGAGGCCCAGAAGGGAGGCGGCTAATCTCGCACCAAATCTGGCAATACGCTCTGACATTAAGTAGTTTCCCTTTGAAGACCTAGAGGCTAGTTACAAGCTGTTTTAAGGTTGCCGATTGTCGCATCACAAAATTTCGCCACTTCTGCTTAGGCTTTGAAACATTCTCGCTTTCGACACAGGGACGCCTTGCAAAAGCGTTTAAACTAAGTTTGGGACTTGCCACCAATCCACCACAGAGAATTGAATAAAAAGTTTCATACCCTGTAGGACTACTGCGACGACAGTCAGCAAAGGCATCCGGAGACCCCGACGAAAATCAAATATGCAATTAAATCCTTAATGTATCATATGTGTCTTATCTTACCTATCTTTATATGCTTATAAAGACACATTGAATTTGATGCGCTGCATAATGATTGTAAAATTGTAACTATTTCAAGATAAATACGTTACAAGTTGTTAGCAAAATCCCTTTTGATTGCGTTAAACATTACAAGAAGGTTTGCCCCTCAAAGCCTCAACTAACCTTATTATCCTCGTTAGAAGCTTAACCTCTCAATTCGTTATCTTTATCATATTTATACAGTTCGGTTCTATTGAGTTTTGGAAAGATTCATCAAATTAATCACTTCTTGGCAATTACAAGAATTGTTAATTGGCTTTAAGCCTTCCTTAATAACGGATTAAAAAGTGCTAAAGTAGAACTAGTATTTTTATGTTATACTAGCTGATCCGGCAAACGTCGTTTCGCCATGTATATCATTTATAATAAAAAAATAGGGGTTGATCGTAGAGGGGTGAAAGTTAGGGGTTGTATGTATTTTTTAATGCTGTATCATTAAAAAATAGAAATTAAAAATTTTGTCTAAAAAATAAAAAAATAAATTGAGGGGTGGACCACCCTTATTATTTAGGGGTGTGAAAAATAGATGTTAGCCGATTCTCAGACTTACCCAATATGCTTACTAAATTTCACAGGAATCGGTCAAGCCGTTTAGGAGGAGTATGCAGACTAACATTGTGACACGAGAATTTTATATATAAGATTTACATTATCGGATAATTCATACCAATTGACCTAGTCCCATGCTAAGCTGGTGAAGCTTGCGTTATGGGTACTAGGCAACGTATATACATACATATTATAGATAGATAGACATATAAATTCATATTTGAACACCCAAGACCTAAGCACAATACTCAGCCGGGGATCGAACCCGGGACCCATGGATTCGCAGTTAGGGTTACTAACCACTAGTCCAATGAGCCGTCAAAATTTGTTGTGAATGTTCTGACTGTACTGCGATTAGTTATACTGCTACGCAAATGGGCTAACATGTGCAAACGTTTATAGTTTAATGCTCATAGTCTCCACTTACCTAATGTTTTGTGTTATCTACGATTTAAACGTATGTTTAGAATAAAAGTTTTAAATTTTATTTGTCATATTTAGAAATCGTACGTAAAAACTATTGTTATCTGCCTTGCGATTCTGTAACTCACTTTTCGAACTCTCACAGCGGTTTTCGCAGCGGCGGTCGCGCTCAAATCATTCGTGAAGCAGTCATTTTACGATTTGGCATTCTGATAAACAATAAACTACAAGCTCCCTCCGCTTGTCAAGACGTAATGTGAAATTGCTTAACAGAATTCCATGATATTCCTAAAATGACGTGAGTGACGAAGGGAGCGTTGTTGACATTAATCGGTGTTGTTGTTATCTGTTAAACCTTTGAAACACAGATTTTGATCATATTTAATTATCATTTTACGCCTGCGAGATAACTTTAAAAATATAAATTGTTATAGTGGAATGTGGAAAATTATTTAAGCAAGTAAAACCTTCGTTTCCGTGGTAGGGTCCAGAACTAACAAGTATAACAAAAGGTCAAGCCCGAGGCGGAATTCCACCTCAATGGGTTTTTGTCCGGGTTACACGTTGTTTAAAAGCAAAAATAAAGGTATATTATTGCTCTTCTCTCGCTTCAGGGTTGGGAATGTGTTTTTATTTAATCATCATCAAACGAACACGACGTTCATTTGATGCCAACACGGAAGAGGAGTTTTTCGTAGATTTGTTTTGGATAAGACTAAACTAAGGTTTTTTTAAAGAAGATATGAAATCTTCTTAAAAAAAAAACCTTTTATGTACATAGCGTCATAGTCGTAGAATAGTGACGGATCTGACAAATAGTAAACTTTACAGGGCAGCCATTTCAAAATAATATAATTATGTTTAGTTTTTTGTCATAACTGTTTTATTTCATATTATGTAGTATTGATAATTGGTATACAAGCATCAAAAGGGTTTCTTTTGAAAAGAAATAAATATAATTATAATTTAAAAAATAAACATTAAATTACACAGATTTTTAGAGAAATCAATGAGCGTCTATCAAATCCGTCACTTTACCGATTGATTAATTTGAAATTAAAACACATGGATTTTTTTTAATGTAGACGTAATATTTAGTCAATGTTGTATCCAAATATGATAAAAAGTGGATTTTGGATTTCTTTCAAATCCGACATTGTTCTACGATCATGACGATAGGAACACTAACCTAGCCTATTAACCTCGTGATCAGGCAGATCTGTGGCCGAGAAGCAAGGTAGCAGGGGAGTGTCAAGTCTCCACTTTCCTAAAAGGGACTTTATTTACTACAACTAGGTCCGGTGGGCTTGGCGTCTCCTGGGCTCAGACGACGATTACTCTGGAAAAATTCCTTTGTTGCCAGCGTTTTAAGAATTGGTATGTTATTTTATTGAAGGACCCTAACAGCCCGTTCCCACTAGTCGAAAGTCGCATAAGACTAAAAGTCGAATGCTCTGGTCACCATCCACTTTATATGGAGCTGTTCACATTAGATGAGACGCGACTTTTAGTCTAATACGACTCAAAAAACCATCCGACGGGCCAGCGCCCGTTTTAAGACTAAAAGTCGCGTCGAATCGTGCTCGCATAGGTGCCTGCTTGTTGCTGTTCACACTAGTCGTACGTCTTTACGACTCGAACGCGTTGTTACCTCTCTCCCCGCCCCGCTTCCTAGACACACATTCCTACACATTGCTTGCTCACTCCATTCGTGTTTTTTTGTTTGTTGTGTAAAAATGGAGAAAGAAATAAAAGCCGAAGAACTTATTCCATTAGTTGAGTCGATCTTTCTGTTAGGATTGGGTACATCCAGTATTTTCTTGGAATTGACATTTTTTTCAACTTTTTTAATTTTCTTCGTAAGTAGTAGAGCACAACATCGCGAATTCGCTACGTACTGAATGACGCGAAACTACGATCTATACGACTCGCGACGCAGTGTGAACAGTGACATCAGACTTTCGACTTTTAGTCTTATGCGACTTTCGACTAGTGGGAACGGGCTGTAAGTCGAATTGGTTCCGAAATAGGTCTGTGGGTAGCGGGTTTCACAATGTGGTGATGCGCGGCAAAACTACCTTAAAAAGCGTTCAGTTTTGTATTTTTTTTTTTAATAACCATGAATCAGAACCAGGACCAATTCCGTTTAAATAATGTTAAGGTTGATATTGTTTCTCATTCAATTGTTTTTTTTAATTTAATAAAAATATAGTATTTTAATCTAATCTTTTTAATATTTGTGCCGTGAATCGATTAAAAAGCCAAAGTCTAATAAGAATGACGGTAGCGGTTGGTTAGTATTAATAACGATTATTTTTTCTACGAGTATAGTACGAAAGATTTCTAGAGAGTTGAAGCAATAAAACGTTTACTCTGCGTCACCTATGAAGCATTTAATAGTTGTATAAAAATTTTACGGTAGCCATAAACGCGAGCGGAACAGTTGAACACACTTTGGTTTCCCCGAGATCTAAGGAAAATCAATGTTTCTCGTAACCGAGAAATTCATTCCAATATCTCTTAGGTTTATCTGGTATGTGTCTTAACCTCATTTGCTCAGATCTTGCACAGGTGGTCTGTAACGAAGTTTATATTCTCTTTCTACGGTTGAACCCTAATGGTGTTTGAGAGCATCAAACATACGGTCATTGCCAGACTATGTGGCCAGATTAATTTACATAAAACCATAATTTTCCGCGTGGCAATTGCCACCAAAGCAACACACGCTCGCCGCATTAACCTTCTTATCATCCAGACATTCTGATGTCCATTTTTTTTAATTATCTATCGCTCGGGCGTGCTGGATATCTGAAGTCATCACTATAGAGCAGAATTTTTTATCCATTCTTGTTTGTATATCAACGACCATGTCTCTGATGCAAAATCTGTAAATTATATATTTAATATACTTTAATAATCGTATACATATTTATCCTAATTCAGAGACAGAAACGCGTGCAAAGCTTGTTATAAAAAGAATCGTACATGTTATGAATAAATAACGCGGTCGGAACGCGTGTAACATAATGTTGAAGAGTTCGCAATTTTATTCAGTCTTATGATCTGTAATTTTCAGCCGTCAAAAAGTACCCCAAGGGTAATTCTTCAAAGCTTTCTTACCTAATTATTCAATCACTACGTACATACAGTTATAGGGATTACGAAAATATATTTTATTTAATGCTTAATTATTAAATGTTGTGAATGTTTAATTATTTACACGAATACATAGATTTTAAAGGTTAAGCAACGAAATGAATTAGTGCTAATTTCCATCCTGGGATAGTGCAGTCTTTTCAATACGCTGACGAAAGACGTGTGGGTACAGCATGGCTGACACCCAAAAATGTTGTGTATTAGGCCCACAATCTAATGATCGAGTTGCCTATGAAACGAAATGAATGAAAATTTACATTTACAGAGAGTAGAAAATCCAGTGTGACATCACGGTTTTTTGTTAATTAAATTGTGGTTAATTTAATAGCAATAATAATAATAATTTTTATTTCCAATCATGACAAAAACAAATTATAATATACAGCTTAGATTATTTTACGTTTTTATATTTTTATCTTTTTATTCTTTACCCTAGCTTCCTTCAGTACCGTCGATCGGAACCCCGTCACGGATAAAGGCCTCCTCCAGCTTTTTCCAACTGACTCTGTCTATGGCTCTCTTTCTCCATTCGTTTCCTGCTACCGCTTCTATTTCTTCTATCCATCTTTTTTTTGAGCGACCTCTTCTCCTTCTTCCCCTTTCTCCTTTCCATACAGTTGTCCTCAACCCTCTAGTGGTTAATTAAAAAAGTTGATATTTATTTTCTTAACATAATGATAATAACATTCCTTTGCAACTATTTAGAATTTTAAGTGTGATAAAGTAAGCCTTATTATAAACGCGAAAAGAAACTCTAACAAATTAAAAGTTGTAAGAAAGTCATGTTATTTTTGTGAAAACATTTTTGTTAAGCTCATAATTCAAACTTTTCCAACGGTATACATTCTAATGCACGCTCTTTAGAATTTTTCCTTCTTCACGAAGGCACTTTTATAAATCCTGCGTCATACAAATAGCCTTTGTTTGTGAGATACAATGCAAACTTTCGCACTACGTCTACGCAGGTAATGAATAAAGACTTAACTGTGCACAAACAACAAGTAACGATCCTTTTATAATGGAGGGAGTGAATAATGAATTGGTTAGTATAATATGGCCGTATAAATTGAAAGAATATATAACTTATGATCGTATTGACTGATTAGAATTAAAATTCTAATAACGCTGTCTTTACTTATATTAATATTTGTGTTAGATAGTCCAGTTACAAAGGATAAAACCACAGAATTGTGAGTTAAATAATTTAATCCCGGCGGTGACAATAGATTTAAGATTTTATGCGTTCAATTGAGCTTGCTTAAACATAATATATGCTACTTATTTATTTACAAAAGACACGGTGCTATCCTAATAAGTGACTCTAAATCGACAAGAATGCATAACTAATACAGAATTTACACACAAAATAAAAAAACAAACATAAGAAATTAATTAGAAAATTACAGTTAAGCTAAATACATACATAATGAAAAAAACTACTAATTAGCAAAAGGTGAAAGAAATAAAAAAAGGTCCGTTAACATAATATGTAGTTCGTTGACTAATGTAATACAGCGAATAATATGTGCCAATTTCAGAAGCTTAGTCCTAGCTGTAGACATATTATTGTGTACAAAGGACACGACAATTAAGTAAATTAATAGTATAAATGCTATTGTTATTTGCAAAATCAATACAGAGGAGGAAGGTGCGAAGCTTGGGCGATCTCTAATCGTAACTAAACTAACGAGTCCCGTTGAAGGCCATTATCCCCAAACTTAGACAATATCGCTTTAAGAACATTGATCGACCTTCGTTTTAATGTTCAGATGAGGCAGTGTGTAGTTGAGGAAAGAAGAAGCCAATTTTCTAAATGCCGACAACGTACTCTTCAACCTCCTGACAGTGTGAATATCCATGGCGGCGGTATCACTTAATATTGAGTTTTTTTTTCTGCTGGTTGCCCGTTTCCTCCTGAAGAAAATAGAATATCACGATATAATACATCAAATGAGTACACACAAATATACATTATTCAAAATATTCTTAACTTACATAGTAATAATAATATTAAAAATGCATAAATAGCAAACCAAAACAAATTTCAACAACTGAGCGTTTTTCAAAGCAGTTTTTGCCGCGCACCACCACTATGTGGAACCAGCTGCCCACTGAAGTATTTCCGAACCAATTCGACTTAGGGTCCTTCAAGAAAAGAGCGTACCAATTCTTGAAAGGCCGGCAACGCACTCGCGAGCCTCCTGGTATTGAGAGTGTCCGTGGGCGGCGGTATCACTTAACAGCAGGTGAGCCTCCTGCAGGGGGACAATGCCCCTGTTCTATAAAAAAAAAAAGTTTGGTATGGCAATGTACAATTAATGCCGGCAGCATTTCCTCGCCGTATTGCGATCAGCTCTCGGGTCACCGATACTATCTATCAGGCGCGAACTTAAATCTTTCATTAGCGCCTGTGTACTTGAACCCTAAAGCCCAAGGGAACAAAATCAAATAATTATATCATTTATTATACATAATACACAACAAGCGAGAACTGTGCCCGCTTACCATTTTCCGGCGTTTCCGAGCTTTCTTTATGTGCCAATCTCATGTTTTCCGTCTCCACTCCACATGCTCGTTTGAATAAATAAATGAGAGAGAATACTACGGAACAATAATCAAACAAATTAACTCTGGCTAAATATCGTTCTCCTATGAGATTACAAAAACATTCATTCTGTATTATAGTAGATAAAGTTTTATTTTGTTCTACTAAGAATAGTTAAATGGAATTATTAAGATTGATCTTGCAAAATAGAAGTATATCTAGTAAAAGCGGATTAGCATTTTATTTATTCCCGACGTCCCGTACGCCGTCTTTTACGATAAACATTTTATGCGATACCACAAGAATACTTGATGGAGCGCATTTCGTTATAAATCTTTATATTATGATTTCATCTTCGAAAGTCGACGTTAGTGGAAATATGATATTGCACAATTTCTAAATAATAAAATTTAATGAAGTCTGTGTATTGTTTGGATCAATTACTTCCATAAACGTCAAGCTATTGTGTAGATTTCACGGCTTTCAACAAATATGATGTCTAATAAATCAAGCCTGGCAAAGTTGACGGCATTACTTTCGTTTATTTACCTAAGTAATATTAACACGTGGTAATATTAATATTTATAGTTGAACAAAAAATTAACGATGGAGATCTAAAGGGGGCCGCCAGACTTCTTTTCTCAAATGATGTACTGGCCCCTGACACCCCGGATACACTTGCAGCTCTTACGTCAAAGCACCCCAGTGCTCCGGACACACCTTTTTTTTTAGACCCTCCCACAGACGTCTAGGCCTGCCTTCAAATTCAGTCTACGGATGAAATTCTAAACGCTATAAATTCGTTTAAACCAGGATCAGCTGCAGGCTTGGATGGGCTGTCACCCCAACATCTTAAAGATTTAACTTCATTCAGTGTTGGTGATACAGGTGCTCGGCTTTTAGAATCTCTTAAAAAACTCGTTAATAAAATGCTTTGCGGGGAGATAAACCAAGCTATTGCTCCTATTTTATATGGGGCAAACTTGGTGGCTCTTACCAAAAAAGATGGTGGGGTGAGGCCAATTGCTGTAGGTAGCACTTTTCGCAGATTAACCTCGAAAATTGCAGTAAAACATATAATTAGTAAATTGGACAAAATTTTTGAACCAACACAACTTGGCTTTGGCACTAAAAGCGGCTGTGAAGCTGCTATACACGCTTTGCGCACTCTTTTTTCTAACGAAAAATTTGATGTGTTGTTGAAAGTTGACGTCAAGAATGCATTTAATTCAATCAGCAGGGACACCTTGCTGACTAAGTCTTTTGAAAACATTCCAGAAATATATAAGTATCTTTTACAGTGTTACTCGGAGCCATCAAAATTAACATACAAGAGTTACGAACTCTATTCAGAAGAAGGTTTTGAAGAATACATTAACTCGACAATATCAAAATTTAAAGATCTTTCTCACCGTCTTCTGGATATTACAGCACACTCAGCTTTGTTCATTTTAAAATTCTGCCTTTTTGTTCCCAAATTAACTTACGTACTTCGCTGTAGCCCTGTATGGAATCTTTCAGTTTTTTTAAGTGATTTGGATAATCTTTTAAAACTTCTTTGGAATCTATTTAAAATGTTCGTTTTGATACACCTTCTTGGAATTAAGAATCGCTTCCTGTTCGCTTTGGCGGATTAGGAGTACGCAAGATAACAAGTGTAGCTCTTCCAGCGTTTCTTTAATCTGCTCACAAATCTAGCAGTCTGGTAGGTAAAATACTACGAGATTTCGGATTTAACAGATGCAAGAAACGTGTGGATAGCATCCAACCCAGGCTTGAGTTTGCCTTCTGGCGTCAACTTTCAAAGGAGCTGGGATGATCCACTTTGCAAAAGTGAATTCAAAAAGTTATTAGGTCACATTCCAATAACAGACCGTGCAAGGTTGATGGCTGTGGGGTCTAGGGAAGCTGGACATTGGCTTAATGCTTATCCTTCGCCAAACACTGGCACCCTTTCAGACTCCTATACTCCCCATAAGTGTCCCTGTGGTGTTGAAGTAAGTAGCCTTGGACACCATGGCCTACACTGCCAAAAGAGTGCAGGTCGTTTTTCTCGCCATGCCGCGCTAAACGACATTATACGCTGCTCTCTTGCCACCGCCAATGTTCCAGCAATTTTGGAGCCAACAGGCATCGCAAGAGACGATAGCAAGCGGCCAGATGGAATGTCTTTGATCCCTTGGAAAATGGGACGGGCTTTAGTATGGGATGCTACCTGTGTAGACACCTTTGCCCCGTCTCATCTCCTTCGGACAAGCCAAATAGCTGGCGCGGCCGCAGAGCAGGCAGAAAATAACAAACGGCACAAATATAAGAGTCTTTCCTCCAACTTCAATTTTGTTCCCTTTGGAGTTGAGACTCTTGGGGCGTGGGGTTCAAGTGCACAGGCGCTTATTAAATATTTAAGTTGGCGCCTGGTAGATAGTATCGGTGACCGCAGAGCTGGCACTTTCCTGGCTCAAAGAATAAGTCTCGCAATACAGCGAGGAAATGTTGCCAGCGTTAGAGGTACACTGCTACAGGGACCAAACTTTTTAAATTTGTTTTAATTTTATTTATGTTTAATTATTTTTATTATTACTTTATAGGTTAAGAAAATTGTAAATACTGTATTTGTGTAAATAAACTAAATTAAATATCGTGATTAGATGAAATCTAATTATTAATATTTAATTGTAGTACAATATATTAAACTCTTAATTATTAATATTATTATTATAATACATAATAGGTACATATTAAAAAAAGTGTTCAACAATAGCTATATTTTTTATTGCTAATACTATCGCCATCTTTCGGAATTTCTTAAAACCTCAAGCATAAATTGCAATTGCCTTTATATATATTTCTTACTTTAAAGCCCACACAATAATAACAAACATAAAAAAAATTACTTTAAATAGTGAATGGTAATCACCACAAAAACAAAATAGAACATTTTTATTTAAATATGTAGCAACAAATAACTAAGTTGTCAAAAGCGACATCTAGCATGTTCTTGCAATATTAATAAGATTTTATATTTGTATTTGCGATTGACTCCTTGTAGTTTTATTATGTTTTCAAAGATGTCTCTATGGAGAATCTAAATAATGTTACTTAAAAAGAGACTTAGTAACTAATTTTATTTATTTATTTTAATAATTCTTAAAGTAAATTATATTTTGTTACTTGTCCTAATTTTAAGATAACTATGTATCAAATTTTTTAAATAAGATGATTCTGTTATTTTTTTTAATATTATGGCAATAGATTTAACTGATGATTCTGTTTACTGTCAGCAAAAACTGTTTATCGTCGCTGTGTAATGATAACCTGACAGAGAACCAAACATTACAGGACACGAAAAAATATTTAATTTCGTCAATGTTCGTTAAAATATTATTATTTGTCCAAAGTTTTAGATAGCAAAAAGGACTTATTTATTAATAACATAAATAAGTCCTACTTCATGATTATGCTAGTTAAATGACATTCTTATGTCATTTAACTAGGAATAAAAAATAAATGGTTTTTTGACATACGAGGATATAATTCTACAGTGACGTTATGACTATATCCATTATAAAGACGGCTCCAGACTCTCGCAAGGCGCCTCATTGCGGCCCTCACGAATCTTGGTGAGTGGAGGCTACACGAGTGGTAGCCATCAACACTCCCGATTTATTTAGTTGCTCGCTACATCAACGAGATGGACGTTATTGAAGTAAATGCGTTAGCTACTTTATGTGCCTATCAATATTATAATGCCTTGCGTTTATATCATTAATATATAAAAAAATATCAGATCATACCGGTACAAATATAATTAATTTGAAGCTTATTTCTTAGGTGTAATCTAAAAGTCACCATTGTTAAATGTTTTTTAGTGTTTAACTTCTGTATATTAAAAAAAGGTATATTAAATTCTATGCTTATCCGATTCCACTATTCGATTTCAAATGATTGATTCCATTTGATAAAATTCTATGAAAGCCATACACAAGTCGTTACCCTTACGTCCTTACAGTCCTTGACAACAAAGTGAGTGAGCGCGCGAATATGGTTGATCCTCTCGCCTCGTTTTCTCGAGCCCCAAAAACCATGCAAAAGGGGAGCGGCAGCGCGAGGGGAGGCCACACGAAAGAACACGAGCGCACCGTCCACACTACAGCGCGTACGTATTTACGCTTTGGTGAGAGTGTGGATGGGGGTTGATAAATAAGCTTAATCTAAAAATGCATATAATTTCCGCAACTGCAGTTTCTCATAAAAACTTTCTTCATTTTTATTTAATAAGCAACATCTACCAAACATGTTTTTTTTTTTATGTATTATCCAATCTAAAAGTTTCTAGTCTATCTTAAAGTTTTTTGATACGTAATTAATTTGGTTACGCAGGCGATACATCTAGTATTAAGGTAATAGCTAAATAAACTTTCCAACTGTAAATCTCTGTCTTGAATAATAAAAATAATGAACTAGAAAGAACATTTTGGACAATAATTTTGTGACATCACATTTCAAAGGAACTGCGATATAGTCAAAAGGATACAGTGTTGACTTAGCAGTACGTAGATGGTTTTCCACCATGAGACCATGCGTTCTAACCCCGGTTTTTTATGTACGTAAAATTGGTTGGTGATAACAAATTAGCGGCGTTACACCAAAAAGACAACGGCATCTGATAAGAATGGCTTGCAAAGAATGAATTGAATGGAAAATCACTTGCAAACAACACTTTGCGGGAAGGATGACTGTTTTAATCATAACTGCCATGGTAACTCACTTTTCGCCATCGTTTATCGTAGTAGCGGTAAAGGACAAAGGTGACAGAAATTCTGCGTAGTTACAGCAGAGCGCATGCGTGCCACCATCGATCCATAGGACCCTCCAACGAAACGAATCACTTTACTTCGCGACCACCAACTGGTGAGTATCATCGCGTAGACCCGGATCATTCTCATATCGTTCATAAAAAAAGGTGCATGTACCTCGCTGTGGCGCTAATCATTATAATTGCGAGTTTGGTCAAACTCAAAGTAAGTCTTTTTTTATAATACCCCAATCCTGCATCTGTGTGTTCAAGTCCGTAGAAAAGTACTTACCTATACCTCATAACCATTCTTTGTTTAAATTTATATCGCTTTTTATAACGCTACGATAACAATGAATTTTTATGATTTCTGTTCTGTTCTGAAGTTCTATTTTCAAAATTCATATTAACTTTGTACCCTAAAAACAACGTCTATTTAATTATTACATGTATTTTATTGAGCTATTCTGTACCTTCTAAAATCTTGTTCAATTTCCTAAAAAAAATCCTTACACGTCACTTTGAACTTATGTTTATATAAACTAAGCAACAAGTGATAATTTTATGACCGGACACGTTATCTAAATAGGATTGTCATTGTCTTTATTTTTATGTAATATATAAATCATCTTTTGAGACATACATATTTATTAAAACAAAGGCAATTCCCATAAATGTTTTATAATTATTATTTTGCTATTTCCGGACCGACATAACTTCATTATATGTGCGTGTATGTGTGTATGCTGAGTAATAATTTTAAATGTACTTGTGTATTTAATCGATAAAATTTTGATGTTATTGCGCAAGTCTTGGTGCCTTGGCAACCTAGCTGAGCCTAGATTTTCTAGGATCTGGGCTTGCACTTGCGCTGTGCACTATCCCATACTTGCATACAGCGCAGGCCCGATTATTGATTTTGATGCAAGTGCAATTCGTGGCGTGGCATATGTGGCATTATTTATAGGTAGGTACTTATTCAAAATGCCACGTAAGCAGAAATGCTTAAACATATACATTAAAATAATGAACTACTCTGATATAATGTTTAGTTTTCTTCTTCAACAAAGAATATCTTTTATTTTCAATCAAGTTTACAGCCTTTCCAATTTTCTTAACCCACAAAGTAATAATAAAAATTAAACAAAAGAAAATCAAAACAAATTTTAAGAGTTTTTGTTTAGTTAATTTAATCTATACTATATTAAGGAGCTTTTTATTATTTTAGTGTTTTTAACGAAAAAAATTCAAAAATAGTGTATCGATTCCAAAAAACTATTTTGCAATATTAAGTGAATTTTATACTTTTGTAAAAAAAAACCCTTTTCTTTTAAACTCATCCGTACACCAAAATGTATTTCAAATTCTATATTATGCTAACTTATCGTTAGTATCAACTCATTAGTAAAACATTCGCGAACGCAGTTACGGTAGAATCGATACCTCATTTCTATTTTTACACTAATCATTACTCAGAAAAAAAATTTAAAGTAAAGGAATTAATTTTAGAACTTGACGAACAATGTATACCAAACTAATATTATTTTGAGGCAAGTTTCAGGCTTGTAACGAATAACTCTAAAGGCCTCGCAACTTTTATCTGCCTTAAAGCTTGCACACCTGTTAGCCAACCGCTCAAAAATAATGTTTTAGTTATTTTTTTTAAGTGAATAAGTTCTTAGTAATGAAGATTACGACATAGCATATACATATTATTTCTGTTATACAACGGAGAATGTATCGGGTACATGCATCTATAGCGATAGATCCAAATCAAAATTCTAGATTACCCGAAAAATTTGCCTTTTTACGAATCAGCATATCCGACTAAACTATTAGCTTAGTGCCAGCTTCCGCGCAGTTGGCCGATAGTTTACAGTTTTGTTTGTAGACAGTCGTGAAACCCATCCAACTTATTCAAATAATTTGATACCAAATAACCGATGTAATAAAAAAATTGCAGTTTGCGGGGGGGCTCTTAAACTACGCAGCCGATTTTAAAAGTTCTTTGACCATATGCTATTGCTACATTATCCCATAGTGTGCTAATTTTCTTTTCACACAATTAAAAACATAACCTCGCAAAACGTGATATATAAAATTGTTTCGATTTTATAAAATAATTAATAACTAGTCCTTAGTTCATGATTAAAATGTGAGTGAATAATGTTTTATGCTTAGAGTTTGAATTGAATTAAGGGTCGATTCGACCAAACAAGAGTAAATCTTAATCTTAGAATAAATCGTCAGTTAATCAAGAGTAAATCAATTTTACGTTTTACCATCTACAAATTCTAGGATAGTGGGCCTATTCGGGAATTGCTACTATACCGCCGTTTCGCACGGAATAACAGCTATTCCGAGAATAAATTAATAGCGTCAGTCAGTCCAATCAGCTGATTTCTGTCATTTCACAAATATGTATTCTGTGTTTTAATATCAAGTCAACGCAACGCACTAAATTAATAGTCTAGCATTGTATAATGAAACGTTTAAACAATTTATTATTTATTTATTCATTTTTAGATTTTTTATTTTCTATAATATTAGGATGAAATTCAACTAGGCTCAACAGAAGTTCCTTTTTAGACGAAAGCCTCAAACAAACAAGAAATAAAAACTTTTTGTTGTCGTTTGACACCTGTCTAAAAGCTACTTTTTCACACTATAATACGGCAAAATCGAGTTGACATGATGTATGCTCTTACACTGTCCCGTTGTAGAACAACATTTATTTGCCGAGTTTTATTTTCGTTCACCATTCTCTTGCTATTCGCGTATTGTTATTCCGAGCCCAATTATACTATCGATTACGTGGACAAACGACTATGGATTTACTCGAGATTAAAATCATGGAATAGATTATTCTTGGTATAGTTACTCGTCTATAAATTGAAGTTTGGTCGAATCGACCCTTAGAATTACACATTTCAAATATCGAGTTATTTTTTACTTTTTTGCTTGAAAATGTTAATTGAAAAATAATTAGGTTCTACATCCGACTTCTGGTTAGAATGAATGAGTTTAATTGCTATTAATAAAAAATCTCCGTAATTTGTGTATAAAAATAATTGACATAACAAGCCTCACTTTTTGTTTTAAACTGAAAAAGATTTGATATATCAAATTTTGATAAAGAATTTGAGATAGAGTTTATCGATATTCAATCAAAGTTATCGACTCGAATAGCGTAATGGGAGGACGGGCAGCCCGTCCGCCTACGAGCGGCGCCCGCGCAGGTGTCCCACTCACAAGTCATACTCACATTACACTACTTTGATTCGTACTTTTAATAATCGTAAAGGTTTTGTAAAACGTAATACTGATACTAAATTTTTTAAACGAAATTTCAGTTAATACGTTTTATATACACAAATCCATGTTGATTTGAAATTGTTTGTAGATATACGCAATGTAGTTGTTCATAATATGAACCTTCGATAAAAAACTAATTCTCTGTTTACTGCCATATAAAACATTCCTACTCGTGAAAAACATTTCACTAGGAATTAATTAAACAGTAAAAGTACAATATACTTAACTTAATTAAAACGCGAGTTGAATAAAAATACTTAATTGACTAACATGAAAGAAAACTGCTCGCATTTAATTATGCGAATGCTTCTACTTGGCGAACTCCTTTGTTCTATTTATTACTGTTATCATATCTTCTACATAAGAGCAGTGGTCTAATCGCTGGAACCTGCACACGCTGTCAACCCGGAAGTCGTGCGTTCGAATCACTATACACCATTGGACTTATCCTTTTTTAAAATTTAAATTTAAGTTTGTCATTTCCCTTTGGATTCTTAGTTATCAAAAGCAAGCGTTATTAATATTTTTATAGACTAAAATATCCAATTTGACAGAGATAAGTTAATCATAAAAACTTAAATTTATTATCTTAATTAGTCTACACTTTTAGACTTTTACAATTTACATTTGATGTCAATGCCATCGGCTTTTATTAACCTAGAAATTAAAAAGATTTCAATCGCTGAAGTTTTGATTACTAAAAAATATCGTAAAATTATATATGTCAATTAAAGATTTATTTATATTCACTGGAAATAATACGTTATTATAAAAAGTATAGCTCATTTTTGTTCGTACTAAACTAAATTCGTATACAAACTAACATAAAAAAAATGGTGCGTGTACAACGCGCGTAAGAAGTTATACTTCTTTGGCTTTCTTTATTTTTTTTCAATATTAAATAATTAATCATAAATATTTAGCGTTAATAATTTAACAATATTTAATATTTAGTATATTATTCCATTATTAATTAATATTAATAATAGTTAATATATTATTAATTCAATTAAATAACTAGGTATGTTTTATTACCTTTTAACTAAGTAACAATAGGTCTTTGTGAAAAAGCATTGCTAAATTTCTTTGAAAAAATAATTAAAACTCCTTTTTTTGCTTAAAAGGTACTACACACGTCATTATAGTCATTCAAAATTCTTGGCATAGCTGCTAACGTCACCCATATTCTATTTCTTTTTACTTGTAGATTGTCTTATTCCCATCTCGCTCGCGCACGCTCGCCGCCCATACTGATAATTGTGTGTCACGGTGCGCGCGCATTTTAAAATTTCACTCTCATATATTTTTCATAATGCGCCTAAAGAAGTATAACTTCAATAGTTTTTTTTTATCTTATATCACATTTGATCAACATAAAAATACATCTAATCACAATTCAAGTACAAAGGAGCAAAGTGCAACAAAATAATTTAAAATTAACATTTAAACACAATATAACTATATCACAACATTTTTACAATTTTACAAATATTGACTTTAATTCCCATTAGATACAAGATACAAACTATCTTTCTCTATACCCTACATACGATTCTATCCGTTGTTTTATAAAACATAAAGACTGTCGTGTGAAAAATGTTAAACACACAACCATTACGTAATTGACACTCTACATAACCAAGAGGAACAAAATGTAAAATTGTATGGTATTTTAATTTACTCGTAAACATTACACATGGTATAATTATTGTTTATATACCGTGCCATAATTTCAATTTGCTTCACTAATTAATTATTGTACGCGTAGTATGAACTATGAGGTCACCAACCACCATGCTGGCACCTACGTAATGACAATATATTTGTTTAGTGTGATAATAGTTTGATCGTGAAGTATTTTTTAATATAATATTATGATTTAAAGGAATTATTAAGTATATTGAAGTAAAAATAACTTATTAGAAACATATGATCAATAGTGATCTTAAATTAAATTCTTAAATAATTTTATTATGATTCATGTGCACTTTTTACTTTCTTTTTCATCTATCCTTTATTAGTTTAGTTTCTTTTTCTCACAGTGGTTGCCTGGAAGACATCGCTCGAAAGCGATAAGGCCGCCAGTTGACTTTCCTTTACATGTAATTATGTTAAATTTTTATATTATAATGCAACAAAGTGTAAATATGTATATTTAAATAAATAAAAATATATAAGTTTGTTTGAAGACATTTTTTAAATATGTCTCTGACGTAGAAAACTTATCTACGGGTTTCTTGATGACGAGACGGTATATATATATTTTGTATATAAGGCAATGAAAACCAAAAATGACATTGTTTAAAATTAAATTTAAATCATAGCAATGTGATAATTGTGATGACCGATTGCAGCAAATCAAAAACAAGCGAACGGTGACAGTTCTCTTTTGTAATTCTTAAAAGGAAGGATTCTTAAAAGAAAGAAAGGAGTTGAAACAGATTTATTTTTAATAAATTATATTTACCTTCTCATTACAACTTAACACCAATTTGATAGGAGACAAAGGTACAAAAATTAACTTACGAGATATCATTTAGAAACCTATTTATAGTAAACAGTGTGAACTCAGACAATGAATGAATTTGTCGGAAATGTGGAAATATAGTAATAAAAGATCAATATTTTAACATAAAAAGGTATCTTAGTTTTACTCGCCTTAGTTACTGATAGATTAATTTCGTTACATATACTTATAGATTGTATTACCGAGGCCTTAGTATAGTAGTTTCGTCAAATTTCGTATAACATATTCTAACTTCGCACGAGCATACGTAATCCGTCAACGTCAAAACTATATACTAATTTTCCTCATGAATCATTCTAAATATTGGTGAAAACCACAATAAATTCCGTGCACTAATTGAATTTGGCAATTTTGTATAATATAAAAGTAAAACATATGCTGTTGCTGAGGTTTTTGTAGTCATTATAACAGGTGTACAACTATTCTCCAAAAGTCAATCTCTCTTCGTTAAGGCAGCGTTCGTAAAACAGTTTTTACATTATGTAAAACTACCAGGAAAAAGATTTTGCGTTATATCTTCTTCTTCGTAGTCTTCATTACTGAAGGTAGTGCCTGCCTATCTTGATTAGCCCTAACCGATGCGTCGACTTGCTGCCTCCATACCACTATATCCACAGTTAGTCTCAGGGCATTAGGGATATTGAGACCCATAATTGTCTTAACTTGGTCAGAACATTAGACGATCGACCCCGTCAAGATGGCCAAAGTAGCTAAGCTACAATATAGGTTATGACAAATAACGTATCTTTCTAATGATAAAAGTATTTTTAATATAAGTTTAGTAGACCCAGCGATTACCAGTGAATTATTAGGTGAGGCAACCTTAAAAATTGTCTCTATTTATTATACATATTAGTTCATAGCAGATATATAAATTTATGACAGCTTGAAAGTATAATATTTTTATAGGTTCTCATTCTATATAAAATAATATTCGTGGATCTATTTAGTTCCAAATATACCCATCGGCCGACAGTGAGTTGTCAATACTAAAAACTCTCGTTACTTTTCCATTTCGATACATTCGTATTTCTATTTCATTTTCGCCAATTTATTGCATACGCCAGACATAACAACATCATAATCAATGGCTAAACAGCACCTTTTGAGCTTTAGACTCCTCAAGTATATCATCGCAATATATCCACTGCTTCCAGCATCCAACTTCGAACCCCTATTATTCCTAGGTCCTTGACAACTCCGTCCCACCAACGCAACCTCGGTCTACCGGGTTTTTTCTTGCCACTGGGTTGTGAGTTCATTAAAGACCTTGGGGTTCTGTCGTACGCCATTCGGTGTACATATCCCAACCTGCCTGTTGCAATTTATGAATTGTTCCAAACCAAACGTCAAACACTTTAAACAAAGAATAGATTTTCGAAGAATCTTCCGCTCGAAAATAAGGAGAGAAATCTCGACTTTCTTGCTAAGGCGCCAGGTTTCAGGACCATAAGTGAGCACTGGTCGCAGCAGAGTTTTTTTATAGACAAAAGAAACATAACACAGTTTACCAAAATAATACTAGTGTCATAATATGTCAAAACTAAAACGTGTCCCAATTAAAGGTACGATTCAATTAAAGTAATAACAATATCAAAGGACGCCGAAGGAAACGAATCTTTTGATAGCATCTAAATCGCACAACCTACACGTCAAAATACAATAGGTTAATTTTTTGTACAAATAAAAACAATATTGTTATGTCATGTTTGGACGGTTCGTTTGATAGATTTGCATGATGATTTTTTTATGGATACCATTGTAAAGACCACCGCGAACATTCCAAGTTTGAATTTGATGCGCGTCGAAGGAGGTTTAAATCGGCAGATGTTTTTAATCTGTGTAGATGCTCGCGATAGTTCCTTCCCTAGATTTTGATGATTAAGCTGTCATACTATTCGTATCTATATCTCGATATGCGTTATGTAAAATACACTAATCATGAATATCATTTAATATTCTAAAAATAAGAAACATTGTTATTTGTATTAGTGCATTTTGATGTAGGTTACATTTGTTTAAAGAAATGTATAACGATATCAGTCGAATTTTAATTATAAATTTTAGTCTTGGTCTTTAAATATCCTGGTTTTCCTCCAATAAAAATAAAGTATATGGAAATATAATTACAGTCCTCGGTTCTCGGTATTTATATAGGTATGCGGTTACCTTTAACAAAACGATTCCATGGCAACAAGGATCATAAGTTATCATTTGTCTTCAATTAATCCTAATGACTCATTTATCTCATAAAAGCCGAGCGATGTTATATTATTGTAAATTCGAATAACTCATGTCAATCACTTATTTCAAACTATTTTGCAAGCCGCAGCATTTTGCATGTTTGCTTTCACTTCGATGTCATTTGTTTCTTACTGAAAAAAAAATGTGTTAACAACTTTATAGATTTATTTAAACTATTAATATATTCAGTGTTGAGAGGGGCCTTGGCATGTGACTCTCATTGCTGAGGTCGTAGGTTGGTCCCCGACAATGCACGAATGGACTCTATCTAAGTGTGTCATTCGCTCGTACGGTGAAGGAAATCATCGTGAGAAAAGCGGCTAGCCTTAGACCCAAGTCGACTGCGTCTGTCAGGCACAGAAAGCTGCCCTGCGATTCTGTAACTCACTTTTCGAACTCACACAGCGGTTTTCGCATCGGCGGTCGCTGAAAAGGTGGGAGCTTGTAGTTTATTGTTTATCAGAATCCCAAATCGTAAAATGACTGCTTCACGACTGATTTGAGAGCGACAGCCGATGCGACAACCGCTGTGTGAGTTCAGAAAGTGAGTTACAGAATCGCAGGGCTGGGCACCTACTTGCCTATAAAATAAACGATACTGAAATCTGAGGCCCAGAACTAAAACGGTTGGACCGCCACTGGTTTATTGATATACTGAAATATAAATGTTTGTTATTGATTAAGCCCGTTCGACATTTCGGTTATAAAATTCAGTGCAGTGGTATTCTTATTATTAAGTTTTCAATGTTCCGTGCAGCCTTGCGATTCTGCAACTCACATTTCGAACTCTCACAGTAAACGATAAACTACAAGCTCCATCCTTATCAGAATCCCAAATCGTAAAATTACTGCTTCACGACTGATATGAGCGCGACCGCCGCGCCGCTGCGAAAACCGCTGTGAGAGTTCGAAAAGTGAGTTACAGAATCGCAAGGCAGTTCTATAAGCGATAGCGACTTTGATTGTTTGTTTTTTTCATATTCGTATCAGTAGCGGATATTTAAGAATTATATTCCCTCCATACCTTTACGTCATTGTTCAAATTCTTAATATATTGTTACAGTGCCGTGATGCTCCACCTAAAGGCTATATTGTGTCTGATAAGCGTGGTCGGGGCCATGGGAACCCGCCCCCCTGGTTCTTTTGGGGGAGAGGTAAGCACATATGTTACTACTGTATACTCCAAATTTAAAATATCAGTATCTAGATTGACCAATGAGCATATTTACCTACCCCGAGATTTACCTAGAATTTCTACGTTTGATTTTTTTGTAAATAATAATAGTTTAGCACAGATATGCATCTGTTACACAGACTATTGAACTAGATTTTTAACTGAAGCTCAAAACAATAGATTTGTTTCGGTATTTTGATGTGCCTTTTTTTAATAGATGGAAAATCTTTCCACACTTATTTAAGTCCATAAAAGTATAATCTATGCATTTAGACTTACACAATACATCTGTCATGTAGGACCGCTACATGCTTACCGAAGCGTGGCTACATGAGGTCGTAGACCGCATGGGGAGGGACATCAAAGACGCCGCTACCTCCTTCCTTGATTACACCCCTCGCCAGCGTCACTATAGTCTACTAAACGCCAACGACGATGATGATCAGGAACAGATTGACTACGATTCTCTAATTGATAGCAACCCTAGTCCCAGCCTACGCGATCAGGAGCTTCTGCAACACAGGTAATATTGTGTATCTTGTCCTTAATCTACACTAATATTATAAAGAGGAAAACTTTGTTTGTTTGTTTGTTTGTTTGTAATGAATAGGCTCATAAACTACTGGACCGATTTTAAAAATTCTTTCACCATTCGAAAGCTACATTATCTACGAGTAATATCTAATATATAAAATTCTCGTGTCACAATGTTAGTCTGCATACTCCTCCGAAACGGCTTGACCGATTCCTCTGAAATTTGGTAAGCATATTGGGTAGGTCTGAGAATCGGCTAACATCTATTTTTCATCCCCCTAAATGTTAAGGGTAGTCCACCCCTAATTTTTTTTTTTATTTTTACATATTTTTTTCTCTTTTTATTTTTTTATGATACAGCATTAAAAAATACATACAACCCCTAACTTTCACCCCTCTACGATCAACCCCTATTTTTTTATTATAAATGATATGGCAAAACGACGTTTGCCCGGTCAGCTAGTAGTATATAAATTTCATTTTGAACAAAAATAGGGTTCCGTAATATTAGATAGATATAAGGGTTTTTCGGACACAAGGTGTAAAAAATCAACCAAAAAAGTTACCTATTTTGCGTACCCTGCCTAAACTATTGAAGATAGAACCATAAAATGTTCTAAGTAATTGTAGATCTTATAAAAATCTACAAAAAAGTCCGCGACATACTATACCTATCTATGTTGAGTGAGGCACAATAACCATAAATGATATAATGACGTGGCAAAACGGCGTTTGCCGGATCAGCTAGTTTATGATAAAAAAAAGATTACTATTTTATTAATATTATCTTTAAAACGCTAATATCCTTTATAGTTCTCTCTGGGGCCATCAATTTGTAACTGGTGGCGCTGGTGAAGGTGTCAACCGCCAAATGATTAAAACGGACGCAGTGCTGCCCGCTTATTGCAACCCACCTAATCCCTGCCCTGTCGGTTACAATGGTAAGTACTAAGTATAGACAAATAACAGAAGATTTTCGTAAACATTACATCACTTAACATCAGGTGAGCCTCCTGCCCGTTTGCCTCCTATTACATAAAAAAAAAAAAACCTTTTTTTCCCAATGTTTAATTAAATAACCATGCATTACTAGTTTTCTACAATGTCGTCATATTATCTTCAATACCTTTAAAGCCTTATGTTAGATTAAATAAAGTATTTATAAACGAGAATACTCCTCCGGTCCTAGGTTTAATTCCCAGTGAAAAGGTTATGTTTCAGCTTAATAGACACAAAAATCACCTAACCCAATTACATCGAAGCAGGCCAGTTATTGTTTGATCATAGGCAGTTTAAAGTTAAAGAATGCTATTTAAACGATGTAAATTTTGTATTTAGAAGAACAGGGCTGCATAAAAAAGTTTGAGAACACAGCAGTCTTCAGCCGTGAATACCAACTATCACAGCGATGCATGTGCGATGGTGAACACATGTTCAGCTGCCCCAACGAGCCATCAGACCTGGATATTCATTTCCCTGACCATAAGAACCTCGTCGCGAAGAAATTCAGCAACGAAGTTAGTGTATCCTATTTAATTCAACAATTAAAAACCTTCATTCAATATCTGGGTGAATTAATGGCGGCCCGTCGTAAATACCCAGGTTGTCATTGCGCCTTTTAAACTCAATTTGCCATATAATAGCTACTTATATCCATTTTATTTATTATTAGATTCATTTTAATCTAAATTTGATTACATTTAGGTCAAACCCGGTAGCATAAGGGTCGTTATTCCTAATACTCAATAATGTTTTAGGTGGAGAATCCTTATTTATTTGGTGAACGTCTACCTATAGCTGCGAAAAAGGGATTCGATGTACATGTCTACTAATATAACTTTTATAGTATTTTTCGGACTCCTGATATATTTTTGTGAGTTGTTGAAACAAAATATTTTGAATATATTATTGGCAGTTTAAGGTTAATTTAGTTTTTAGCGCGTGAAAAACATAGTCATTTGGCGGTTTAATTTCTATATGGAAAAGGTAAGATGCTTCCTATTTGAGAGATAGATCTCTCTAGAAATAGCTGTTTCTGTTTTATATGCGAAACAGAGAAGAGGAACAAATCATACTTCCGTGGCTTGGTTTTAATTGTATTTATTAACTATAAATTAATCCATGGAAATATATCAAGGAGTCACAATAATTAGTGTTTCTAATAGTGTTTACAGTCTTTAGATAAGATATAAAATTTTATTGATGTCTATAAAAGTCCTAGCAACCTCATGGAACAAATTATTTAGGAAGATGTTTTCATCATCTTTATGAAAGCCTTTTAGGTTATACTTTTACCATAATATATAGTTTATTTTAACTCGCTTTAGTTTAATTTAAGGTTTTAACAAACTACACACGCAGCCCATATTTTAATAAACTAATCATCGATTATTTTTTTAAATCTTAACGAGATAGTTATATGTAAATATGCGGCGATCTACACTTAACACAATGTATAGGTAACTTTAAGAAAACTCTAGGCAAGCGCTGAGCAAACGATGTCGTAATTAAATATTATAAATGGGCGTTCTCAAACATTGTACAGATTATCGTATTACCACCCCATTGTAGCTTAGGATAAGAAAAGTCTATATTTTGAATACTCGAAAAATTTAATAATTATTCAAAAATATAACTAGGTAGTAAGAAAAAAGCAAGCTGTTTGATTGATATAAATAGAAAAATAATAAGTACTAATAGTTTTACGGACAATACTTATTGACTTGTAAAGGGAATTATCCGTAAAATTACACACGTACTTGTAGTAGTCTTAACGGATTTAAATGCGTTTAATTATAATCACTTAAACCTTAATTAAATGACGGAAAGTTTGCGTCCGACGTTAAATTAAATATTTAGCTGCAAATAATTAAACGTGTTTAAATACGTTTATAATCTTATAATAACTTTATAATTATTTTATAGTTCTAGAGTTTATGTGTCATTTTTCTAGTCCTCTGACTTAGCTGAATGTTTTTGAGCGAAAAATAACAATAGATATGTACCTTTAATTATGAATACGATATAGAATCTTTCAGTATGATGCTATTACGATCTTCAAGGTGAGCTCATTTTATATTCGTCACTATATTTAACTTAATATTTAAAACAAATAGTTTTGGAATAAAGACTAAGTCAAAGTCTGTGGCCTCTCCTCTACAACCCTACTCTTTACATAAATTCTAGCTTATTGAATGATATACGCACATACAATAATTAAGTTATATGTAAGTAGAACAGTTATAAAAATGTAATCAGTTATTCTAATTAAAAAAAACAGTATGTAATACTATTATATAACATATAAGTATATAATACCCATACAATGGGCGTAAACCAATGGACGGCATTAGTTAAGGAAAATATGGGAGGAACTAACTAAAATGTATAGGAAAACGTCTTTTTACCCCATTTATTTTAAACCTAGCATTAAAATTAGTAATAGGAATAGTAATAAGATAAGAGCTTCGGAAACTGATTTGATATAACACGGAATTGTCGTATATTGAACCTTACTGCTTTGTTATAAGGTGCAGTACACGCCGCTCATTGTATATCAAATAAGTGTGAAGCCTAAACACATGAACTAACGCTGTCAGGTAGGTAGAAAAGTTATAGAAATATAACGTAGATACTTTAATGTTAATAAAATAATAGTATATAATTCGGTAACCTCGATTCAAAACCGAGTCCCGTTAGGTTAATGATCAGTTTTTTCGAATTCAATTTCGTTCTTTCATAATAATTTAATCAAATTTCATTGAGTGTATATTGTTTCTTATTTATAAAATAAAAAATAAAATAAAAAAAGTACTATTGGGTTTTAAAACAACAATGATATATGCTGAATAATTATGTGGACTGTTTAAAAAACACAAGAACGCTGTACAAAAATTTTGATGCATTACGAGTAGTATTTATTGACTTCATTTCTCAACATTTATAAATTAATGTTTAATTTGTAATCTAATTAAAGTACTGGGCACTGTAAAATGTAAAATGTACTAACTAATAAATATTAATTAACCTACGTATTCACAAAGCTATATGTATGTTAGACTCGGGATAGAGTGGCGTAAAGTAGTTCATATAATATTTTTTTTTCAATCCGTTATTTTAAAAATATGATATTTTTAAAAGAAAAAAGAAAAAAATGAATAAAAAAAGATAATTAAGTACTATTGGAGGGTTTATCAACTGAAACGACAATGCTATATGCTGAATAACTTTCATATTCTGTGGACTGCTTGAAAACACAAGACGCCTTTTCCGGTACCTTTACACGCTCGGCACTGTTCCGAAGTGCTGGAAGATCGCTTCGATACATCCGATCCCTAAAAAAGGCGATCGCTCTGATCCGTCCAACTATCGCCCAATAGCTATAACCTCCTTGTTCTCCAAAATAATGGAAACCATTATTAACAGCCAGCTCCTGAAGTATCTAGAGGGCCACCAGCTGATTAGCGATTCTCAGTACGGCTTTCGTCGTGGTCGCTCAGCTGGTGACCTCCTTGTATACCTTACACATAGGTGGGCAGAGGCAATTGAGTCCAAGGGGGAGGCACTGGCGGTAAGTTTGGACATAGCGAAAGCCTTCGATCGGGTGTGGCACAGAGCGCTGCTCTCGAAGCTTCCAGCCTACGGGCTCCCTGAGAAATTATGCAACTGGATTTCCAGCTTTCTCGCTGATCGGAGCATCAAAGTCGTCATCGACGGAGCATGCTCCGACCTGAAACCTGTGAATGCTGGTGTCCCACAAGGCTGTGTCCTATCCCCGACCCTGTTTATTCTGCATATCAATGATATGTTGCAGCTTAGCAACATTCATTGCTATGCGGACGACAGCACTGGGGATACTTTTTACACTGGCCGGGCAGGTATTTCTCGGGCTGTTGTCGATGAGTACCGGAACAAACTTGTGTCTGAAGTCGAAACTCTTCTACGTGGAGTCTCGGACTGGGGTAGACTAAATCTAGTCCAATTTAACCCCAAGAAGACACAAGTATGCGCGTTTTCCGCTAAAAAAACTCCCTTTGTCGCTACTCCCCTCTTTGAAGACACTCTCCTTAAAGCCTCGGCTAGCATCGGAATACTGGGCGTTGACATATCGAATAACGTTCAGTTTCGCGGTCATCTGGAAGGAAAGGCTAAATTAGCCTCCAAAAAGCTTGGTGTGCTCAGCAAGGCGAGACGGTACTTCACTCCGGGCCACCGCTTGCAACTATATAAAGCGCAAATTCGGCCCCATATGGAGTACTGCTCTCACCTCTGGGCGGGAGCTCCCCAGTACCAGCTCCTTCCACTTGACCGTATTCAACGAAGAGCGGTTCGAATCGTCGACGACCAGTCACTTTCAGTGCGGCTTGATCCCTTGGCGTTGCGTAGAGATGTGGGATCTCTCTGCATCTTCTACCGCATTTACCATGGAGAGTGTTCAGAGGAGTTGTTCGGTCTAATACCTGCAGCTGAGTTTCATCATCGGACGTCAAGGCAAAATACAAAATACCATCCGTATCACCTCGACGTCCGTCGTTCCACAACAGAGCGTTTTCTAAGGCAGTTTTTGCCGCGCACCACCACTATGTGGAACCAGCTGCCCACAGAAGTATTTCCGAACCAATTCGACTTAGGGTCCTTCAAGAAAAGAGCGTACCAATTCCTGAAAGGCCGGCAACGCACTTGCGAGCCTTCTGGCATTGTGAGTGTCCATGGGCGGCGGTATCACTTAACATCAGGTGAGCCTCCTGCCCGTTTGCCTCCTATTACATAAAAAAAAAAAAAAAAAAAAGCATTAATTGACTTAGTTTCGTAATATTTATAAATTAATGTTTAATTTGTAATCTAATTAAAGTACTGGGCACTGTAAAATGTATTAACTAATAAATATTAATTAACCTACGTATTCACAAAGCTATATGTATGTTAGACTCGGGATAGAGTGGCGTAAAGTAGTTCATATAATGTGTATATAAAATATTTCTAGTTATATAATTTATTTATTTTTGTGTTTTTTTTTTTTTATTTTACCCTGGATATGTGTCTTCCTTAGTGTTAACAAGAATATACCTAGTTTATAACAGATTTCTACAAATGGTATATTCTGACACTTATTGAATTTCGGTAATAACTATTGTAAGTCAATCACGCCGGTACCATCCAGGAACATTCCATTTTTCATATTTTTTTTCTTCATATTGGCATGAGTGTATTTGAACTAATTTGTTACTTTCGTCGTAATATTAAATTTTTATGTTTAATATTTATATACCGCTCTCTGAGCGAAAATTGCATGAGCGGTAAACTACACCTGGGATAACTATTTCTGTGAGATTCACAGAACAGTGTGTTTGAAAATGAAATATAACATCCTCGTTCATACTTTTTTTAAAGAATTTAAGCTCTACTTAAGTATACTTGTGAGCATAAAACCGTCATTCTCACTATCAGTATTGACTAGCCTCTTTGTCACGTGTGTCATAAGTGTCAATAATTGTCAGAATGTGCGATGTATGTAAATAATACCAAATCAAATACATTACTTAGGTGTTGTCAAAAGTAAAGCCGTGATAATATATAGCATGCATATCGAAACCTTTAACATTTCGGGCTATAATTGCCTATTCTGTCTCTTTTCTATGTAATTGCTATGTATCTCTCTTAAAATGTAATTGTTAATCTAATTATATCTCTATTATTCTCTTCTATCTTATCTTCTTCAGTTTTCTATTAATCATTTCTTCTTATCTTTCTTCAAAATCTCTTTAAAAATTAACTTTTTACTTCAAATTTCTAGAAATCGTCTCCTTTTGACATTGATCTTGATCTCGTAAATTTGATCTAAGTTATATTGAATTTCATATATCTACTTGTAAGTGTAAGTAGGTGTAAGTAATCGCACTAACGAAAGACCCTAAATTACTTAAGTACTAAGGATCATAATAAGTTCTGTACATATACAAAATGATTATTGAATGGAAATCTAGTCAAAACCGTAGTGTGTATATAAGTAGTAGATGTCTATATATAATCTATATAAGTTTAAATATAAGGTTGATTATATAGATAAGATTTTTTTGCAAGTACAAATCTGCTTACCCGAAGATTACAATTATTTTTTTAAATAATGGTAAACATTTAGAAGTACAAAATATTTTTTTATGGTTTATAGTTATGATTATGAATATGACAACCTAAATAAACATTGGTTAAGATATAAACCGATTAAATTTAAAACAATAATTAGTTATAAGATCAAGAAACCTCTCGAAGTATCAGAGTCACCTAGTTCCTACAAATAGGCAAACAAATCTCAACCCAGTAAATAGCATAAAGATGAAAGTACAATTAAAATTTTCACATTGTAAGGTATTATAGAATAAAAGTCGACCTATTTCAATAGTATTAGCGTGTGTTTAGTGAATTCATATTTAGGCACTTTTTCGTAAATATTTAATTTTGACATGTATGTAGTATTTGTGTAATCGATACTTATTCGAAATTCAAATAACTGTATAGTCTATTACTTGAATGATAATTTTTATCACAATTTATGTATTGCCGCTAATGCCTTTGCTCGTATATATTTTAAGCAATTAAGTAAGACATCATACAAACCAAAATACCTCTAAGAGATGAACATTTAACTTTAAAAAATTAAACATTTGGTCATAATTCAACTTCAAGGTTTCACATCGGACAGGTTAAAGTTATTTTCAATAGTAAGTATTTAACTAATATAATGTGTAAATTTCATAGGACACGCCAAGTCTTACAAATATGTAGTTAATCCAAAGGAGAGTATGTTAACTGTATAATATTTGCATTCTTTAGGTAATAGAAATATGATATGATAAACTGTATATTAATATGAAAAAGAAGGCAGTTACCAAAGAATTTTAATTTGCGAGGGTTGAACGAGCAAAAGTATGACTCTTATATTAAGTAACCCTAGCCAACTTCAAATGATATTTATTGCTTAAACCTTATTAAGTATATCCTGTTTATAATTTTGCATAGGTTTCGCAAGGAAACGAAAGGTTATCGGGATGTCGGTTTCGTGTTTTCCTAGTCCTCGATTTTTCTATAATAAGAGCTGTACTTTTTGTGAAGGACGTCTTTCATCCCTCGTTTAAATGTAGTCGTTTTGTAGAGTTAGATAAGTGACAAAACTTAGACAAACACCTTTTACCGCACAAGCGACCACCAACCAATCACAATTGACAGGTCACTCCTAGCACATACTTTACGATAGTTTATCCAAATATTCGTATATGTCGGTTTCTGAAAGGTTGAACGATAAATTCCATACAATTTGCTATAAAGCGCTGCGAACTCCATAGAAAAATATTGATAATGTACGTCGATTTTGTGTATTATTTTTATTACGGGTGTGTTGTACAATGCGTCACAGCAATGGTAAGAGGTTTTTGTCTCAGTCTCGTAGATATGAGAAGGTAGAGCGCTGTCAGTAAATGTTGTTTATAGGCAAAAAAGAAATTATATTTTTAGCCTATAAAAATATTTTGCCTGACTACCTTGACCTCTTAGTGTAACTAGTTTATCTTATTGTATAAGTGCCCGTCAAACTCAGACACATACAAATGATCATAATAATAATATTGATACATTCCATAGCATTTCTGTCTGAGATTTACCACCAATTTAACTCTGTATTCAAAATTGAAATTATTAAGGGCAGTTTAACATTTTGTAAATTAGATTATATAAGTAATGTTTATAAATTGATGTTATTTCATTCCAAACTTAACATTTTCCCACTAAAAAGCATCACAATAGTATTCGTGGTTGAAGAATTCATGGTTTTAAAATTGGAACATAAAGATTGTCTATATAAACAGCGAAAAATTATCCAATTTTGATTTCTTTTTCATCTGCGCACTGAATATTGATAGACATCAATGAAGCTTGGAATTTACCTAAAGTGATTTATATTAAAAAGGGAAGTGTTATGTGAATAAGTAACTGCAATTTATAAATATCTGTAATCAATAATCATGTCTTAGGTCTCGTTCTTCAATAATGAATTGCGCACAGTAAATGATATACTTAATTAATATTTTGATTATCTGTCAGTTTATTCATTACTTTTGATATTTTTTTTTGCTATTTAACGTAATAACAATAACATTGTTTGACGCACATATATTCAGTGCAAAATCAACAGAATCTAAAATGTTTCATGAGGTTGCAAGGACTATTAATCTTTCGAAATAAACTATTATTATATGTATCGATAGTTTTATTTTTTCCTTAAATGCTAATGCTAAATTTTATTTAGACTTAAAAAACTGAAGACATAATATATGGATCGCAAGGCAATACCTTAAATTATTTTTACGTCGTAATCGATGTAGAGACCTTTGCTGTATCACCTAGACGCGCTAAAAAAAATTGAAAAATAGTTCTAATCTCTTCTTATTTTTCTTCATTAATTTCATAACTTTTTTGTCATTTTGTTACCACAAGTTTTTGTTTTATTTTTTTAATTATTACAAGCAAAAAATTATTGCAAGTTTATACTTACTGTCTTAAACAAAAACGTCGTAATTAATCCTTTAAAATGTTTCCACGTTAAACCATTTCGATTCAACAGCAAGGGCATAATAAAAATCATTATGAACATATTAGCAGTTTATTTTAATGTTTCTTGTAATATAAATATCAGTCCGAATTATAATTATTATTATGAGGAAATGTACAATACTAGGATATATTAACACTTTTTAGTTAAACATTTAATTCATAAAATAAACCTAATGTGTTTTGTAGGTAATAATATAGTTTTCGTACACTTAATTGTGATATAATCTAATTCTTTATACAATAGTATTTAGTTTATTAAGGTTAATCAACTGAGTAGAATGAATGGCAAGAAATCCACTCACTTAAGAATAACGTGTACTACTCAAACTATATTTTTTAAAAGCACAAGTAATACTCGGTTAGACATAGATCAGTATACACATCGTCTCAAAGCGTGCATCAAGACCGGCTCTTCTGTTCTGTATATTAGTAATGTATCGAAAACTGCTGGACCGAATTCACAAAATTCTTTCACATTATAAAAAAAAACCAGCAGAAATACGCCATGACAGGTTTCTAATAAATTATGCTTAATATGCTTTCGCTTGATCTAACTCATTTTCATACCATAACATGCAACAGGTAATTTTAAACTTGAAATTAACAATTATTTTTCTTGTCAAAATTTCCGGGAAAATGTAATTTAATTATGGATAAATTATATCGGTTGCTTTTGAATGACATTATAATTAATTGATTATACTAATAATTACGTTGGTCATATGCTAAATAATTACAATAATTGTCAACAATACTTAATATGTCAGAATATATTTCTTGATTCTAGATAGTATTCAAAATCTAGTTACTCAATTTATTATTATTTGAGAGCAATTAGAGATCAAAAATTTCATTAATGTTTATATTTCCAGTAAGTAATTTAACTTCTATCCAACCAAGTTATAAATCGAAACTTGCCTTGCTTGAAATAGAATCAGCGTCCCAATTTCACTTTTTTATATCCTACTACTAATATCACATGATAAATTAAAAGTAATTACTCTTTATACGTTATAGTTTCCATCCTATTAACGCAATGAACACAGATTTCCACTGTTCGTGCACTTATTAATTGCTGTCAAACAAGGTCACATGTATTGTAGTGTCCAATTAAACAGTATCACTAAAAACAATTAAAACTGCTTGACAACTTGCAATCACAGTATTACAAAATTTATCGCCTAATATAAGCATCACATGACGTCATACCTGTTGACGTATGTGAGCTCGCGAATAGAATGCTTATGGCCTGTATGCCTACCGCTTGCCGGCTCGTACTCGTTAAACGAGCGGTTATTACTTATCGAAGCATCAGGTAATAATATCATTATTCCACACGTCACCGTCATATTTGTGTATCGATTCCTATTAACTCCTTTCAGATGTCCTCGTGTGCTTGGCGCACCTGAGACGTCGGACTGGACGGATGGGCCGCCTCTGTTGTGGAGGGTCTGACGTACACTGCATCTATCAGTTCACGCCGACCGGTAGACACTTGCACTGTTTGATCTTTTGTAAACGCTTTCGTTTATATGGTGGGTTCTGACTTGGACAACGAAGCGTGACAGTGATCCAAGTAAACTTTTTCGGCTTACAAAATGAGCAAGACTTGAATGCGGGCGGAGGGCGCTCGTCGTTGCTCTCGCGGCGCCGCGGACTCTTCGGAATGTAAAACGAATTGCACTGTCCATAACAGAAATTATTTATCACTGTCGCTTGCAAACAACCCGGTTCACGGATTTTTTGTATTAATTGCTCGGTTTTGCACCAATCTTCCTTGAGATACTCTTTTTTAGTGACGGTGAGCGCGTTTTTTGATGACTTCAAAATATTTCGAAACGCAGCGCCTTTTGGTATTTCGGTAGGCTCTTCTTGATCCGGCATAGAGACCACCATAGTCTCCGAACTTCCTTCGCCGAGTTCATTTCTTTGAACGTAGGAAGCGGAAGATCCGGTGGCTTCTTCCGTTCGTCGTCGAGCCGCTAGCATCCTTTCGACTTGTTCGGTGTCGATTATATCCAAAATCGAATCAGTCGGTGTGAAGGGCCGCTTACTTCCTACGCCTGCACTTACGCCGCAAGCGGCTAAAAGAGCCGCTGCGACGAGCCAGATACACGACTTCGAAACCATCTCCTGCAATAAAATGAATTACGAAATGTAAATATGGCCTGTGCTATTTAAAAACCTGTATAATAGGCTTCGGAGAGGAAGTTGTGGGTTTAACTTACGTTGTAACGAGAGATGAGAGGCAACATCGTAGGTAGTGCGTCGGTGTATTTGTTCGCGTTAGGAGCGCGAGTTGCGTGCGCAGGGCCGGCCGGCGGAACAGTAATGAGCGCGAGCGCCCCTCAATGGACCACTGCTCAATGAACAAGATGACTCACACACCGCGCCTCCATATCATAGAACCGTTACTATCAGACATATTTACAGATGCGACACTACGCACGTGTTTCGACTTATTTGATTACCTGCATGTTACAATAGATAAATCCCTTATTGTCTGAAGCTTCTAAGACAACAGAGATGATTGTAACAAGCTTTATTATTAAGTTAACTGTTATTAACCTAATCGCTATGTCCTCTATAAATCAATGTCAGATGATTTTTATTTTTTTCCTTTTATCTTACTTAGTATTTTGTTTTAGTAAAATAAAATTCGCACAAGTCATATTAACTAAAAGATTATTCTGTAGTTATGCAACTGTTTATTGAAATTTAATTATTTATTACTTTGTTTGAATAACTAAAATTTCGTATAGTTTTTAACAAATTTCTAAAGTGACCGAAATATGAACGATATTATAACATAGTATTATAGATAACAAATACATTTATGAAGCCTCACAGAGTAAACACACACATTGGCACGACATAGTGTAAGAGAAGAGGATCTGTTTGAGACAAAATATTCGGCGATATTTTCTCACCTATCCGTTCGGCGCCGGCGCAAGTCCCAGGCGCCGCCACAGATGCTGCCTTACAATAGATTCGCTAAAGTCAGTGTGATTCTATAGGTAAAACCTGATTTTTTTATACAAGCTTTCTGCTATAGGAGAAATTTTGTACCGCTCTTTTAAGATCATTTTTACTCAGGCCTTGTAGCAATCTTAAAAACCTTTCGAAACTTATGAACGTAATTTCTTTTAATAGACTATTTTATTATTATTTTTTTAAATATATAATCAATTAAGGACACGATAAGACGAGAAGAAAACTTCTTGATATATAGTTTTAACTATATAAATAAAAATGTTAGTATTATTGATATCTGACGTATGATTTGCTTGTTGATCGGTTTCATCGGTGTGTGTGTCATTAATTTTATTAAAAAATAATTAAGTATTTTCCTAACTCACATCTGTCAACGAAACACTAGAGACTGAGATATTTTTATGAAAGCGCCCTAGAGGTACTTAGGTTGACTAAGATTTCTTAAACAAATATTTTGACCTTCTCTGACGTCAAGTGACCATGTTACGATATAGATTGGCAATAAGTAGCCATTTCTGTTTATCGCCCCTGGTCAAAAGTTTTATGAAATGTCACCCCCTAATTTCGCTTAATGTTGTGTAGAAAAGGAGGTAATTTATGCCTTTTTACCACAATTGTTTTTAAATCATAATCTCCTTGACCGCGAGTACGGTAAACATTAAATGAGGTTTTGTGAACGTTTCATCGATCATCTTCAAATATCCGCCCATTTGCGCTTCCCACAGGCACAATTGTGAATGGGCATACACAAGACCATAGAGTATCGCTATAGAAACTTGCATCCGAGCCTTCCGCGAAACGTAGGCGCAGGCGTGGGTGTTATGCTATTGCATTTTTAACTATCCCAAACAAGAATTACTACCTATGTGAATTGTTTGTACGTAGACTTTTATACATACATACATTTATAGATACATATTCCTTCTTAGTGGGTAATTCTTACAGATGACTTCCGGTCAAACACCTTACAAATAATATTGACTATTTAAGCTAGTACTAGACACTTAGAGAGGTTTTTTATGGCTCATTAACAACAGCCTTATTAACAACATACATTTGTTTCTACATTAAATTTTACTAATACGGATATATAGTTGACATAGCGTTACATTTAAATTAAATACATAGTAATGTGAATGAAAACACGTTGCTCGGATTACAAATGACGAGGTTTTGTATACTTGAATGATATTATTATCGGTTATTATTATTTTAAGTCCTAAAACCGTTTCGAGTCCCGAGTACAAAAGTGGTTTGTAAAATCCTTAATTCATTAAAAGTATATATTTCATCATCTACGAGTACTTTTCTCGGTGGTGAAAAAAATTCCACGCATCATTCACTTTCTAACTCAGTGATCAGTCCACAATGCTTTAGGAAGGTTCTGTTCGTTTCCGCCGCCCATGGACACTCTATGCCAGAGGGGTCGGGTATGCCTTGCCGGCCTTTTAAGAATTGGTACGCTCTTTTCTTGAAGGACCCTAAGTCGAGTTTGTTCGGAAATACTTCAGTGGGTAGCTGGTTCCACATAGTGGTGGTATTGTTCTATAAAGTTCATCATTCCAACAACAAAAAAAATGCAGATATTTCCTATATATAAACCCATAGCGTGTCAATAAAACGTTTATCGTCGAACATTTAAATGCATCGATATGAAACTGGACCACATCCAAACGTATTGATAATACCCAAACAGAGTATTTCAATTTAACACGTGCGATTCTTCTATGCTCATATATTGATGATTCATTTTCAGCTAGATAGCTTTTATTGCTTCCGTAACATTGGTCTATAATATGCTCTCCAAGATTCGAAATTAGAATATGATTTTAATCGTAATTTTACAAACTATTTAACGAAATGGTTTCGCCTAGTACGTTGGTGGATAACCGTTTCTTTAGTTAATATTTATTGTTTTATGTAGGTAACTCCGGCAAAAAAAAGGCCGGCAACGCACTTGCGAGCCTTCTGGCATTGTGAGTGTCTATGTCCACTTAACATCAGGTGAGCCTCCTGCCCGTTTGCCTCCTATTACATAAAAAAAAACGTTAGCTAAACCTTGGAAACCGTCATTCAAAGATAGAACTAATGAAACAAAGCTTTATCCAATTAAGTTCATAATACAAGTATTTGTTTGTTCCAGCTTTTAGACCAACCAATTCTAATGTACTTATTTTTTTTAACATAACATTTAAAACACATAAAATTTTATCATACACAAAGAAACTGCTAGCGGAAATGAAAACAGTAGGCGTTTTTGGTAGTATAAGGACCACCTAAAACTTTTAATATCTTAAATACTATTTATTGTTACGGCCGGCTTAAATCACACCAAATAGTTTAACTAAGATACATTTTACGGTTGTTTGGGAATACTAAGAGAAAAGGAAGTCTATTCAATTTTTTTATGTCCAGGCGCTAAGTAACGTTGGAATTTCATTCAACGAAATGTTCATTCATCGTTTTGTCGTACAATTGAGGAAAAAAATAAGTCCCTAAAGAGACCCTTTAGCGACGCGCGGTCTGCTTTGTTATGCGATCTATAGGATGTTATATAAAATACAAAAATATTTGTAGATAAGCAGTATGTTCATACATAAGGAAGAATATACCTATAATATTGACCTACATAATACCTCGTTCGTAAAAATATTTTAAGTGTACGCGATTAGCCATATAGTATATAGTACCTACTATTTTATTTATATCACTACACAACTAGACAGTAATATTATATACTGTTATCAATCATACATATTATACTATAAACATATTATTAGATTGTTTATTTTTTATTGTGGTCGCGAAAATGTGTAACAATATTTGGGATTTCTGAAACTAAATAGTTTGACAATTAGAATAAGATAAAATAACGATATAACATTACTATTTTGTCCCTTAAGCTTTCCTATCAGTTTGTTTGTCCAGTGGCTTCAGCGTGTATCTCATCGCTGTGGACCAATCGACTTTCTGTCTATATCCGTATTAAAAACTCGCTCGTACGGTGAAAACATGAACAAAACCCGTATACTTTAGACCCAAAAAGTCGACGGCGTGTAAAGGCGTAAACACATTTTCTTACACAAAAATCTACGTCAGATGAGATCGAGATTTTGCATGCTACTCAGAGAGTCTGTTAGTCAGCTTCAGCCTGCTTTCTTGCTGTTATCTGAGCCAACCAGCTCCGATAGTCGCTGGCGGATCGACGCCGGTAGCCAGCGTTCTACGTATATACGCAGTTAGGCGCAGATACGATTCCAGTGATGTCAGTTAGCATGCCTTTTGATGATATGTAAGGTTAGCTTACCTTTGAGCAAAAACAATTCATCCCGAAACATACAGAAATCAGATGCCCCACACTTAAATTGATATAGCGCCACCGGCTTTCTGAAATAGCCGAAATAAAAAATTATAAACACTATACATGATAGGTTTAGTAAGCTTTATGAATTCTAAACATCTATTATCGTACCAGACGTATACTATTGCATATCCTTCAATGACGTGGATTTTTGTTTAAACGTTTATTTTGGCTACGAGCTTTGGTGTTAGTATTTTAAATTACTGACACCTACTCGTTAAGATTTTAATCTAAATTGATTTGGAACCTAATATGACGTTCGTAAATGAGGAGGCATCAAAGATTGCATCTTAAGGGGAATGTTTATTTTTATTTAATTGCCCTTATTATCTTTTTATTACGTACTTATCGAAGTCATTGATGTTGTTCCAGTATCTTATAAACAAGCTGCCCGCGCGAATTTTGTTTTGCCTTATCATGATGTTTTTACTTAGCCTACCTTTTTAGTAACTACATACCTCAATAGTTGCAGGGGTTTGTGGAACTCGACCCACATCCAAATCTCTGCTATACAGAGACTGCTACACCTCGAGAAGTTCCTACACACCGAGACCTCAACGGCATGTTACACTCAAAAGTAGCTACATACCTACATATGGAACTTTTTCACGCTTTTCTGAAATAAAAGTCTAAAATGAAATATCTAAATTCTCTACGAATCTAAATTGAAATTTTAGGAAATAAAACTAAATTTTTAAATTTTTGAAGTGAAACTTCTTTATCGGGGTTGGAAAAAAATTAAGTGTAACATTTTTTCGTTACGCGTCACATTTTTCGGTTACGCGCCATGTTGCTTTTTGAAGTCAAACTTCTTTATCGGCGTTAGAATGAATTTTTTATCGACGTATGGGAGAAATTTTGTAGCAAAATAACGATAACAATGATAGTAATAATTCTATTACAATTAATGAAATTCTGTAATAATCTTAGTAGTAATAAGGTCAAATAATTGTATTTGTATTCATGTCTATGATAATAAAAGCCTTTTGTTAAACTTTATTTAACCAATTTCGTTAAGTTGCATATAGTAGATCATTTTTCGAAAAATAAGGTCATAAAGAAGTTTCACTTCTTACATGTGTACACCTAGTACACGCACACATTTATTTTTTAAATATTTGTCCTAATTTTCTCTCCATAAAAACTCTACTCAGAGTTCAAGAACCGTCAACCGTTCGTAACCGTCTTCAAGTTTTGCGCTTAGCAACATATTTCGCGATTCATTAAACTAACTCGTAAATAATATCTCCAATCTTATCCTGATAAAACATTACAACAAACCGCGACATTGGTTACATGGATTGGAACATGGATTTGCCTTAAAGCGTTAAAATTACCATTAACCACAGTTTGAACATCCTGTATCACTACGCGTGCGCCCTAACAATAAAATATGTCGCAGCAACACAGGAATGCGTAAAAAACGCTTGTGATTCTGGGAACAATCGAACCGCGGCGCACGTTATTCAATGAGCTGACAATTCTGTCGCCTCTATAGTTAAATGTTGTTTAATGGTATGTGCGAAGGTTCATACCTTTAGTTAATACATAATTTTATGGGTAATAAGAATTTAGATTTAGATTTACGTCTGTGTGAAAGATATCCAGGTCACTTCACTAATTTCATTGTTATTATAGAATTGGAGCAGTAAGCCAAAAGAGGGAAAGGCTAATAAATTACAAGTGTCAATATATATTTCGATTAAACATTGTATTTAATTTACACGAGTACATTTGAATCAAATTTCTAGAATGAATATAAGCTCTAAAAACTATTTTTTTCTATAAGATTGCCAGAGATCCTCTAGCCTATAAGAGGCCACCACTGAAAAGCACTCGACCATGGAGTTATGTTAATGTCATATATTCGCGTTCATTTCTGTTAAATAAGTGTTATTTAAATCATACACGCTAAATAAGCAGACAAAAGACATACTGCGAGAGTCTACCTTATTGTCATATCCAGGAAAACAGGAACTCCTCTATTTTTTTTATATAGGGGGGTCATCTGATGTTAAGTGATACCGCCGCCCATAGACACTCTCAGTGCCAGAGGTCTCGCGAGTGCGTTGCCGGCCTTTTATGAATTGGTACGCTGTTTTCATGCTTCAGTGTTGTATAAGGTTCACAAAGGTTCTTCCAAACAAGTATTATATGAAGCTCACAAAATATAGTGTGTTAATCATTTAATTCACACATACGCAAGCAAGAACTGTAGAAATTAAATCAACAATTAAAAGAGATCGATTGAAATATTTTGGCTTTAGTATCCGCACCTATATACATTACACGAATGCAAATATTATTGTATTATTACAATAATGGCAATGTTGGCGCCACAGGTCAGACATATGGAGTGGTGTGGAGCCAAAACAATTTATGTATGTCTTAGCAACTTCTATAAAAGTGTTGTCATACTTTTTATGACTAGTTTTGTGTACTTAGTAATATACATATAATGTATGAAACTACAATGTGTTGTTGAAATAGATTTATTTTAAGTTTAAAAAAAATCTTAAAACTAATAACCAACCTAAAACCTAATATGTGTGCAGTGTAACGTAAAATTAATCATTAGAAATAACATTAATTAGCATTTGTTATTTCATAAAAGTTCTTCAAAACAAAAGAGTTCTTCTTTACTAAATTCCTAATTAAAATCCGCAAATTTTCTAACAAAATCTTCTTGTGATTCAAATGACAAGACAAAACTCACGTCTTTTTCAACAGACTAACAAACTCTTCGTCACCTTTAACTCCATGATACAAAAGTAATATAACTATTTCTTTACAATAATATATGTAATAATTATCTCGTGGAATAGCAACCCTTCAAATCAATTTCTTCATTTGTTAATTTTTGAATTGTCAAGTTTGTGATTAGCCTTCAGTGCCCGAAACAAGTTTTTTTGGCCAAAACATCATTTCATCGTGAAAGTTATTTATTGAACATCATAAAAATATTTATAAGATATGTTATGCATTTCTAAAAAGCAATAATAGAATTTTATAATTCTTGTATATAGTGAGTGGTATCGCGATGATATTTATTTTCACCATAGATAGGTACTTCTACGCCAATACTGCAGCCATATATGGTGTAACCATAGAGTATACGGTGTCACTATAGAGTATAGAAGAAATTATATGACATAAAAACTCACTCCACAAACAATAAACTCTTTAAGCCTATATAATAGTAATTTATTTGTACATTGATTTTATACATTGATTTTTTCTTAACATATGATGAATATTGTAAAAAACCAAAAATCTCAGTATATTGTAACAAAATACGGGGCATTTCGTTGTAATTCGATCGATTTGTACTTGATCAGTTTTTGTATGCGGGTGATGCGCTGGCGCCGTCTGTGCAGCGCTGATGATCAAGTTTATAGACAAATAAACTTAGTTCTAACGTAACAACAACCTGGCGCCTGTTCGTCGCGTTTCAAATTGACGAATGACAATGCTCCTTCACTGATTAAAGCCTTCTCTAGATAGCTAAATAACGAAAGCTATATTTTTTTGTAACCAACAAAAGTAAAATACGGTTATTGTATTAACATATGCATTAGCTAAGCAATACTACCCATTCTCTGAATTTTTTTAAAACTATTAAACAATAGCTTTCAAAATGCATTTTCACACGGCTAAACGGTCAGTTATTTGAAGCTTAATATGGCGTAGCCTCGTAATAAGCGAAGTTCTATTTTCGAATCAATAAATTTTACTGATCTGTGTCTGAAAAAACATCTTGGGTTCTTTGTTTAGAATTCTGTTTTAAAATCATAGCACGCGGAAAAATAGCTTATTGTCTGATTATCGCCTAATCCTACAAACTGTGTAGCATGCCGCTCTGCAAGTGATAGTGTGAATAGCTCTCAAAATAGACGACATTCCTTGAAGAAATATAAATGTTTTATTGTTTTGTTTGCATTTTATGCTAAACGTTATTATCTTGTATATAAATTAATAACAAAATATGTTGCTAACCGCAAAACTCGAAGGCGGGTGGAACTATTCGAGTACTTTTTTAAATTTATTCCTTGAAGTCTGATCAAGATTTTTATAGACAGAAAAATTGGGAAATATAAAAATTTGGTACTTGGGTTTTTATTCCAAAAATGCGTTTCAGTGTGGTAGCATAGTAAAAAATTCCATGTAGTCGTAGGTCCTAAATATAAACTAAAACGGTAGGCCAAGTAAAATCTGGCGAATCAAAGTTCGCGGGGTCAACTAGTGTACTAGTAAATATTTAAAACTTACAGAATCAAATTATCAAACAATTTTGTAGTGCTCATACATAAATCTGGTCTCAAGAGGTCCCACACCATTTCTTTGAAGTTCGAGTGAGTTTTGTTTGCTCACTAATAGTCCGTCATATTCATCTCTCTAAACTATATATCTTTAATCGAAAAGTAAAATTTATGATGTATAAGTATGGATTAGGTTTACTATTATTGGAAAGAGTTTTGTAAATAATTGGGAAAACCCGTGTGTTTAGTAAAAAAAAATTACATCATCTTGACGCAATTGTCCAATGATATCACCTAATTCATACTCTAATTCCCGCGTCATAATTTTTACCTAGTTCGTGGTTTATATTTGTGTAAATACGTGACTTATAATTACGTCAATTGCGTGTTTGTCGCAATAATTTTATACGGGAAAAGGGGATACAATTATTATTACATTTCAACGTCAGTGCCGTAGCGGTCCCCTTTTGGATACAAACAACACATATATGTAGTTATAGCATCTATGATCTACTCAATTATTTTTAGCTTCGAAATGACCAGGAAAATTGACGACCTGTGCCCAGCACAAGAGACCATCAATATCAGACGTAAAAATGTGTTTACTCCATTAGAGTTTACGCGACTTCATGGGCTACTTGGGAATCTGCATGCACTTAAAAATTCTTAAATGTTATTCACTAGGCTACAGATAAGTATGTATACTAATATTATACACAGGTTAAGTTGTTAGGTTGTAGGAGGTAAACTCTGCATCTACTGAACCGATTTTGAAAATTATTATACAGAAAGCCACTTGGGTGTCATATGCTTTTATTAATCCGAAAAATATTTTATCGTGGTATTCGGATTGGCAACGTCCAAGAAAAGCGCTGGAACGAAAACTTTTCTTACGAACGCTGCCATAACGTTGAGAGATATCTGATTGACTTCAAGAGAAATATTGTGGAGTATGTCTATATATAACTTTTATATGGCAAAATAACCTTTCCGAGTCACAGTTCTATTTAAAATAGCTAGCTGTTATGTTATTCAAAATAATTTCTTCGATACTTGTACATTTATGATCATAATCTTGTTATACAATAAAACGTGTTGTAAATCAACCAAAGGATACATTAAATATGTCCTATATCCTGCGATCCCCTTGAATTGTTCGTGTGAATAACGAACACCAATAAAAAGCTTCGAGTTGAATGGTGATGCTGGCTTTAGGGTTGGCAACATTTATTTATTTCCTGATTATTATACGCTATTGTACCACGCGGAAAAAACAGGTAAACCATTGGATAGGTGGTCTAATGGAATTTTAAAGACTGGGGGAAAATTTTTTATAGGCTTGCCGAAGAGAAAGTAAAGTGGACCACTTAGGATCGACAAGGATTCAGCTTTTATTTCAATAATATTAGAATAAAGTAATAGACAACGTTTCTTTTTAATTTATACTTTGAAATGCCGGTCAAGTGTAAGGTGAATGAAGGAGGCTGACGTCCAAAGGTGGCTCCAAAAGAATGCCTACTGAAAAAAAAATAGATTATAAATTATGCTATAGATCAATTTAAAGAGTATATCGTAGCGAAAGAATATAAAAGTATTATTTTTTATAATCTGCGTAAAATGCGTCATTTTAGAATCATTCGTAATTCAAATCAAAAATACGTTTCAGCTGCCGATTTTTTACATTATTTACTTTATGTGGCAACCCTGTCCATGTTCGACGCATCAAATTTCATTATTGGATTATCCGTACTCTTGGTTTCTTTAAAAACCGAACAATTAAGAAACGTGATAGACGCGACAAAAAATATCTTAAATTTTTTGTGTTATTAATTCGCTGAGACGCCGCAGCGCTTAAATATTTCTGAGAATTTATGCGAAAAAGTATTGTTTTGTGGACGTTTTGCAGCTTAGGTGTGATATGGGTGTGTTTTTTGTCCTAAACGTCCATAGACTATAAATTTATAGAAGGTTACATAATTAAAGGACGAAATATTTCGTTACAATATATTTTCTGATACATTAAAATTCGTTTCTCCAACTAATTATTTACTAAACCAATTAATAATTTACTTTCGTTTATTTATTTTTTTTGAATACTATAAATAAACAAATAACATAACAGTGTTAAAATGTTAAGTATATCTGGTTTAGGCACCAGGTAATAGCGAACTGGTTACAAGACATAATATGTGTATTCAATAACGTGGCGAAGAGTTTTTTTTTTTTATAGAACGGGGGCAAACGGGCAGGAGGCTCACCTGATGTTAAGTGATACCGCCGCCCATGGACACTCTCATTGCCACAAGGCTCGCGAGTGCGTTGCCGGCCTTTTAAGAATTGGTACGCTCTTTTCTTGAAGGACCCTAAGTCGAATTGGTTCGGTTTCCTCACGCCCTTGATTTAAGGAAGACAACGCGATTGTTATATAATGTGTGCGACTTTACACGATTAATAAATATTATATTATATTATGTTTTCTACAACACTAATGATTAAACTAAGGTAATGTTCATCAACAGACTTAGTGTTCTATAATGTTTTTGACATAAAGTAAATATGTATAATGACTATTCCACATCAACGGCTTAAGCAATGTCATTGTAGAGCTACTGCTAATAACTGTTAATATACAATTATTTTTTACTGACCTTACATAAATGCCCTGAGGCATTCGAATCGCGGCTACCAATTGCATTTTTATAAGTTGCATATCACCTCTACGGTAAAGTAAAACATCGTGACTAACGGGCATGCCTATATCCAAACAGTCGACGGCTTATACCAGGCACAGAAGGCTGATCACCATATTAGAACAAATGATCAAGAAACAGACTCCCAGAACTAAAAGGTCTTGGATCTTCTGATATACAAAAATCAAATCAAAACTTCTCGGCTGCATAATCTATGATACCGCATAGTCTAGACGGGAAGTCGTATTTAAACCGTAACTGATCACTTAAGAGGTAATAATCGTTTATTTTTAACGTGTGAAAAATTATTTAACAGCGCATTGACGCTAAATAATGGCTTAACAGATGAGACAGACTGCATCATCAGAAATCTAATTATATAGATGATATTTTTTTTTATAGAACTGGGGGCAAACGGGCAGGAGGCTTACCAGATGTTAAGTGATACCGCCGCCCATGGACACTCCCAATGCCAGAGGGCTCGCGAGTGCGTTGCCGGACTTTTAATCATATACAATTATTAAATTCTCTGGACCAAGGCTTTTCATACCATATATATTGGACATCAGTTGTCTATAAAGGAGAATTAATACCATTACCATGAGAACTAGTTAAGTAGTTAGTCTCAGTGGCGTAACTATACTACCTGGGGCTTGTGGCAAATTCTTTTGATGGGGCCCTATCAGTATAAATCGTCACGTTGTACTCAGTTTAATTTTAATAAACTTAGAGATTTTCTACGTACTCAATTACACGTTGTTTATGTCCCACTAATGTCCATAGGCCTCCTCTCTTAGGCGAGAGTGAATGGTCTGTAGTCCCCACGCTAGCCCAATGCGTATTGGAAACTTCACATTCATCCATAGAACATAATATCTCTTGGGCAGAGGCTCTCTAGGGCAGGGGCCCTCTTGGGTAGGGGGCCCGTTGCATTTTGCCAGCTCTGCCCCCCTATTGTTACGGCACTGGTTAGTCTAAGCAAAATCTACGTGTTACTTATCAGATACACTATCATTAACAATAAATTTTAAACCAATCTTATGACTAACAGAATGATATCATAAATAGTGACGCAAATTAAAACACTATCAGGTGCTAACATAGATTTTTAGCGTCATAGTAATAGTGCATTGTTGGTTCTAAAAGGGCTACAGTAATTAATGCATTTGAAACCAGCTGTAGCGACACCTACATACCTACAATCACTAGGATGACGTCATACTTTGTAACGCTCTAAGGAAGTTATTACGGCCGCTAAGGATACATACAACTTAGGGCCGATTTATGTAAATCGTAGTGTTTAGGAGAGTATTTTAGTACAACTTGAAAGGCAAGTGCTTTAGTGCGTTGCGAGTGAACGTTTACATTTCTTCCAGTAGAGTATCATTATAGCGCCACAATGAACGCGCAATGACGTCGGCTATACGCTCTATTCTACGCAAAATACTAACTGTAGTTATGGAAAAATAGAAGACGAGATTTTATTCGAAATATATAAACAAAATATAAATAATAAATAAAATAGCTTCTTTTAAGGCAGTGTATGCCGAATGCCTAGCCTGTTTGTTTTTGTATAAATTGTTTTTAACGTTCCACAAACATTCGTGAACAACATATTCAGACACAAATTTGATAGTTGTATCTTCCGACCATTTAGCCACCTTTAAAAATAAAAAAACACGCATGCGTTTCACGGTACTTGTGCAATCTCCTAAAGATTTTACTAAATTACGTGTTTACACACAACGAGGGAAGATCTCGGGGGTTGCGCTGGCGCGGGAGGGGTATCACTTGAAACAAAAATAAAAAGCGATTCTATTTTGATTTAACTTGAAAGTCAAGTAGAACCGTACTAAAGCAAGTAGCGTTTACATGTTTCAACTAAAGAACTTACCTAAAGCACTCTGCTAAACACTAAGATAATGTAAATCGGCCCTTAAACATTGCCACTCGAACGTTTCATCGGAGAAGTAAGGGTAAAGGCTACTAGCGAATTGTGGAATCGATTGTGTGGAGGTCTTCCCAGGGAGATACGTTTAAAGAAGAGAGAGTATACTCCTCCCTCAAAGGCCGGCAACGCACCCACTATAATGGGTGTTCATGGGCTGCGAGGACTGCCTTAAAAAAGGACCTCACCCTCCACCTCGCTGGCGGCGTTCGGCCCAGCAAACCGCCCAACTTTAACATAAGGTAGCTAGAAACGGAAGGCATTTGATTAAGTATTCGAAAGCATTACCACTTTTAAATTGTGGAATCCTCTCCTTGCTTTAAAAGATGTGACCTATTCTACTAATTCGGGGTCCGCCTGCAGCGCACTGCAGAATTGCACAAGGATTTAGCTGAGATTGGAAAGCATTGGACTAAGCGTTTGAAAGTATTCTCATATACCTCATGTATTGTTTAGAAAATCTGGTTTTTCCCCTAATTCGTAGGTAATGTAGCCCTAGAGTAGCTGGCGTAGGGCGCGCAACAGCTAGTATATATATGCGTGACAAATTAAAATGTTTCTTCTCAATAATCGATGCCATAAATCTTATTGCGTTTATTGTAGACTGAGAGACCGCGTTATTTGCAAATCTCATGCATACTTAATTGATTCAACGCCAACATTGTAGCAGGGTGCGATTGTTTTTTTAATTAACCACCAGTGAAACGCAACTAAAACTGCATATTTTCAAATATCAATGCTGTTGGGATTAATTTGAAAAATGCGCCTTTGTGAGAATTGTCTAAAACAATAGGGGGCCGTTCAAGTATTACGTAAGCATTGTAGGGGGAGGGGGGGTCTTTGATTTCCTTTTTTGGTGATTACGGCAATAGTAATTATTTACTTTTTTACAGCATTGTTGATGCTGGAAAACGAAATGCAATTTCGAGGATTGAATGAAACAAAAAATGAATACCTTTATGTACTATTATTTCTGAGAGCTTTGCTAACTTTTGCTGACAAGAGGAGGGGGAGGGGTATTGAATAAAATGCCTGTACTTTGGTACGCAAGGGTGGAGGAGCTGCATTTCCCGTCCAAAAAACCAATTATTATCTATTGTTCGGTTAGGTAAGGTTAGTATATTAATATTGTGTTGGGCGTTATTTTAATTAATAACCCCCAAAATTATTCTAAAACTTTAAAGTAAAAATTAATATTAGATAATAATCGATAAATATAAGAAAATCGACTATTTTTTATTCATTGATTTTTCATGCTAAAAAAACAATTGAATAATTAAAAAAAATATTTTTAATGCAAACTGTCACATCTCTAATAACCAATAGAAAACTAGAAAATGTGTGGTTTGTTTACAAATTTCAATACATTTCACAAAATTTTTAATATTTTTTTAATAGTTAGCGGCAGCAAAATCCGGCAGCAAAAATCATTTGGAGGTGTTCCAATTAAGGTCCCCAAGATATACTCAGTACAACATAATCAGTATCATTTCGGGCAACGTAATTCTGGCGACGTAATTCTAAATCCATCCCAAAGTATGCTATTATCAATTAGTTTTACTATTAATACTGGTACACCTTCTTGCAGTAACATTTTTTGTTATGTATTTTACATTATTTTTTATATTTAGGAAGTAAAGCATATTTCATATTGATTTTTAGTAACATAATTTATTTATGAATGTGTTAGTTTGTTTATAGTTAACGTATCTTTTTAAATTGAGAATTATTTATTCAATGCCAAATTTCTGAATTTGTTTTAAATATAATGTAACGCTACGGGCTCTAACAAAAAGCATAATAAACCACATTACCTCATAATCTATTCTTAACAATGTTTGTAAGACAATCTACATAATGAATAGTTCATATTAATTCATTATATACAGTTCTCGGTTGAACTACATCGGCAATTTGTTTAGGAAGACATAAGTTCTAGCAGAAACCATTATTATCTCACTTTTAATGCTCCGTTGCGTCGATTTTGCATAACAAATGACAGATATATGACATTTAAGTGATGCCTAAGTATATGCATGGAATGTTTCCCTCTAAGTGATTTATGGTTTGCATATTATTGATAAGTACACCTTGATCATGGTATGCAAATAGTACTTTGGTGTAAAAGCATTATAAACGGTAGTTTCATTATTGATTAACATAGAATATATGTATCTATGGGTTTTCATAAGAATCTTGTTTCTGCAAGCTTGGAAGAAATAAGTCTATATCGATGGGACGAGACATCGGAATCAATTCTAGTAATAGACAATACAGCATTTGTTTACGGTAAAAGGCCTAAAAAATTAATTTAAGATTATAAATCAGTGAGTTAAATTGAAGTCTGGTAGGTAGTACTGGTAGTATCATTGCTGAACGAATAAATATTACAATACAGCGAAAAAATATTGCCAACATTATAGGTTATTATTTTTACTATTTTGGTTAACAATATTGTTAACACTTCAATCTATTACTTAAATATAATTGAAATGACAATAATATGATTATATCTCAATCCGTAATATACACAAATTTTAAAAGAGGAAAGATTCGATTATTATTTGCATTAAATTGGCTCCAAAACTACAGGACTGATTCAAATATTATTTGGCCATAAGAACTTTACGTTATCACTGATGAACATACATATTGTAAAACGTGTGGAAAAGAGTAATAAAAATTCTTAAATCGCGTACGCCGCGGAAACTATTGTCGATAGATCAAAGTGATTTATTATACTCAATGGACAATATCAATATTCTACAAAAAATTTCAATTTGCATTTTAAAGCCTATTTACCGAGAAAGCTTTACGATATGGAACATCGCGCAACACCGAAATATATGTGAAATGAAATGTTGTATGAAATAAAGTTGTTGATTTCTATTTTACAGTATGTACCTAAAATTAAGAATTGCATATCAGTGATTCCAAACGTGTTAAAAATATATACTGTTTTTATCCAGTTCAAACAGGCAGGAGGCTCACCTGATCTTAAGTGATACAGTTGCCCATGGACAATCTCAATACCAGAGGGCTCGCGACTGCGTTGCCGGCATTTTAAGAATTAGTACGCATTCTAATGTGATGTCGTAAATAATTACATTTTTTCCGCTAACAATGCAAACGCAGGCTGAACCCTACGAGATTTATCAAAATAATGTACTAAGTATTGTACACATTAAAAAGGTCTACAGAGAACTCCACGATGGTATATGTCTATCTCTTATGGATATCCCACAATAACATTTTTTTGTCATTTACTTTTTACGACAAATAATGGCTAATTTTCGAAGCGATTTTAACCAATACAGCATTAATCCTTATCCAATTAAAATGTGCGAACCCGTGGCGGGTCGCTAGTAAATAATAATTCAAGACAATCGCCTCCGTAGTAAGGTCACGTAATTATTTTAGTCACTTTAGCGTGTAAATGATGTTTGCATTCACGACAATGGAATTGAATCTCTTAAGTATATCGGATCTTTCCATATTAGCTTTTTAACCGGCTTCAAAAAACCGAAGGTAATTCAAGTCTGTCTTTTTTTGTTCAATCAAATGGCCTTTGGAGGAGACCTATATGAAGTTCCTTCTAAAATTGTAAATCATAATTTAAAAGATCTTTTTTCAACATTTTTCAAGAAAACTAAAAGCATTTTTACACGCTTTATATTAGCTTCACCCTGTATGTATGTATGTATGTAAGTAACCGACTACTTCGGACTCGATTTTGACCCACATTAAACGGACAGATTTAATTCAATCTTAGTACACTTATAAATAATCAGCGACAATATAATAATTTCATAGGTTTATCTCGAAAAAACAATGAATTTTTTTTTAAGTCCACAAAGCAATACGATTAAATTGAGACAACACGTATTGCTGCTAGGTCTAAAAAGTGGAAAATAAATATTGTTAAAAAAACTAAAAAACACGCTTTTAAAGCACGTCAAACTAAAAAGTGAAATATAATTCCTAATTTAGGCTGAAAATGGTAATGAACAAAAAATACTGGTATTATTGTGAAAAAGCGTGGCGCGCTCAGTGCCATATTTTTCGTCTATCGAGCAACTTACGCTTTTTCACAATAATACCAGAACTATATTTATTATTTATTATGATAAATGAAAGCCTGTCCGTTCGTGTACTTTTCGTAAAATTTTTGAGTAGTGTATTTTGGAATCGGTTTGTTTAATTGTAGCCCGTATAAAGATTTCAATTTTGCCCTGAAATTGACCCCTTCCATATCCCTTATCAGAGTTTCACAGAGCTATCTTCATAATTATTTATTGTAATCTGTAATAATTGCAGTTAGGGTGCTGTCTGTGCCTGTTAAAGGGTGACCAATATTATTTTTTGTTTATTTTAGATGTAAGATTAATAACCCCTTTCAATAAAACAATTAGTATAAAATATCAAAAACAAACTCTTTGTACATTACATATTTAGACCATTCTGCTCCATTGCCTCCTGTTCCATGAAAATACGTAACACAGTGAACTCGACTTCGACTCGAACTCACCAACCAATTCCCTAACTGGGTGAAGTGAGTTAGCAAAATAATTAATAATTACTCCCCCTATTAGTGCTTACGTAATAATTGAACGGCCCCTTACAGAATGATTTAACAAAAACAAAAAATAGTAAATTTATGATAAAGTCAGCTGATTTTAAAACTAAGAGTGAGCTTTTTAACCGACTTTGGAACAGAAAAAGGTTATCAGTTCAACCCATTTTGTCTATACATTATAATATAAAATGACTACATTACACTAATGTTATCCTTACCACTGCGGCACGTAGATTCATTAGACTACAATGTATATATTTTATATAAACAAACATACCTTTTCCGGTATTATATTATTACGGAATTGGTTTCATGACTCCGATAAACATTGATGGCACAGTAAAAAACAGTATTACCTACATTCCGATTATAAAGTCAAAAGTTTCATCTTCAATATCTATTATCTGGGTCCGATAGCTAGTATAAATACGATATAAAAGAATAACACTGTATCAATAATAAAAATTACGTAATCCGTATCATTTAAATCTTTACGATAGATGAAACCATTTCCATCCTCAATCTTGCAACTGTTTTAATCATTCTGTGGTAGTGCGCAGGGGCAGTAAATCGCGGTCACTGATAACCACGGCTCCTCTGCCAAATTTCATTGCGCCGACTGCGCTGAATGACGTCCGTCCGCTTTGTTTCCACTGTCACACGGTTATGTTAAATTGATGCATATGTATAATATATGTATGTATGTATCAAGGTACTCTTGCTCCAACCTAAAGGACCCTAAGACCCCCAGTGACGACATCATAATAAGTGTCCCTACACATACTGAAATATACCTACCAAGTGGAAGTCATAAAGTAATAATTTAATAACGTCACCTGCTGACTGTCAGGGGCAGGGGTCCAGAAGAAGAACGTACAGAAGATTAAGTATAAGTTCTATAAAGCAAGTAATAATTCAGCAATAATAACAAAATTAAAGGGACATGGTTAAGGTATAAAAAAAATACGTGTGGCACTCGGGCACTGCGACGGTAAAGCTATTGCATAGCATTTTTTATAAACTAATGCAATATAATTATTTATTTATTCATTTATTCTACCACTCTACCAGACTCAGACTAACACGCCTATCCGATCACGCTAAACCGATGTGAGACGCAGTATGCGTTCTGTCTCGCTCTAACGCGTATTGGCCGCACCTATATTACGTCATCGTGTGTTAGGTTTATTTCGTTACGAAATTTCTTGATGCGGTCGCCGCGGTCAAAGCCCGCGATAAAATCTATGCAATAGCTTAAAAATATTTTTGAAGTGTTCTTTAGGGTAATTTTTTAGGGAAACGTCACGAAGATGTGCAGCGTTTTTGTCGGAGAAAAGGGTGAGAGTGATTAAGGCCTATAGCCTATTGTTAGAACTATACCCTAAAATATTGAATAGTTATAATTTAAGTGATTATTACGTTTCGTATATAAAACAAGACAAAACTTTAAAAAATAGAACTCTGAATAGAGCCTTAAACATAGATCATAGCCAAATAAGATATCGGAGGTCGCTTTTAGTTTTTTTATTAAATTTCTTCTATCTCAACTGTCATATAATTTTAAATAATAGTTGAAGATAATAAGCTAACGTATGAACGTGGAAACAATTCATCCAATCACCATCGAAGCGGTGCGCGTGCGCATAAATAATATATGTAGAGAGTACACAAAGATGACTCAGAGCGTGGATTATCTGCTATTGAGTTTTAACTCTCAATACGTCTGATAGATAGCTAGTGTTGCCAGATGCAAGGTTAGAGGTTTCTTCAATTTGGCATAAAGTGCAAATGTGACGTGGTCAGTTTAAAGTTTTTCTATTACGCGAATTAAAATTAGCGTTAAAGATACATTAAAAAATCAACTTTTCCACAATAGCTTAGTGTTTGACTACCTTAAGTTCGATTCACCATACAAAGATAACACCTTAATAAATCAAAAACCGATCGTCTCCACCATGCATCATTCTCGAGTAAAATAACCTAACGTGAATTATTTCTAAAAGACATTATTCTGACTTGATTATTACTCTGATGATAACATTAAAACATATTATCCATTCTGTTTCTTTGTTCTTATAGTACCATCTTCTTGCGGAGGTTGGCGATCATCATGGCTAATTTTGGATGTTGCACATCTAAACAATGACTTGGTGCTTTGACCACAAGAGTTTGATTGGTTGGTCTAAGGTATTTTAACCAAGACGTGCGTCTGCGGCCAGGTCTCCTTCTACCTGCCACTTTGATAAACTGCGGACGATCCAAGTTGCTGTTTTCATACCCCTCTGACCACTTAAGATCTGCTGGTGACTAAATGCCATAGGCATTCTGTTTATAAAGCTTAAAATATAAAAACTACTTTACTTTAAAAATTTTAGGGCCTTAAATTGTGAGCTAAACATTCTACTGTTGTTTAACTCAATTCGAAATTAAAAATTTATTTATTCAATAACAAGTTACATAGTTTTAGCAAGTATTGGAGCCCCTGCACTAAGTCTAGGGAGACCTGTACAACAGAGTACTCCGCTCATCCAACGCTTAAATTAAATTGTAACTTAACAATCGTTACTGAAATATTATATAAAGAAAAATGGAAAACTAAAACTTATTACTAAGACAAATATACAGGTTAACTAGGTTGAAACATTTATACACACCAGAAGTAAATGCCTGAGATAATGTTTGGGAAGGAATGGATGGAATGGGAGCTGGAGAGTGGTAGTAAGTCGATTGTGAATATTAAAAATGATTACATTATTGTTGTACTAGTAATTAAGTTTCTTCATAGTTTATAATTGTAATAATACCTTAACAGTAACATTTTGTAGTTGAATTGCGTCGTAATATATAACTCTGTATTAATACGAGAGAGTAAGATAAAGTTAGAAAGACTCATCGATAAATATTTAAATACGTATCTTGCTGCAAGGAACGAAGTCGGACGAACAGAACATACCTACGTTGTATCGATTAATCAAACGCATAGTATCAATGATAGATAATATTTATTTTTTTATTTTATTTTTTACTACTTTACTTTATTTTAGTTATAGGTAGTGTTATATGATAGTTTGAGTTTTTGTTAATCATTTATGCACTTCTTGTACTTTACCTTCTGTAGATGTTTTTTTTTTATTGTTGTTGCCTGGAAGAAATCGCTTAATAGCGATAAGGCCGCGCGTTGTCTAATAACTTATGTAACCTGCATTTTTATATCCCCGTTTTTGTATAAGTTAACGAAGTGTGAATAAATAAATAATACAAATCTTTCCTCTTCAAAATATAAGTATTGAGGTAGATAGGTACAAGCACTTGCTTCTGTAGCAATGGTGATGTTAAAACTAAATTAGAGAGTGAATAATTCAGAGTTCGACCTTGGATCAAAGTTGTAGAAATAGACCCGGTGTCTCTTAATCCCAATTGAAAATGTATTACTAGATCCGGTTTTAACTGGTGCAGCATAAATCACTTGGTCACTTAGTATGCCGGATAGAGACGCTCTGGTCTCCCACTCGTCTGTAATTAACCACCCGTAGAGAACTCAACAGCCTACTTTGACAGCTTCAAGGGCTTATGTTAAAAAAACCAGTAGCGCTACATCCTTTAAGGTCTGGGCCTCAGAAATCTATTTTGTGCTCATTTGTTTTTCGTAATAGACAAGTAGGTGATCAGCCTTCCGTGCCTGGCACACGTCGTTGAGTTTTTTTTGTTTTAAGCCATGGTTTTCTCACTATGTTTTCCTTCACCGAGTGAGTGTGCACATAGAAAGTCCATTGGTGCACAGACGGGGTCCGAACCTACGACCTCAAAAGTGTGAGTCGCATAAGCCACGCTCGAACTTAAAATGAAATTAATAATATAATAAAAATAAGAGTTCAGTTCTATAGGACGTAATTCGCCAATACTTGAGACTTATACGCCTTTTGCATTGATGAAATGATCTCAATTGTTTAATGGTACGGATGAATTGACTACAAAGAAACAATAAACGAGGTCCGTGCTACGTATTCAAATAATTATTTTTCTATAATATTAATGATAAACAATCTTCCCACGTTACAAGACGCAAAACAGGAATTAAAACTACATATATTGAATTCATCATATATTGAGTTATTAGTTAATACATAATTCATCTGAGCGAGTCGAGAACAATTTATGGCGGCAAGCAGGTGTAGTGTTATTGTTGCATAAGTATTGGATCTGCGAATTCGTTTGATCTTTCTTACGGGTTTAACCACGATAAGGCGCATTTACACAGACTCTAACTAACTATCAAATTTCAATAGATTTTTAACATAGTGCCTTGCGATTCTGTAACTCACTTTTCGAACTCTCACAGTTGTTTTCGCAGCGGCGGTCGCGCTCAAATCAGTCGTAAAGCAGTAATTTTACGATTTGTCATTCTGATAAACAATACACTACCAGCTCCCTCCTTATCAGAATGCCGAAAAGTGAGTTACAGAATCGCGAGGCATAAGTAGGGTATCAGGCTTCTATGCCTGAGACATGTCGTCATATAACATAGTATAGAATAAAATATCATATTAATCTATGGTAATTTGTCCAGATGTTACGAGGTGGGGGACAATTTACGTAGGTATGTAATTCACTATAATAACCATTTTGACGTTTGCAAATCAATCGGCAAATGTTGTTTTAAGCATTTCTTTGATATGTTTTTACTAACAAGGAGTCGACCAACACGTCACGTTACGTCAATCAAACGATTGTCGAAGTATTTTTTGTGCAATGAAGTCATGTTCTACAATAGATGCTGACCTTAAGTTACTGGTCAACTTTTTATTTCAACACAAAAATATTTTTGACAACAAACAAAATGGAAATGTCAAATAAATGTATAATATTCGGAATTAAATAGGCCTTAATTTAACTTATTAGATCCCAGAACTAGATAAACTAATGTTGCTTCTAAGTTTCCATGACGCATGCCCCGATACATTTAATTATAATACTTACTGGTACGTAAAAAATTACGAATACGTTAATTTTAAACGAATTTTAGAACATTGCGATAAGAAAGAAACACTGTCCATTAAAATATACATAATACTTATTTCATTTCACATTCTTGCCTCTAATCTTTTTTTGGAGCAGGCGACAGTTGCTGCACCAAAAGCGAACAATTTCATTGCAGCTCAATTTATTTTCTTCTAGCGTGATATAGAGGTACAAGTGTACTCTCACATATGTATGTGGTATGCGTGTGTACGCGGTGCTACAGAACATCAACCAAAACTGGATTAGGTAGACCCAGTTTTCCATTGCCTTATATTAGATCACACTATAATATTCGGCAATGACATCAGCCTTCGTTTTTTCATCACACACGTGGTCAATCTAAAAGAGAGTATTTTTTGCGAGAGGTTAGAATTAAACACTGACTTGGATCCGCAAAAAAGGCTTCTAGGGCTGTACATTTAATTTAAATTACTTTATTATGTATACCCTTAGAGAATGAAACATCTCATATGTTTTAACATTTCTAATTGGGACTGAAGATCAAAAACGAGAGTACTGTGATATACTTATATTGTCTTTGGACACATGTTGACATATTGTTATCGTCTTATCTGATATAAATTACAAAAATTTGCTATTTTAAATTTATATTTCATCCATCAAATCAAGGGCGTAGAACGGACGAGAACTGCCAATAAACCCTGCCCCACTCTTATAAATCGCCAAGCTCGCAATGAGTCGCAATGACACTCAGAAAACTTTATTTGGCAGATTAAAAAAAACCAAAAGCTTATTAAATAATATTTAATAAGTTCTAAAATTAAAATTTATAATTTTAGAACTTAGAATTAATTTAGCTTTTTTTATTTAGATGTTAGTTTTGCAATTGTATTAGTTATTTATCTAATTGATACTTTTTTATTTTATTTCTTTTTCCGTACTTGGGTTGAGGCGACCGCTGTTGTCTCTTTAATAATGTATGTTATATGATTGTATGCAACAAAGTATTAATAATTATAAATAAATAAGATAGAGCGGTACCGGGATGACGAAAGTAAAATGTTTACAATTAATTACCAGGAAACAACACAAAACGTCTATATTTTTGTATTGTTACTTAAAATTTTATAAATTATTGGCTCAACCCTAACTGATATTAGAATAATATCAGTACACAGTAATTTGCCATCCGATATGAATATTGATTAATTTTAACACAACTATAATTATTATTTACATATTAAAAATACTATTCGTGGACATGACTAATCTTCATAAATATGATATATGATATTATTTATATGTCATGCATATTTTTAATTAAATATATAACACATACAAACAATAATTTACAATAATTAAGATGTATTAACTCTTACGTTATATAAGTATTCATACCACGTCAGAGAATTAAAATCTACTTTTTTAGTAAATTTCCTTAGATGCTGTTGTTTTTGCAAGAGTTTAGTTGGTAGAACACGTTTTAATTTCAAAATTGTGTTTAATGTGCGCTAAGTAATATAACAATGTAGCTTTAGCTGACTTCACAAAAATTGTAGGAGGGTTTTTCGAAGGTTTTTTTGAATTTGGAGTGAAGAGGTCCCATAGTCAGGATGTAGTCAAACTGAAAGTCTTCAGGATATTAACTGAAACGTCTCGTAAAAAAATGTCGCCTATCAATCCTCCATTTCTCCAAATGGCGAAAATCCAATTCACTAGTTGTGAATAAATAATAAAAACATATCGGGAAACTTAATTAAAGAAAAACGACGGGTTGCACTCCGGGAGTGCCGGCAGAAGTGAAAACTTGAATATTAACGTTGTGCATTTTTGATATTTTGGAATGGTTAGGCAATAATTTTGCACAAATTGCTTTAATTAATATAAAAGTACCTACTATCATTTATGTGGTAGAATACAATATTTATTTATTGCGCTATCGTACACAAACATGACAATTTATATTACATTAAATACGCCGAGCCAGCTGTCTACTCTCCATGTGTCTTACGAATTTTCGATCAGGTCACGTGTTCAGGACGCGAGTTTAACATATTTTACCCATTCCAATGAAGTGTACAACTCCGCTAAAGAAGTTTTCACTACAAAAAATAATCAGGATAGAATCAAAGACAATCCAATCACATTTGCAATCCCAGAAGCCTGTTTTCTTAAAAACAAAATCTTGTACTCCACTTTGGTGTTGTACACCAGACAAATTATACGAGTATACATAAAGAAACAAACTTCAAAGGAATATTGTTGAAAAATAATTTAAGAAACACCTTCCTAAAATTTGCTGTAAATATAATACAAAAATATGTTTACGTAAATAAGTATATTACTTAATCATAATACCTACAAATAATTTAATATATCTAATGACAAGTCGGGGAATAAGTCAAATAAAATAAATTTTATAATAAATAGATACATATTACTCTTATTCATACATAGGTTATGGTTCCTCTATGAGATAGAACAAAAATACTATTAATACCAATGTAACTTTAGTAATACACGCGGGAATGAAAACTTTAGACATTCCTAACGGAATTACAAAAAGCATAAATAATTAATCGTTATAGATCTGTTCATGATCTCACTAACTTATCTGTATATATCTATTCCCAACAATAACGGGTCAACAGACACGGACTTGAATAAATCCTTGAATAAGTGTATAAAACCGAGATTTTTCACAATTTACTATAATTATGGCTAATAAGTAATATTATGTTAACTTTATTATCTACAATATTTGTAAATAGCTTAAACGAAGATAATGTTCATTAACAGTCTTAGTGTTCTATAATATTTTGGCACTATGTTTGTGTGTCCGAGACTACGCTAGTTTTAAAAACTCAAAAGGTTCTCCTTAGGCGTTCCTGTTATATCAAGCAGTTTGATTCACGTGCGAATGTAGCCTGTTTAAGTGAGCTAAGGCAATCTGTTTCACCGTATTTAGTATCCAAATTAAGATCCTTATGAATACTTACATTTTTAATATTTACGAGATAGTTTTAAAATTCATTTGTGAATTATAGAAAGTAACTTTTTTATTAATGCCGTCCTAAATTTACGGTTTAAAACAATTTTCAGTTTCTTTACAAATTGTTCAGTTGACTTGTTTTTCTTTTATCTTATTTTTTTATATTTTTAAATTAGTAATAAAAAGGATATATTCCATTACTAATGCAATTAATGTGATTCCAAAAGTTTATTTTTTATATATATACATAGTTCGACCCTGTGTAGCTGGCGGATAGACAGGCGGAGATAATAATTAGAAGCCAATCAGAATGGCACTGTCCCGATCCTGGCTCAATCAAGTGGCAATTACGTCATCTTTAATGGACTCGTGACAATCTAGCGTATTCGTATTTTTAGGATTATAACCTTTACTAATTAAATCGCAGATATTTAGTCTGATTTTTGAGATTAAAATTTTCCTATTTCCATTACAAGCCTAGTCCAACGATACATAACAAGTATCGAAGTATTTCTAAACCAATTCGACTTAGCTTCCTTCAAAAAAAGAGCTGCAATAGAGTAGCTTACACACTCGTGAGCTTTTTGGAATTGTGTGCACAGGTCTGATAAGTGCCATCCATGAAATACCAGATCTTATTACTGCCCAGAACTCGTGATCGTTACTCATTAATGAAGCACTTCCGGACTATCTGTCATGAATAAAAACGATAACTATAGCTCTTCAAGAAAAATCATTATTGTTGAATTATATAAACATCTCATTCGATGTATTTAATATAAGTTCCGATATAAAACGACTCGTATCTCAAGTCATCATATCATAGGTAACTGATTTTGCTTTTAGTTAGATTGACCTAGATAGAACACGAAGATGATATCATTTTAACAGTTCAAAACGGATTCAAAATTTAAACGTCTCGAAGTTTCCGCGTGATATATATAAATACAAATTAATCGCAAAATATGAGGCACAACTCGAAGACGGCTGGACCAATTCAAGTATTTTTTTAAATTTGTTCCTTGAACTCTGACGAAGGTTTTTTATATAGAGAAAAACCAGTTTGCTTTTTCCGTAATTATGAACGCGAACTGTCTATGGGGTAGTATAACAAAATGTTTAATATATGTATGTTGCTACTAAACTAGGCTGAGAGAAAAAACTATAATAAGGCGAAACGAAGTTCGCGGGGGCAGCTATTTTATAATGATGTACTTCGGGTCACGTACAATTTTCAACGGCTATTCACAAATTTTATCTTTTTCTATGTTTTAGTTAAGCCCAACTAACACTTGCGATCATAGACAAAAAGCTAGAATCTATGACACAGATGCATGTATCAAAACTTGTAAGGGTGTTAGACTGTATTATTTTCAGAATGAACACGAGTATTTATAATTGGTTAAAACAAATAAATCAATTACGCTTATTAACACAGAGATCCAGCGAATAGAGATGTTATCTGTGACGTCACAATGAATGACAAAATAAATCATAATTATTGTGTATTCCCCATTAGTCATAATAATGTCAACGAATACTTTTGAAGTTCCGCCTGTCACCGCAAAACGTCACTGTGAAGTTATTATTGATCCATCAGAGCTAAAACCACAACTGAATCCGGAAAAGCGCTGAAATGGGTTTTTTAATAATAAGGTTCATTATTAAAATTTAAACATTTATACATAAATTGAGGTTATTTAAGATTTTCAATAAGTACCTACTTGTATGGTAGTTCTTAAATTTTGTTTGTACCTATTAGACTATTGAATATCCATATAGCTCTAAAGTTTATAATAACTTTATTGTTTAGCTAGCTAAATGTTCGTTCCCATACTCCTCCGAAACGGCGGGACCGATTCTTATGAAATTTTATATTTATATTCAGTAAATCTGAGAATCGGCTACTATCTATCTTTCAAACCTTTAAGTGATAAGGGGTGTCCACCCCAAATTTTTTTTTAATGATACAACATACAAAAATACTAACAACCCCTAATTTTCACCCCTCTACGATCAACCCCTATTTTTTATTGTAGATAGTTATTTTGTTGAACTAAAAAAATGTTTCCTAGAAATATGAAACATGGCAAAACAAACGTTTTCCGGGTCAGCTAGTAATGTCATAGAGAAGTTACATAAACATACATGATTACACATAAGTACATCTCAGATACATCTCAGGCTCCTGATGTAGTGAAAACTGAATTTCAGCCTGACTACACAGTTACTGTGTAGAAATATAAACTAACACTTACTCGAGGACGGTTGACCGATTGTCATGGTTTTTTATTAGTCGTATTTGTCTCTGTCCTGTATAGTATTTCGGACTATACTAACTAAAACATAGTAAAATAGATGAAACAATTGGCTTTTGTAACTGTCGAACATTCAATGTTCATCCCGTCGACACGGTAAACTCTTCACTCCAATTAAAGAACGCATTTAAATATAGATTTAGAATCGACAAGATAATATATCCACAATATTCAGATAGTTGCGTATTTTAGATTTGACAAATGCAAAATAATATCAGCAATGAAAAAGGATTGACATATAATTGGTTGTAAAATATTCATGCGTGAGTTCAGACATTTATTTTATGTAAAAACGAAAATATATCAAGTTACTTAACACAACAAATCCGAAAAGCGACCTCTGTTTGGCAAACTGAATTAATGTATTAATAAATTCTAATATACAGCCAGCACTTAATTATTAGCACTTTATACAGCGTATAGTTATGGTATTACTATGACTTTGATTTTATAATTAGACACTTTGTTATTATACAAAGGATAAATGTAGTAAGTATTTCTCTTTAGCGCAATAAATCAAACGGGCAGGTTTGATTAATAATGGAGATTAAGGATAATCGCACGTCGTAAATTTAATTATATCAATGGAAAACACAATTGCAGAAAATATTTTCCCTTTAGAGACGAGCAACTTGTACTGTATTGTAGTCGAGCGTCGATACTTAGCATGACTCTGGTATGTCAAACTCGAATATTTTTGACATACGGAAGACATACTTAGCTTATACTTACTTAGAAATCCGATGACTCGTTTACCGTAGAAATATAGTTAAGGCTTTATTAAAGAACACAATCTTCGTTCCTAGAGTTGTTTACATATTTTTCCATCAGAAGTTTTATAATTTTGAAAAAGACTTTGTTAGTCGAGATTCCAGTTGGAATATATCTGTAATATTTAAAATCTATTTTAAACCTAAGTACATTTCATCTAGTCTTATTATCTAAAGAAGAGAAGAAGAAGAAAAAGAGAACTATATCGCTTCTAAACAGGTATATAATAGTATTTAAAGGACCTTAATAGTTAAAAGCAGCAGTGTTGGCCTAGTGGCTTCAGCGTGCGATTGTCATCCCCGAGGTCGTTGGATCGAACCCCGTCTTTACGCCAATGGACTTTCTATGTGCGAATTTAACACTCGGTTGTATAGTGCCGAAAAAAATCATGAGAAAACCTGCATGCCTTAGACTCAAAAGATTTACGGCGTGTGACATAAAGCTGATCATAACATGAACAAACACATACAGAAATCTGAGAACCTTAAAGGTATCATGGCCACTGGTTATTGTAATAGTATATTCACATATACATTTTATATATGTATTTGATTTACTGCAAATAAAATAATAATTAAAAGATCTGAATAAACATAACTCAGATTGGTAATTTTATCAGAAGATATTTCATTTGCAAATTACACATTTTTTATTTAACATCATAACACAGAAGTCCTGCGGGTTCTTCATCATAATTTAATTCCTATTGGTTGACATGTGGATCCCGTGACATGTGGACCTACCTAGGTGAATCACGTGATTAGCACCGATGTATGTATAAAAATATGTATGTGTTAAACACTACACAGTAGAGATTTTCTAGAGCAATTGAAATGTATGTTTAATGAATGTGACAATTCTTGTATGAAATGAATTGCAATTATATTGGTGGCGCCAGAGCATTTTATTTTTGGCTCTGAATTGCGATGAAATTTACTTTACAATGTTTCGTTGTTGCTTTTAGTTAAATGAAGCTTTAGGTAGCCGCTTTCAAGACAAAATATTTTGAACATGATTCAAGACAATTCGTGGGTGGTACCCACGAAATAAAAAGTGAAAAGAAATGTTTAATCGTAAATATAGTTGATTTATTTAATAAATAATTATTCCACTTTATGTATTTGTAAAGTGATATGGAAGAGGCAAGGTTGAACATTTTTTTAAAGGTATGTTAGGTTGTCTAAGTTTTCGTTTTTCAGTGCGTTTCATATGTTCACGCTATATATAGGAATTGTGATCGGCATGCCTTGTATGTGATGGTGTGTGTCAGGCTTAGAAGGCTGATTACGTACTTGCCCATTAGAAAAAAAACATCACGCAACAGACCAAAGGTTTTTAGTGCTATTGTTTTTTTACAGTCAAGCAGGATATTTTGATAGGATCTGAATGTTAATTTTTAATTATTCATTTGAATTATCCAAAAGTAGTAAAGTGATCGTTTACTTAGACAGTATACAGCATATTTTCTCGTAGAAATATCTGTCTCAATGCATCTGCATATTTACTCTATTACTAAGTTTTCATTTAATTAGGTATAGGTAAGTTTATTAGAACACAATAATTTAAAAATATAAAAATAACCTCTATGTATGCATTATATTTTTGGTCTCTTATATAAAGTATTTAAAAAGGGAACTAAATAGTTATTATGAACGTGCGTCATGTGAGCATTAATTTACGTTTTTTTATCGCTGAAATCTGTGACTCAGATCAGTAATAATAATTATCGCAGTAGCAACGTGTCGTAATTGAAATGTCCAATACAAATGTATCAGAGCTATCATCAAACCATTAACTACTGTACCAAATGACAGGCTGTTAAAACCTGATGACTTGATCACTAGATGAGGTCAAACTTTAACATTAGTTACATAAATCACTCACTACGTATTGAGTAGTACTTCTAAGAGTAAATCTAATAACACGTATGCTTTGAAATTAATAAAACAGTTTTTTTATTTATTTTTTGCAAAAATCTGTTGGCTACACCAAAAGATAGTCCTTTGGTCAGTACTCCTGCGTACTGTGAATGCAATAAGAATCTTATTTCAGTGATCAGATAATATTTGCCACTTCAAACTAAATGAAAAATATCATAACCACGATTTATGAAATATCAAATAAGGAATATAATAAGAAATCTTGTAGGGATGCCTGGTTTATTCCATTTATCCCCCGCTCCACGAAGCGAGGGCGTAAATTTATTTTAAGGACAATACTGAAAGTGAAACCATAGAAACTTAACTTTAAGAACAGGACAAAAATCGTCGTCGTCACAATTCTCATTTCTGAAGGTCGTGTAAATGTCGCCACATAATTCCACTCCCTATTTTCGGCAAGCTTTCGGGCCTCAGTGATGGTAAAACCTGTTAGGGCATCTACTTGATTTGTCCATCCAGTAGGGGGACTCTGCCAGTAACAATAAGTTCTTCTAAATGTTTTTGACAGTGGTGAGAGGTCCGTTGGTAACAATGTATCAAATCACGAGTTTTTACGTGTGCTTGTTTTCTAAGCTGTTCTATATACCAAATCCTAAGTATCTGCCTCCAATAGACATTTCCAGAACCTATATTTTCCTCGGTTCGTTTTGTCTATTCAACTGTCCAATCTCTATTCTTGATTTTAAAGGACATGTTCGGGTCACCAATTTTGCATTGCGACTATACTATATCAGATTTCGTTTTCACTTCCTCCTTGACAGTAGTCCTCAGGCAAGTCAGTAAATTGTAATAAACCGAAAAATTATCGTGTTTTAAAAAACTGTAAGTCTGATATTATATTAATAATTTCGGCACTACACTAAATAAAAAGTCATAAAAATACAAGCGCGAATCAATCAAAACAGAACATCTTAGGTATTTTATGTCATTTATTTCTTGGAAGCCAAATCAATTAATTTTATTATACAGATCGTAAATATTGCATTCGATTGATATTTACCGAAGTGTATATTTTTATCTAGATTGTGAGTCATAATAATTGATGCTGAAGTTTAATTGTCTAATGGTCTATAAAAGCAAATAACAGCATATTTCTGAACTGTTTCATTGCAATTCCAAAATATATCCGTACATCTTTTACAATCACTTAATGAGTCGTAACTTCAAATTAAGTACAACTCCTAGGAAGCACATATATTCTTTACCATTACATGTTACATATTATATTGTTTTGCCAATTAAATTGAGGCTCACAGAAACATAGGAAATATATAAAAGCGGAAAGCTGACATCTCGTGCGAGGTCCTCAATCACCGTCAACTTTGGCTGCTATCAATATTGATGTTTCTTTACAAAATTAACGAAGTATAGCGTTGTATAATTCAACCTCGGGATTACAATCCCAGACCTCGTGATCTCCAGTAGATCATGTCGCAAGGCTTATAAAGCATTTAGCATTTACATTGTACTACGTTACATCCTTATAGGTATATATTACTGTTTTATACCTTCTCAGAATGCGTAAATGTAATAAGGTGTCTATTTACTCACATTATTGATTTTCTCATTTGCATTTAGACGCCAGGCGCCAACTCCTACACTATATGTTCACAAATATTACAATGATAATATTATAATTATGAACAATACAAGCAAAACGTGTCTCTATTAAAATATTATCGGCACGGCTTACGCAATTTATTTAAGCATTTATTGATAATACACAGCTAAGATACCTATTACGTAACAAAATGTTTTTAGGCAAATAATATAAAATTTGTCATGATACATTCTTGGATTTTTTCAATATCAATACTAGAGCATCAACGCTCAACTATGTGTATGAGCTGTTGAGGTGAGCATAAGCGATACCTTAAAGCTCCAAGCTCCAAGCTTAAAGCTCCAATTTTACGGCAGATGTGTTAAAAGGTTTTCAATAATAAGTCTTCTTAGTTCCCATAGTCTTCTTCGATTCAGTTTACTTAATATTTTGGGCTACTACAGTGATGTATTTCTTCTTTTCTTTTGTATGTTTTATTTTATCCAGTAGTAGTTGGTTACTGATTTTTCAAATGTTTTCTTTATGAAGTTTGACATATCTAACTCCCATGAGATTGTGACTGTAGATACCAGTACGGATATACGAGTATTAAGTATAATTTACAATTGAATATCGTAGGACCATCTAAAGATGTTCATAACATACACATATATGTACATATAATAGTTAATTTACATTTTGCGGCAAATAATTAAAATAATAATAAAAATATATTAAACGAATTTAGAAACGTATTATATTATGATGTCGGCTAAATTGCCGTTATCTGTTGGCGAGATACAGCAATGAAACGTATAAACACAATGGGCTAATAAAGATGATTGATTGGACGTTTCAACATGAGCTTTCTCTATTTTTGCATCGACCGCAGAATATAATTTCCATTTGCCGTAAAATTGCAATGGCGAAAGGTTTATGATTAAATATATTGCGCCTTTTAAATTTTTCGAGCAAAGTGCATTACGGTTCGATGCTTTTACGTTCAGTGGAATGTAGACCATGGCAGTCCTTAATATCCAGCGCCTTTCTGTATGATATTACGTCAATATTTGAAGGCCAACAATCATAACCAGCTTTTAGCTAAATCACTATTACGTTTCACGTAACTATTATCTTATTTGCTTACAATCGCGACTATCTTTTGGAGATTTTATTTATGTAAATGGGGGGGGGCAAACGGGCGGAAGGCTCATCTGATACTTATATTGCCAGAGCGCAAGTGTGTTGCCGGCCTTATAAGAATTGGTATACTCTTTTCTTGAAGGACCCTAAGTCGCAGCTGGTACGACATAGTGGTGGTGAGCGGCAAAAACAGCCTTAAAAAACGCTCAGTTGTGGAACGACGGATGTTCGGATGATTCGGATGGAATTTCGTATTCTGCCTGGACGTCTAAAACTGAAACTTACCTGCAGGTAATCCGAACAATACCTGCATAGTAAATGCGGTAGAAGTTGCAGAAGGACCTCACATCTCTACACAACGCCAATAGATCATGCCGCTCGGAAAGTGACTGGTCCTCGACGATTCTAACCGCTCTACGTTGAATACGGTGAAAGTGAAAAATTCAAGTAAATTATCTAAACGCGTGACTAATTAATCTGTAGTGGCATAAATGTATAAATTTTAAAAAGCTCTGTATCGAGGTTAAACAGCTTTGAGTGGGACTTATTAAATTTTAGATAAACTAAGGAGGTCAATGCGTAAAACAATTTAAATCGTAAAAGGTGACAATTAGTACGTGGTCGGGTCAGGCACTTATTGTGGCCTACGCTCGTAATTTACATTGAACCGTTCTCGGCAATTTAAAAGCTCGAGTAGGAGTATTTTAAAATAAGCTTCTTAAATACAGCATGGAATCATTTACCATTGAATCTAAAATAATGTTAATTTAGGTCATGGAGTATTTAAGAGTATCGCTATTGAATCCAATTTTAATAAAAAATATTCACTTACCTTAAATATTCACTTAAGATTTTAAAGTTAGGGTGATTTGTTATATTTTGTATGTCCAAATGTCAGATAGTGTTATTATTTATCAATGCGTAGCTGAAGTAAGTCGCTAAAAATGACTGAACGTGGTACATCCTTTATAAATACAGAGACTACAGAGCCTAATAAATTATTTAGGCTGTTTTACATAGAATGTTCATGGCGACAATAAGGTCGTTTTTCACCAATATCTGACTGGTTAATGATGAAGTGAACCCACGTTTTTCGTAATGATTTTTACTCCGCTCCAAAGAGTTGAATTTTTAAACAAATGATAAACACTTTACAACTTGGGTAATAAATCTATACTATTTTTGACTTAAAAAAGAAACACTAAATCAAATTTATCTTTTTTACGATTCTATTTTTAGAGGTACCTAGGACCTACCGAATTACTTTCAAGCTTTTTTAGAACATTGTCTACATTATTTCATTCTTAATTTTAAATTTAAAAAAATTACTCATTTTTGTTATTATAATTAATTTCCAGGACTTCTAGTCCGTCTTCGCCCTTGATTTTAAATCTGAGTTTAGCAGCATTTCATTTTTATATTGACGATCATAAGTGTGCATTGTTACCTATATGAAAAAAAATTTGGTTTATAAAAAAACCGCCCAACTCGGTTTACGCAAGTAAAAAGATTTAAACGATAAAAAAATCCTTTTTTTTACATATTTAAGATACCTTTACCCTCTTACCGTAGGCCAGAATATGTTTTAGAAAGTCTAGTCACCAAGATTGCTGCTATCTGAAACTCTCGCTTATTCAATCCAAGATAAAAATGAACATACGATAAAAATTAACATTCACTGTGTCGATATTTCCAAATAAATATTAAAATTATTCAACCTATCAATTCTTATTTGTTACAAATCATTATTCAACAGTTGATTACCCTTTGTGTGACAAGTAGAGGTTATGGTCACTTGTGGCCGAAATAAAATACGTTTTGCTTTAGGTTTTCATTAAAACTAATTCTTAAATCAGTGGCACTACAAGCTTTTTTTAAGGGCTGGGCCTCAGATCTCTGAATCTGTTTCATGATCATTTGTCAATCTAATAGGCAAGTAGGTGATCAGCCTCCTGTCAACACGCCGTCGACTTTTTTGGGTCTAAGGCAAGCTGGTTTCCTCACGATGTTTTTCTTCACAGTTTGAGCAATTGTTACGCACATAGAAAGTCATAGGACGTTTTTTATTAACTTGTGTCATTAAAAAAATAGAATGTAATAAAATAATTAAAAAAAAAAAATTAAATTGGTAAGTAATATTCGATAACTAGGCGACAATAAAGAAACTTTACATATACACAAGTTATGGTGTATACTGTATATGTTATACATAATTTATTTTTTACGTAAACATTTGTTATATTTTAGTATAAGTATGTAATAGATTTCTTGTAACGATGTTTTAATCGTTCGTTGAAAAATCGCTTGTCGGTTTCCTAGAATACGTTCTAAAGCAAGCAATTGTATGAACAATTTAAAATTGCCACACTATCTTAATTCTTACCGTTATGAAACTCGTGCAAAAACTAAAATTGCTACCCGTGTATACAAAAAAAAGTTGAGTATACAATCTTAGTTAAACGACAAACGAAGTTGTGTCAAAGAATTTTTTCTTTAACTGACCAATTCACAATGTTAGAGCCACACACATTTCGCCAGGTGAGTTTAAATTTGTGTTTATGTGTCTACATTAGAAACCTTATAAAGCGGACTGTAGATGCATAGTCCAAATTTGTTTTTAAAAATTTTCAACATTATGCAAATTAGACATTAGAAATATCTGGAGTCTAGAATCATTGCTGGTCGCTGGTCTAAACAACCCTGCTAAATCGTAAAAGAATAGTTTGTCGTCTTTATTTTGAAAACAACTTACTTACTTCGACACTTTTTATTTGTTTATCATAAGATCTATTAATTTGAAGGTGCTGTTTGTAATTAAACACTGTATAAATAGAAAAACTTAAATTTGGTTTAGTTTCAAAAGCGTTGAAACGCTCAGCCTAGCATAAATACATTGATTCCTCGTTGACAAGAATTTAAAAAATAAACGATCAAAAAGCTTTCTATAATACGTAATGTCTGGAAAAGGTCACATAATATTGATCTTCACAAATACGACGCGACACAGGTGCGGTGGCGCCATGTCTCGACGCCATTAAATTGCTATTTTGATTTCAAGGTGTCCAACATAGTCATTTGAATTTTATACTATACTTCATACTGTTATATGGAATACGATGCATATTAAAGATATACCAGATTTCACATTTACAAGTCGAGTTCATAACATCTCTTTTCGCTCTTTAGAGAAGTTAGCGAAAGGAATAACGACATAATTTAGAAACTACATATTTGCTAAGATTACTTTTAGCAAATCCTCTTATATCCATACATATACTTGTTTTTAAGGCAAAACAGTACATTTTATACCTCTAGGTAATCTAGTCCCATTACACGCACCGATATGCGTATACACAAATACAACGATAACATGATTGGAAATTGGAATATCTTACCTCCATAGAGTTCGTATTTAAAACTAATCATAGCTGTTGTCGATATTACAATAATAAACCATTGTCTTGACCGTAGCGAATTAAAATGAATTCCATAATGTAAATAATACATTTTTTTTTATTAAAGTGAAAACCATTTATTTGATTTTGCAGATCTTTACGGTAGGTACATCATAATAGCCACGCCTCGCGGTTCCCGCTTAATTTGTGGTCCATTTAGCACAGCAACTCGATCATAATTTTTTTGCAATTAATCTAAAATATTAATTGCAATGAAAATATGATATAAGCGAAAAATTCTAAAATACACATAACGTGTTCATTTGAATATAATTAATCCTGTCTATGAACACCACCTCAAACGCACCAACGGAAACGAAATTATTTGTGATTGGCTAAAGGATGGTTTCTTGACTCTATATGGATTCCGGATGTTGGTGACGGGACGACTATACAATATTTTAGAACAAAAGTGATTACCAGGAAAAGGCTATATTGAAAAAAATGAAAAATGAAAATGAAAATGTTTATTAGTATCTCAAATTTTACATTACATTCATGAGTTGAGACAGCCCCCGTAAGTAGTCAGAGACACTTGTGTTGGGGTTGACTCGCTACTTCCCTTATTTACACAATATTGAGACAATAGAAAAGAATACAAAACAAAACAATAACCCAGCTAAGAAGCAAAGCCGGTAAAAAATTAAATAAAATGAAATTTAATTCTCATAGTTTCTCTGACGATTCTATGAACTTATTTTATGCATGCGTGGTTGAGTGTGTATGTGCGCATGTGTGTGTGTGTGTGAGTGAGTGTATACTTGTTGATAAGTGTATAATTATGTATGTATGTCCCAAACTAGCGAACTCGTACTAAAATGTGCTCAGTTTCCTCATAAGTTAAAGTTTTTAGCCAATCAGTTATAGCTTCTTTACATTCATACAAAACTCTAGAATGAAATTGAAGTTCAGCGTTTATTTTATTGTAAATATATGCAGACTGAGTCACGTACTGACGGCTTGCAAAATTCGAACGAACCGTTGCGGAGCAGGCCACAGTATCACTCCGTCTTCTATCCCGACTGGCAGAATCAAATGGAATAGACTTATGCAGATACAAGGTCACATTTAGTAGGTATAACTGTCTCACCGATAACAATCCACTTATTCTGTATAAGTTAACTGTGGGGTATTTATATGGTTTAAAATACATCACTTTTATTAGAGACCGCTGGGCTCTTTCCAGCTCAAGAAATTTAGTTTTTATGGCACCGCCCCAGACTGTTATGCAGTATGTAATCACTGATTGAGCTAATGCAACATAAACATTACTGAGTATCACAGGAGACATCACATGGCGTAGTGTCTTGAAAATCCAAATCAATTTCCTTACACGTGACATAATAATAGCAATGTGTGAGTGCCATGATAGACATTCATCAATAATTATGCCCAAGTATCTTGTAGAGACAACTTTTTGAATAATCTGACAGTTGCACTTTTGTGTAAAGCGGTCCGCACACTCATGTATCCCAATCCCAAAATCAGCACCCGGTTTAGATCTCTGACTTGGAGAAAAACAAATAAAGTTGGTTTTTGGTATATTTAGGGTTAGCACATTAGCCTTTAGCCAGTCAGCTATAACGGCAAGACCACTTTCAGCATTCTGGCGTACGGATTCCCAAGTTTCCCCGTGGAAGACAATAGCTGTATCGTCCGCATAGGAGAATATTTTCCCTCCGCTGCTCAGCAGGTTACATAGTTCGTTAATGTACACTAGGAATAGCGTCGGGCCAAGCACACTCCCCTGCGGCACACCAAATACAACATTTTCTTCTTCACTGTAAAGGTTTCCTATTTTAACTTGTTGAGTCCGACCTCGAAGATAGCTGTCAAAAAGACACAGAGCTGTACCTCTTATACCTATCGCCTCAAGCCTCTGCACAAGGATGGGGACCGAAACGGTGTCAAAAGCTTTCTTTAAATCCAGGAATACTGTCAAGCATTTATATCCTTTGTCTACCCTACCTACAATCTCAGTCGTCAGTGCTGTAATAGCGTCCTGTGTCGAGCGTCCTTGTCTAAATCCATATTGCGAATCAGAAAGTATATTATATTTATTCAAGTAGCTAAAAAGTCTCCTATTTAATAGTTTTTCTATAATTTTTGAAATTGCAGGTAAGACAGATATGGGTCGGTAAGTGTTTACATCACTCGTGTCCCCCCCCTTGTGCACGGGCGTAATGATGGAATGCTTCAATGCTTTCGGAAATATACCCGATTCAAAACACAGATTGGCCAGTTGACATATAAGGGGAACCACGAAGTCCCTAGATAATTTAAGGAAGCCTATAGGTATATCGTCCCATCCGTCATATATTGAGTCAACATTAAAAGATATTTTTAAAAGAAAGCTTACGTTATCATGATTTTTGCGTACAAACCGCTTGCAACGATTGGAAGCTCTCAATAGGAATAAAAAATCAATATTTTTTCGTGTTTTACTCGATAAACATCCTATTCAAAGGAAATGTAGTTTCAATAGATAAAATAAATAGCATTGAACCAACCACTTTCATAATAATAATATAGATTACCAAAGATTCGTTATTTCATTGAGTACGCTTGTGATTGGTCAACAGTATTTCGTCTAATCACACACACGCGTCACGATCTATCGTTTAATACATCATTATCAGACCATTAAAAAACTATTTGATGGTCTGATTATGATGTATTTGCACTACAACCTTTTAGGTCTGGGCCTTAGATTTCTGTATGTTTCGTTATCATTTGTTTTTCCTAATTATCAAGTACACGATCAGTCTTCTGTATCTGACACACGCCGTAAACTTTTTGGGTCTAAGGCATGCCGGTTTCCTCACGATATTTTCCCTCATCTTACGTATCAGTCGCTCATTGGAGCAGTCGGGGATTGACTGAAACCATTAGGCCGACAGTCTTAATCATATCATTGAATTAGGGATGTGAAAAAATAATCGATTATTAAAAAAATCGATTTTAATCATAGTCGATTTTTCATCTGCCACCTCCCGACATTATGTCTGGTCTTTTATAACCCGGACCTCGAAATATTAGGGATATTCGATATACAACGATGTTTACAATGCGATACATTGAATCCGATTCTTTGAAGATGTTATGATATACTCGATGCATTGATGTTTTTTTGTAAAACATCGAAAGGATGATAAAACCAGTTAATTTTACAAAAACTCAAGTTTGAATGGAACACTATAATTTAAAAGTAAAATAAATTTATTCAGCAGCACAAGACTACATACAATTAAAAGGACAACAAAAATACTGCAATGTGCTAGTGAAAAGGTATACACTCAGCATTTATCAAATTTCACCTAAAATCTATCAAAACGAGAATAAGTTAATTTCGATTTGGATTATTCTTAAACGTTTATTTGTGCTTATAATTTCTATTGTTTATTTTAATTAAAAAACCATGAAAAATAAAATATTTAGGGTGTTTATTTTGAAATTAATCCAAAAATAAGGAAAAAAACTATTAATTTAAAAAAAATCGATTATTTATTAATCGATTTTTCATGCTAAAAAAATAATCGATTAATAAAAAAACGATTTTTTATGCAGAATGTCACATCCCTACATTGGATTGAATAAAAACCAAAATTACTAATAATCCATATTTAATAATAATCATTATCATTATTTACAAAACATGTTTAAACTTATATTACAATGTTAAAGCTCCAAAAATAGGCAATATATTCGTTTTCCTTAATTTATATTTAAATCTATTTAACAATCCACTAGCAACAATTACACCTTTCATGTGAGAACTACTACTGTAAAGTTTAATTTCCTTCTTTATATCTTTTGACCGACAATTTTTAATTTTTATATGGATTTTTCGTTTCAAATGTGTTATTTCGAAGATCTCGCACGGTTTGACGTGTTTTCTTTTTGCGTGTTGAGGTAATAATTTCACTTTCGGTCGACGTAAGGTGGTCCTCAGAGGCGGATAAAAATCATCGTCACATGTTTTCTCAGATTTTTCAGTTTCATCTTTGGGTTTTTCTGTAAAAAATATTAGATTTATATTTAGTACTGTAAAACAGCCGTAGAGTCTGTGCGGAAAGGGAACCAGTATTATTCTTATTTTCTACTGGTAATTTAATTTATTATTAAAAAAAATCTTATCATGGTGATTAATTTGGACCTTGACGATAAGGATGTTAAGGTTTATTTAAATTTACTTAAACCAAACTCAACATTAAATAACTTTCGATCCTGTATTCCCATACAATTAGATCCCAAAATAAATCAGGCACCTACTTGCCTACATAGAAAAAATATCGAGAGATAAATATCCAAAAAGACCAGTATTTGTATCGCCACTCGATTTTTTTTATTTTTACGAGCTAAGGCTGTACATTTTGCTCTATCAGGCTTTCTTTGTATTATAAGCGTGGCGATTACCAAAATCGTCGGAGTTACGACCCCAGAGTATTGCCAGACGCAGGCACTCTAATCAACATATGCATTACATTCATAGCAATTAGCATTTAATTATTTAAGACATTGTTGCACGCGAGTGGTTAACACAAAGTAAAAATAAATTCTCTATTATTTAAAGCACACTGAAATTAGCATAAAACTACTAAATTCAAATTAAAAATTTTCTTAATTTAAAAACGAAAATATATGAATAATTTTACCTGTATAAGAAAATATAGTTCGTCTGGGCATTATAGAATCGCCTAGAATTTCGTACATAGTATAGTCTGTCATCACAAAGTCTTCGAGATAGGTAGTTGGTTCAGATCGGAGTAAACATGTGCAAACATCCTGTAAAAAACAATTTATCAAATTGTATATCACTTGCACTACTATATTTATGTAATATCTAAAAACACATAAATAAAAACCCACAAGCATAGTTTCCCGTAGATCACCGTGTCTATGGTTCCTTCTTGGCGCGTGCGCAGCATTGTCTATGTGATCTAAATGGTCACCCAAACAACGTATTAGCGCATCACGACCGAGCGCCATTATACATCTTATCATTGGCGCTGTTAAACGCTCCTTTGTGCCTTGAGATAAATAGTCGAATAGGATTCCTTTGCCTAAAATTAAAATAAATTCTCTAAATGTATGTCTAATTAAATTATCTAGTAAAACGGGCAGAATTTTAAATTTTTTAGGTTACTTGTCTAGACAATACCGAAGTTCTATACAAAGTTTAATTCCCTACTTTAACCCCTCTTTCACGATAAAGGATACAGGTTCCTAATGTTAATCTCTATAATTACTTTAAAATTGGTTCAGTGGTTTAGCCTTGAAAACGTGACAGACAGACTTACTTTTGCATTTATAATAATAATAACAGAAGTATGGTTGACGTCAGTCTATAAGAGTATGTTTTTTTAGAAAACTTGTCGAGTTATCTACATACATGTAAAGTACAAGACGAATACATTAGAATAATTTTTTTATAAATGTCTAATTATTTGTCAGTCCGTCAGTCCATACTACTTATGAAAATGTTTCCTTGGTATAAACGTGAAATTATTATACTAAATGCACATTATTTGGTCAGCTAAGAGTGCTAATGTGAAATACAGTGGAATCTCGATAACTCGAATGTCAAGAGAAATTAAAAAAAAAACGACTTTTTTTTAATGTAATAGGAGGCAAACGGGCAGGAGGCTCACCTGATGTTAAGTGCGTTGCCGGCTTTTCAAGAATTTGTACGCTCTTTTCTTGAAGGACCCTAAGTCGAATTGGTTCGGAAATACTTCAGTGGGCAGCTGGTTCCACATAGTGGTGGTGCGCGGCAAAAACTGCCTTAGAAAACGCTCTGTTGTGGAACGACGGACGTCGAGGTGATACGGATGGTATTTTGTATTTTGCCTTGACGTCCGATGATGAAACTCAGCTGCAGGTATTAGACCGAACAACTCCTCTGAACACTCTCCATGGTAAATGCGGTAGAAGATGCAGAGAGATCCCACATCTCTACGCAACGCCAAGGGATCAAGCCGTACTGAAAGTGACTGGTCGTCGACGATTCGAACCGCTCTTCGTTAAATACGGTCAAGTGGAAGGAGCTGGTACTGGGGAGCTCCCGCCCAGAGGTGAGAGCAGTACTCCATATGGGGCCGAATTTGCGCTTTATTTAATTATTATTATTTATTTTTATTTTTTTTTATACTTAACGAGTCTTCGACTTAAGAAGAACTTCGAGATACATATGATTCAACTGTTAAAATTTCGACTTACAGAGGCACGATTTCTATGTATTTTTCGATTTGAATAACAATTTAACTTAAGTTTTGTAGTCTATATTTTTTACATATTAAAACGACTTACATATTTATTAATTTAACTGTACTCTAAAAAAAATTATGAATGTATTCATTTCTCGTGTGTAAATCAAAAACAATAGATTAGAAGCCCCGAAACCCGAACATTCACTTTCGATTTTATTGCAATTATTTCGAGGAATGCCAATTTTACTAACTACGCCTTACGGAGTCCCGTTTTGAAATTCGAGTTATAGAGTATAAATATGTATTATCAATACTTCGTGGGAAATAACATTTTGTTCGAGTTACTACTTCTAAATAATTCGAGATACCGCGTATTTAAGGATTCAGCGGAAGGGAATGGCAATTTCGACTTATAATAAATGGATTTAAAAATACCTATTGTGATAAATGAAGGCCAGGTCCTTGTGATTTTAGTTAATATGGCAACCATCTTCTCAGCCAACGATCCATTTCCTAATATATTTGAGACCATCACGGGAAATAATCTCTGAAACTGAAAATATTATTTGACATTAATAACTAATTTAAAAATGTATTATTTTTTTCACATTAATGTAAAAATAAGAAAATGTCATCCCTCTAGGAGATAATCTACTACTGCTATGTGTGTATGAAACTGCGTAATTATAACACTTATCTGACAAATACAGTCATATTAAAATCTAAAAAAATATGAAAAAATGAAACAATTTGATGCAAATTATTTGACCTTTTTTATAATTTCTGTATATTTTCTAAGTTTATTTAATCTCAGTATTATTAATCTACATACTAATAATACTGAGGAGTGTTCACTTAGGGATTTGAGCTTGCGCCTCGCATTTAAGACTAACGGTGAATGACACCGGCATGCTTTAGCCAAAAATTGTCGGTAAGTGTCAGGCACCGAAAGCTGATTACCTACTTTATATTATTAGAAACAGAAATCTGAGGCTGGAGGTTGTAGCACCACTGTTTGTTTTTTATCGAGATTATTCCTAAAAAGCTACTATTTTGTTTATTACAAATTTAATAATCTAAAGTAAAAATTAATTACCATAAGTTATGATGTATTTTTTACCTGTTGTTGAATATTAGTATCCAAACTGCACGGATTTGAGCACAGAGCATCAACCATATCTAAGACATTTGATTGTAAGGGTTTCTTTGCCGGAACATTCAGTGCATTTAAATTATCATCATTCAATACTAAAACTGCTAAATTAAATAGATTTGGAAATATCGGTCCTATTCGTGTATTTGTTGTGAGATCCTCAACAGCTAATTGTTTTGGCTTCTTTTTGAGATTTAATATCGCTGAAAAAAAGTTTAATAATTTTAGTTAAAAACACTATTTATAATTGTACCACTTGTTAAATGGCGTATAGCTTCCTAGATATGGTTTTGGGTTGAATTTAAAGCCTACCACAATTGTTTTATGTATGTATGTTTAATTTAGTGACAACTTTTAAAACAATGCATACAAAATATATATTTTCAACATGTACATTGTACAGATGGTAGGGTGTATTTTCCGATTTATTAAAAGAAATAGACTGTTTATAATTATTGAAAAATAAAGTTATCCTAAAGATTTTAACCCTTATATATGCCAAATAGGTTTTTTAAAGACTTAAAGATGTTCATGTCATAGAATAATCATTATTGGGTTATTTTTCAAAACTAATAATTTTTCGCCCAGTTTATATCACAGAGATGTTACTCAATAAGACTACGTGTGGAATAATTTATTTCAATTATTTCAGTTATTTCCGATAGAAGAACAACCAAAAATTATTTCTTAGATATATGAATAAAAAAAATTAAAAATTACTATTTGATGCAACCTAAACTAACATAGAAAATGTGTGAAAAAGTTGTAAAACACAAAAACAGACAGAAGTGTACCCCTCCACAAGCAAGACCAACATTTAAAATAAATTTGCCATGGTAATATTGTGCCTACACATTTTTCAGTTTCAACCTCGTAAACATTAACATTTAACATGCATAATGCTCACATAAATAAACAAACATACACTTGGTTTTCCATTGTAATAAATTTTTAAATAGTTACCTCTTGCGACCTTTGTATAATAGTTTTGGAGACTAGTACTAATTTGACTGTTGGCGTTTAAATTTTTGTCATCTGTTACCCATTCTACTGACATTGAAGGCACCGTTGCGAACGCATAACTTTGAGTTGTCAGTGCTTGCTCTGTGACATTAACTATACTTTCCTGGAAATATTACCATAATTAGGAAACGTGAATTTGAAGTAAGCAGTTATACACAAACTCACCCACACACACCCATTGCATAATGTGATACAATATTTAAAGCAGATAAATGTATGATTTGTTTAGTTTAATTTAACAATTGTAAATTTTTAAATACAATTACAATCTACAATCTCTTTAGAAATTGTTCAGTCTACATTTTAATTTTTTTATAACATAAAATGTTCTGTTCATGGAAACTTAAGTAACTTAAATATACTTACAACATAATTGGATCTTTACACTAATATTTATCTCATTTGGTTAAGCAATTTCAAAATCCTGAAACATTTTTATGCTTTTTCTGTATGTTCAACGGGTTGCTATTGTTAATTCTACATTATATAAATACTTACAGCTTCACAACACAATTTGTCATCACCAAAAGTAGCATATTGGGTAGCACTTGTTCCAACAATAGGACTTGTATCAGATAACATTAATAATGTGTTAACATCCCAACTGTCTACAGAAGTTTTCTTCATCATTTCACTGTGTAACGCTATAGCCTGTGAAGATCAAAATGAAACAATAAAATACTGAAACTAACAAATAGCTCTAGAATATTTTCCCATTACATACCATACATTTTTAATGTAAAAAACTGATGGTGTAAGATGATAACTGGACAAGTGTGCCATGCATTGCAATAAATTTTTCATGAAACTTTTTAAAACATCAAAATTACTGAACTTTGATAGGATTAGCTTGTTTTTCATTGATTTTAACATTTCATTCTATATTACACAGGTCTATAATATCATAAAATGTGTAGTGCTTTTAGTCTTTAGTGTCACTAATATAAAGCTTACGCTGTAGCTAAGTTTATACAAACATTGAATTTGTTTGTTATTTTAATATATGTATCGACTTTAATTGTACTTTTTACAAGTTCTACAATTATTATAAAAACAACTTTTAAAATATGTTTAAGATGAAAGTAGCAGATGTTGAATTTATGATGCTTTACATACACTTATGGCTTGCCGTAGCTTATAGCTAACATCTTCAGCTAGATTTGTTGCAGCCTCAGTATTAAGCTCCACAGCTATTTGGTCAGCCATACAATGTACTGAATCAGGCCCAATACCAGCAAATTTACCCTGTGATGTAGATCCATCCTGTAATTATTATTAATTAATTAGAACTTTACAGGCTATTAAATTAATTTAGAATTGTGTACAGTTAACATTAATATTAATTTTATTTCAGAATCCTGAATCTTACTAAATATAACTGTATTCTAAGGGAAAACAGCTCAAGACATATTATTTTTATTAAAACACAGCCCAGTTCTTTAAATTATAGTAATTTTATTCTATCCTATGAATTACTAGTTTGAAAGATATAAATATTAACTATTGGTTAAATATACAATAATAATAAAATCAATTAATACACTCAATGAGTGTGAAACCACCTCATGATTTTTCCGGCCAGACCACTTTTTTAAACAGATGACAAGAAATAAATTTCAGATTAAATGTTAAAATAAAAAGAAATAAAAAAATAAAAAATATTTATATTAATTACAAATACCTTTTCGATTAACGGAGGAGTATCACATTGACTTGATCCACCAGATTCGGAGGCTGTTGATTTGTTTTTATCACGCTCCCGAATGCTGTTTACTTTTTTAGAATGATTCTTTGAAATTGAAGATAGGGTCGACATTTTATGGGCACTAACAAGAAATAACTCTCGAATAAGAAAACGTTAGATGTTTGTTACAAGTTGATGCCCTTTTAATAAAAAAAATTTAAAGCTTTTTCATAAAATGTTTAACATATTATTACGTTTAATCGTGTAGAATCGAGATGCTTGACGCTTGTAAGTTTGTAACTCATTTGTTGAGTGCTGACTGTTGAGTGTTGACTGTTGTCTGACACCTAGTAAAAGTATATACCTAGATGTAATGTCATACCTACATTTGACATATTTTGACTGCTGACAGCTTATATTATATCACCGACATTCATTAAAATAGATAATCTACTGTTAAGTATTTGTATGCCACTGTAATAGGATCCTAGGGGCCGTTCAAGTATTACGTAAGCAGATTTACTACTGCATTGTATTCCAATGTGTGCTCAAGAAAACCCAATCAGTCAATATTTTAATAAACTTATTTTGCGCAGGTACATTACATATTACACATTAACTGGGTAAAGATTAGTTAAGGCATAAGGAGGAAATCAAATACTTAGATGTGATTCTAAACCTCTACATATAGCAGGAGGCACTAGCTATCGTCAGAATTATGCACCTAGGTCTAATGGGGCAATAACCACTATTGACTATAGTACACCTATGTGTACTATAGTGGGTACTATTACCCACAGCTATTCTTAACAGGGCGATAGAGTATCAACCGCTCACAGTCGCGTCAAAAGAAATATCATGTACAAATGAGAGAAGAGGAACATGATCAATCGACCCTGAATGAGCTACGTATATATTAAACTGATCTAGCTCAAAAAACCCTGCCAATACCAGCGAACTTAAAAAAGCATATAACTCAGCCTCCATGTCCGTCAAACGGGAAATCACTAAGGCAAAGACAGAGCACATTGCCAGATTTGGCGAGAAATTGGCCCAACTTCCTTCGGGGACTCGAGCCTTCAGGTCTCTCGCCAAAGCTGTCCAAGGGAATTTTTGTCAGCCCGCCATTCCACCACTGAACAAGGAGGATGACTCGCTGGCCCACACTGTGATGATGCTAGAGAGATAGCAAGAAGACGTTTCGGAATGATTCCGTCCTCGTCGTACGGTGTTCTTGAATGTTCCACCAGGCTTCGAGAAGGTTCTCTTTCTATCTTTCCTATCTCTCGCGTATCCGTTCTTATCTTACCTAGAAATTTCATTCTAGAATATTCCTTCATCAAAGGGGTATACGAGTCCTGAAAACGCCTGAAAACTGGTTTCCTGAGAACTGTACCACTCGACTACACCAGATCTGAAACTGCCTGATAAAATGTTTCAGCCTCCGGAAAAGGAGAGCAGCTTTATGCAAATTACAATTTTCTGGAATGCAATAGAAACCCGAAACGATCATAAATCACATTTCATTATGCTGAAAACGTCTCTAACTTGTGGAAGAATTGAGGAACACTCCTATCCGCCCATCTTCATAACAATATCAAAACTATAATCAGTTAAGATTCTTTAAAACGGCTCATGGACATTGGACATTAATTGATTAGAAATTAATAGCGATCTCGATTTACAAAAAGGAAATTAAATTATTTGATGACGTAATTAATGCAATAAATAATCTTGGTACATGGTGCACGTTCTTAGTCATTAAATGGACCATAAGTAGACCAGTTATCTATAACGATTTAAAAACGCATTATGTGCCTAAGAAGCGTCCCTGGATACATTACCAAACAGGTAAGTTTGTTATTTAATATCTGCTTAACCTTATGTAGACTGCATATTCTTTTTTTAAATGAAACGTGTCTCTACTAAAAACTAATGATTCTCTTATAGTTATAATGTAAGAAAAAAGAAAATTTATTTGGTCATTATATTTCGTCAGAACATACAGTGGTGGTCATATATTTAGAAGCATTTCTTATGAATAAAGAAAGAATAACTTCAACGTACAAATGTTTCTAAATAATATACTGACCGCTTGGAATATTGGATAATTGAAATTTGAATAATGGATAATTTGAAACATTTTATAAAAGCATCCATAGCTCGTTCTTTTATTTGAAATTGGAGCATAACATTTCTTTCATGGCTTTTTTCTACTATTTTGGCGGCAATTCAAAATTTAATCTGAATTTTATTTTGTTCAAAATGGTCATAAATAAAACTTGTGACATGTCAACTAGGCAAATAATTGTTAATTTACATAGAGATCATAAGTGGGCGTACAGAAGAATAGCTGAGCATGTAAATTGTTCTGTTTAGAAATTTTTTAATGCCATTGATAATTATAAAACACATGGAACTGTTGAAAATGTTCTTAGAAAGGCTCAGCCAAGAAAAACTTCTCCCACAGAAGATACGCTAATCATTAGTGTTGTTAAAAATACCGAAGTCATGGCTCCACCCAGATTAAAAATGAATGATTTTTTCGCCTGAGGACCCGAGCTAAATTGTTTGGAAAAATCTCTGCAATGTTACCACTTCTTACCAAGCAACACAGAAAGAAGCGATTATTATTCGAAAAAAAAAATGTTTTTTGGCCTGTACGAGAATGGAAAAAAGTGTTCTGTGTCTGTGTGTTTCAGATGAAACAAAAATAAATATGGTAAATTTCGATGAAAGCGCAATTTACCATATTTCATTTGAATTATAAATACACAAGGAGGATACTCAAGCACGGTGGCGGTAACATTAAAGTTTAAGCGGATTTTTCCGGATGTGGGGTTGACGGGTTCGGAAGATTGAAGGTACAATGGATGGAAAAATATCTTAGAGCACACAATGATTCCCTACTCGGACGATATCTGTGGTATATTGTTAAAAAGAAAGCGTAACACCAGTCAAAACAAACGTAACACCAGTCAAAACAACCTATATGAAGAACTTGTTGAAGCATGGTATTCAATCCCCCTAGAAAAATGTATGAAATTGCTTGAATCAATGCCACATCATTGCAGTGCAGCCCTGTGATTCTGTAACTCACTTTTCGAACTCACTGAGCGGTTTTCGCAACGACGGTCGCTCTCAAATCAGTCGTGAAGAGGTGGGAGCTTGTAGTTTATTGTTTATCAGAATGCCAAATCATAAAATGACTGCTTCACGACTGATTTGAGAGCGACCGCCGATGCGATAAACCGCTGTGTGAGTTCGAAAAGTGAGTTACAGAATCGCAGGGCTGTTATTGAAAATAAGGGATACACCACTAAATATTAGTTATAACTATTGTTAGGCTGTGGATAGTACATATTTCGTCGTTTCTTAGTTTCTGCGTAAACTGCACTTGTGTAGTGGGATTTATATTGTTTTTTTCTAATAAATGATAAATCGATGAACATGTTGTTGTTCTATTTATTGTTTAATTTAAAAATAAAAACGATTGCGGTGAAGTATCTTACATAATGGCAAAGACCGTTGGCAGTGATTCTATACGTAATTACACGACTGTATATAAAAACTAAATGTTAATTTCTAAATGATATTTTTATTAATAATTGTTATAAATAATATATAGAGGAAAAGATGGTAATGTGACTCCCCCACTTTGTTTAAGAAGGTTTATTTATTAGATAAAGGTATTCAAATAAAGGAAATGTTTTATTAGGTTTCGTATTCATTTGTGTATCAAACAAATGAAAGTAGCTAAATAAATTAAATATATCATTTGTTATTACGTAATCACATTTGACATCACGAGATCAACTGATGGTTTTTATTAAGCTACTTCATTCTTAAAAGTATGCTGAATATTATTTTTCACCGCCAGCTGATAAGTCATTTTTCTAACACCATCCTAGAGAGTCCATAGAACTAGTCTACATATAAACAAAAGATATTCCACTAACTTCATCCAGGCTGTGGTAGTATAGGTTTCTAACTAGAGGTTTACAAGTAACAAGTACAAGTAACACTAAAGACTCTTGTGGATCTTTCACTAACCGTTTCAGTGTAGACCTGGGCACTGAAAACAGTTTTTCATTTGTTTAGAGTCCCACGTCTTTTGTTTCTTCTTCGAATATATAGGCTTTGTATTAAACAACTGAAACCGCAAAATAAATATATGTGAATAATGATAAACAAGACTTAGGCCACATTACCACCTTCTATATATATATATATATAAAAATAAATAACGCATTATTTAAATATCGGCGTTCTTAACTGCAAGCAGTGTTCAAGGATACACCGTATACAGTAATTTATATAAATTATAAAACTTTACAAATTAAATAAAACATTTTTATTCGGTAATCCGGTAATACAAAATATATTCGTCAACATTTTGCATAATAATGTTAATCTAATTTCTGGTGCCATACATTTTTATTAATATTTTACTCATTTTGACATATTCATACTTCGCATTACGAGTCCCGCCATCTTCAATTTTTCTTTTTATGGTGACATATATTATGCTGCTATGCCCATCACCTTGCCATTTTGGTTTATCTGTTAACATAGCATGTTTCGCTAAGAATATTTAGCTTTAGAGTAATAAAATCTATTAATAATCATTTTTAAGCCTTCAAAATGTTTAACAAAGACACGTCTACAATTAGTAACTGTATAATTAAATTAATTATTTTCAGACTATCGTAATTGTGGGGATTGCTGTAAGTAGCGTCTCCGACGGCTTCATTTTTGGACAAATGTCTGGGATGTTGGAAGCTTTGCACAATGCTGAAGGCTCATTTTCGCTCGACAATAATGATTTGTCATGGATCGGTAATTTCCTTTAATTTAGTTTTCTTTTTCTTTTTTTTTTTCTTTGTTTTTATAGAGCGCATCGTGCAATCAGTCTTCTGACTATGAGCAGATGAATTGTAGGATTTAGTTTTCTATTAATATCATTCTAGGTGTTTGACCGCACTTAATCAAACAAAACTACGTGGTAATATAATTTGATTTCTACAATGTTATCGCTATTACGCTGAACACATTTATTCAAGGTCAACTAAGTCAAAGTAACAGAATTCTATAGAAAGATCTTCAGACATAATAAATATTGTGTTTTTACTATTTTTAGTGTTTCAAAATCTGATTGAGCTCAGACTTGCAAATAAACACAAAAAACATAATATTTTATTATATCAAAAAACTCTGTAAGACTCCAGTTTTTACAATCAATTTTAATTATATTTTTAATGATACATTTACATATACAACTACGTACAATTATTACAAATTTCAAACATTAAATCAAATTCATTGTTAGTTTACCACGTATTTAAGGTTTAATCACTACAAGAACTTGTTTTCAGCTTCTACGATTAACGTCACATGCTTAATTGGATTCGCTATAATAGCATTGGTTACAGAAATATTTGGAAGAAAAATGTCCGTAACTATAGCAACAATCCCAGTGATTATATCCTGGATAATGACTTACACAGCTCACAACAAAACAGTTTTATTACTATCTAGACTTTTTGCAGGAATTTCTTACGGAGGTATTTTATTTGTAAGTTATGTAAACATAGGCGAATATATGTCTCCTAATATCAGATTCATGTCTTTTAATATGCTAGTTTGTGTGGGATCTCTTGTCGGAACTATGTTAGGACACATGTTAAGCGTGGTGATGGATTGGAGGAACGTGGCACTCGTTGGGCTTATTCCTTCCCTATTATCCGCTACGATTCCATTCTTTTGGGTTGAAAGTCCGATGTGGTTAGCAGGAAAAGGCAGATTCGAAGAATGTGAAAAGACATTTCGTTTACTTCGCACGCCAGGAGAGGATGCGGAAGAAGAATTAAAACTTCTTATTTCTGTTGAGAAAGATAAAAAAACTAAGTATAGACAAATGAAAAGTAACCTTGTTGCATTGAGTATGTTAAAGGACGCTTTTAAGAAACGGTATTTTTGGAAAATATTCTTTTTATCCTTACTCGTTAATATATATAAAGTTGCAGCTGGCAGGGTTTTGTTCAGTACATTGGCAATAACAATTCTTCAAGGCATTACGGGTACATCTGATATACTTTTATTTACCTTAACAACTAATGGGTTTGCTGTCTTTGGCGCTTGCATATCATGTTTATTACTGCGAAGATTCAAAATGAGACAATTGTTATTTCCAACTGCATTCTTAGCTAATATTTGTCTTATTATTTTTGGCCTTGTAATATACTTGAAGCCAGATAAAGATGAGGTTTTTAATTGGATAAAAATTTTACTTCTTGCGACATATTTAGTGATTGTAGGAGCTGGACCTTATCCAGTGTCAGAATCTATATTAACTGAGATTCATCCACTAGAGCTCAAAACGTTCAACATTTTTACAATCGGTGCTATTTGTGGGGTCATCCAATTTTTAGCTATTAAATTGGCCCCAGATATGTTCCTTGTCATAGGTTACCATGGAGTATTTTTCATTAACGCTTTCATAACATTTCTATGTCTTGCTTACCTCTGGTTCTTTTTACCGGAAACTAAAGGTAAAACATTACAAGAAATTGAATTGTATTTAAAAAAAAATAATTGTCATGACTCGGATAACATAAAACAAGAACAAATGAAGGAATTATTAAACATAAAAACAATAGCGGCTAGTGATTTAAACGCCTGAAACCGGATTTCACTAAAATAGAGCAAAAATATACTTCACCAAAGAACAACCATAAACCATCTAATGAAATTACGATAGCCAATTATATTAATACTAGAGATTTTTAATAATCTAGTCACAACGATCAAGTCCCTTTATTACTAAGCATGTATAATTTTAATTTTGACGGCTCATTGGTCAGTACCCCTGACTGCGAATCCATGGGTCCCGGGTTCGATCCCCGGCTGAGACAAACATCGATGTGATGAGCATTTGGTGTTGTGCTTAGGTCTTGGGTGTTTAAACATGTATTTATATGTCTATTTATCTATATATGTATGTATATCCGTTGCCTAGTACCCATAACACAAGCTTCACCAGCTTCGCATGGGACTAGGTCAATTGGTGTGAATTGTCCAATCATAAAAAAAACATATATATATTTATAAATATGTTTTGGTAATTGGTAGTTATAATATGTGTAATATGTGTTGTCGCCGTTACCGGTGTCATTTTAATTTGTAAGTTAACAAATAAAAGGCTGTACTTATTAACTGTGTTTAAATAAACTGCGAATATTTTACAATACTATCATATAAAGTGTTGTAACGAGTTCATGTTAAGGAGTTTATATAATATATTTTGTCGAAGAAATAAATATAAAATATAAGGTGTATGTATTGTACATTGTATTTTAAATCGAAGCTACAAAAGTATTGTTTGTGTGTTAGAATCTAGACTCACATTACACAATAAAACCATTGAAAAATGAATAAAATCTTTTTATCAATAATAAATAAAAAAAGGACTCATCTGGCCGCACTATAACTCTTTAACTGAGTAATAAATAAGTCAGCCCTGTCAAATACTCTGATATAATTAAATTGGCTAAGAACTGGCAAAAGAAAAATCGTATTAGCTTACTTTTAGATTTTTAATTTAATTATTTCCCACATAATTAATCTATCTACAGTTATTACTAATACGATAGAGCTACCTTCACCGATAATTCTACTTCAAAATACATACAAACAACGCATGTACCTAGATCTTATAATTTATAATATAGCAACCAGCTCCTGTGAATCCAGCCAGAGTACAAATCAATAGATAGATACCTGCCCTGCGATTCTGTAACTCACTTTTCAAACTCACACAGCGGTTTTCGCATCGGTGGTCGCTCTCAAGTCAGTCGTGAAGCAGTCATTTTATGATTTGGCATTCTAAAAAGGTGGGAGCTTGTAGTTTATTGTTTTGTTTATCAAATATTTGTGATTAATCTATCGATATAGATAAATAAAGTATTCCCGTTTTCGCAATATTTTTCATTGATATTGCTGATAATAGTCACGCTAAAAGCTGATAAGTCAACAACTGAAAAGGTTGGGAGCTTGTAGTTTATTGTTAATCGCAGGGCTGCCTTCCGATTCTGTAACTCACTTTTCGAACTCACACAGCGGTTTTCGCCGCGGCGGTCGCTCTCAAGTCAGTCGTGAAGCAGTGCGAAAACCGCTGTGTGAGTTCGAAAAGTGAGTTACAGAATCGCAGGGCTGGAGTGATTTATTTTGCGCACTTAAGTAGTTAAAACTTACGTATAACGAGGGATACAAATGAAATGCGTAAAATTGTCGTGATACACAGTCTTGTGTCTGTGAAGTTACCTGAACACTTACCAGCAGAGTACAAAAAAATTAGAGTTCTGGCAGCACACTCAATAGTTCTATAGTTCCTGATAGTTATTAGAAAGTCTTTTTTAAGTCCAGATTTTTTTTTTAAATCGTAAAATGCTCTGCCAGCTTCCCGATCACAGCAGAGCATTTCTTACCGATTTCGATTAATAAGGTCTCATTAAAACAATCATTTCAATTGTAATAGTTCCCTATCATTTAAATCCAAAAATAAAAAGGTTTAATTATCAAAAAAAATTGAGTGAGAGAAAACGAAATAATGAGCATTTTTCAAACATTTTACTAAATTTAAAAAAAAAAACATATTGTACAGACATGGGAACTCCGCAGTTTCTATTAGATCTATTAGATGTCTAGGCAACACAATGAAATCCTAGGCCAGAACTCTTCGCTTTCTCTCAGCAGAGCATACCTCTATGATGAAAATTGGCAATTTTTTCACTTATTTTAGAAAAATTCAAAAAAATATTAAGTGTTGGGTCTAGACATGGGAACTCCACGGTTTCTATTAGATCTTTTAGATGTCTAGGCATAACAATAAAATCCTAGGCCAGAACTCTTCGCTTTCTCTCAGCAGAGCATACCTCTATGATGAAAATTGGCAATTTTTTCACTTATTTTAGAAAAAAACTTTTGTGTCTAGACATGGGAACTCCGCGGTTTCTATTAGATATTTTAGAAGTCTAGGCAACACAATGAAATCCTAGGCCAGAACTCTTCGCTTTTTCTCAGCTGAGCATACCTCTATGATGAAAATTGGCAATTTTTTCACTTATTTTAGAAAAATTCAAAAATAATTTAACTTTTGGGTCTAATTTATTTTAACATGGGAACTCCGCGGTTTCTATTAGATCTATAAGATGTCTACCGAAAATTCCACCACAATACCGCATAACTTTGTCTTTTAAAAGTCTTCTAAATAAACCCTATAAAAACCTCATCCATAACCAAACATAACAAAGTTTTTTTTGTACGTTAATTGTAAAAAAAAATTAATTGTGTGGTGTTTTAAAAATATACATTAATTGTGTTTCTTAAGATTAACTTTTAGTTTTATTGTAGATGTTAATATCGTAATTTTATAAGTGTACATTGTCTGTAATTTTCTTTTGTAAATTTAGTTATGCACTTTTTGCTCGTTACCCTTAGTATTTCTTTTACCTTACTATGGCAGCTTTGAAGGTTGTGCATAACGTGCATTATAAATTGTTAAAAAATATAAATATTTTTTTAACTTTGTAAGGGCTTTATGAAAGGCGAACGAATGAAATCATTTATTTATGTGGTGAAAATTACCACATAAAAGGTTTAGTAGATAAATAATTTATGTTCTCTGATTGTATATGTATTATATTATTAATGCAACAAAGTGTTAATTAATAAATAATCAAACTATCTCGTTTCTATGCTCTGTTTGGAGTTTAATCCATATAAAAACTTATTTATAACCAATTATTCTTATCAACAATGTCACGCATACAAATCAATAAATATTGTCCTATTTGACAGGATAATAACATATAATTGTGTTTTTTAATTAATAGCCATTAATCAATAATTATAATGAATCCGTAGTTTCCACATTTTTCTCGAGATAATTGTTTTTTTTAATATTCATATTATACTAAGCTGATTTAAAACTGTTGACCATTCTCGGTACATTCAGTGGTAGTTGATGCTTGTAGTAGAGTACAATTCAGCGTGAGGAAGAAAATAAAATTAAGTTAAAAGAAAGAAAAATTCAGAAGGAAAATATCGTTCTAGAATACTAAAGTTTAATAATTTTTCGCTTAATTATGCACAGAAACGAAAAGAAAATACTTTTTATGGTAAAACATTTTTTTGTGATAGAAAGAAAATATTCTTTATCTTGTTTCAAAAAAAATATTAATTAAAAAATAAAAAATCGGATGCGATCGGAGTGGGGTTTTCCTGTTCACATAAGGCCACTAGATGGCACTTGATAAATAACGATCAGGCCTAAATAATAACATATGAATGGTTTAATCTTCAATTAAAACCAAACTTTGAAAAATTAGGTTCAATCGGCCCCCTAAATAAAGCTTTTCATGTAAAACTTTAAAGTCGAAGTCAATTTCAGTGTTGACCCGTGTTATTTGCGGTATTAAACACATCAACTTGAGTGTTAAAATCCTTTCATATACGATATATGTGTACATACAATAACTAAAAGACGTACTACAAACAGTTGTCATTATAACAATTCGCGAAGACGTTCATTATGTATGTGATCGAATTTACCTGTCCTGAAGAATAATTCGACATTTTGTAAAGTTTTACCTTTAGTTTCAGGCATATACCTCCACATGTAAATTATACAAGCGAAAACAACAACAGAATTAAAAAGAAAAGTTCCAGAATAGCCTATATTATCAAACATTGTTCCCGCTAATTTGATCCATAAAAATTGTATCGTCCCCCCCAGCCCTCCAATTAGAAAAATACTAAATTCCTTTATATCCAAAGGATGTATTTCAGCCAGCACTATGTCCAAGACGGGGTATGGTCCGGCATTAATGATTATACAATAACATGCTATTAGAAGAATTTTTATCCAAGGATACCATTCTTCATTTGGCACAAAGTATAACGATGCACTCACTAGCAATAGTAAAATATTTGCTATAGTCCCAGAAACGAGCAAGAGTCTTCTCATCGGAAATCTCTTTACCAAAAAGCACGATATTGCTGCACCAAATATCCCAAACCCGTCGACGACTATAGTATATAACAAAATATCGCTATCTCCTGTTATTTCTTGTATCATTGTTAAAGCTAATGTAAATAGCAAAATACGACCAGCCGCAGCTCTATATGCTCCAATAATAACACCAATAATAATGATTCGCCAGTAATATACCTCTTTACATGCAAACAAAAATTTTACGAACGCACTATTCGTATTACTCTGCATCAAAAACTCTCTTTTCTTCTGTTTCTCGTGCGAGATTAGTTCCCGAAGCTCAGATTCTCTTATTTCATTTTGAGCGTGTAATGTCCAGAAAGCCTCTTCAGATTCTTCAAATCTACCGTGGGTCGCCAGCCATGACGGACTTTCGGTCCAAAATAAAGGAATCAAGCAAGATAACCCTGTTGGTACCAAACCTATTAACGCGACATATCTCCAATCCATAAGAAGGCATAGTACATGTCCCAATGTTACGCCAACCTGAGATCCAACGCTGGAAATAAATGAGAAGGCGTATTGTCGTACGTTGGGATCTAAATATTCCACAATGCAAACAGAGACAAGCATTGCTACTCCTCCAAAAGTGACTCCGACTATGATTCTGGTACATAAAAGAAGAATTTTGTCCCCCACGAAGTAAAGTATGATCCAGGATATTAATAGTGGAGCGCTAAGCGTTGATATTGATGCTCTTCGACCCAGAAGTTTGGCCAGAATACCCACTACCAAGAATCCGATTACGCAGGTAATGTTGATTGTGGATGCTGTAAGAAAATATGTTTGTTTTAATAGACCATAGAATATATAACACAATTGTTTATCATATTTGTAATTGACTTTACAATTTTTCTGCTTCATTTTGGAACTTAAACCCAGGTACGCTGACTATGCTTTACCTATACCAACTCTACCAAATTTTGTTGCCAATAATAAATAAATAAGGCGCCTTAAAATGTATCCACTGAAATGTGTCGCAAATCCGTTGAGCCTTATAAATTTTTAAAACTACAGTGTAAGAGCTTATCTTATCTCACTTTTATTTTACGAAAAAAAATCTGCAATTGTAGTATCCTCACAGCTCAGGCTTTGTAATATTGAGTAGCTTTTATAATAAATTACTTTTTTCACCTTTTTTTTAGGTGTGATAAAAGTTCAGTTCTTACTTTCTAAAATATTATAGAGTTATATAAAATAAATAGGTGTTCATAAGTATAATTTTTTTGACCCATCACGGGATCTTAGCCGTTTGGTTTCTTTGCATTTTTATTCCATAAGTTTTGTTTAAAATATTACATGCATCTCTTTTTAGATTCACTGTAATACCTATCATAGTTTTTTATTAAATATAAATATGTATTTTGCGAGTAGGTACAACACATTTAAATAAAATTAATTAACGAATATAAACCCGAATTTACCTAAAACGTATTTGCGTAACTCGACGTCCAGAGTGTAATTCAGCATAATATGTTTATTTATGTGCCCGATGTGGACTAATGTTAAAAATTGAATTAAATCGCACTCTTATATGTTAAGGATTTTTTTGTTTTCATTCAACTCCATTCATAATTCTTATAAAAACCTACTATTAACTATTCTAGAAAAATATGAACGAGGTATAACCTATCCATGATATGTCATCGTTTGTTAACGGTATCGTGCTGTTAGAAGCTCTTAAGGCATCTGTCATTCCTGACATCTGACCGAAGATGAAACCGTCGGATATACAGCAACATGTCATCCCAGCTATAAGTAGAATCTGAAAGATGAGAAAACAAATAAAAGGAAATACCGAATATAAGAAGCCTACCGTACCGTATAGAAGAAGTGAAAACCTAATGGTTAAGTGTACGAATTTAGACTCTGAGATAGAACCGAACCATAGTTTTCAGAAATACGTACAGTAAAGTACCTACAGTTTCACGTGTCGATTTCACGTAAACCGTCACGGTGTTGAAGCAAATCCTAATTGCGCATTGGTTTCAACAAAAGATTTACGCTTAATTATTTTCCAACACGGTAGCAAAAGCTATTCGCCAAATTCAAGTCCCAATTGAGGCTTATCATGTTAAACTAAGTTATTTATTTTAGGAACTATTAATCAAGCAATCACACTATCACGTCATCTTTTATATGATGTGCAAAAACCCGAAGTAGGAGTTCTTAATTTTTGCAGAAAACAAGTTCTTTGAAATCAGGCCAATTACAGTAATAAAACAGTCCATTATCTGAAGCTCGGAAATATTACTAGTTTCAAAAATGTGTCTACCGTTAATTTTATTATCGTGCTACATATTCTATTGCATATTTAAAGTTGAGTCAGTATGCCTCATTGAGATAAACGCACATCGTTACAAATTAACGTAACTTTATTTTTTTAAACTAACTACAAAAAAATTCACGTAATATCTTACAGGCAAGTTGGGCGTTACTAATTTGCTTCTTAATAACGGACGATTGTAACCTTAAAATTTTTGAACAAAAACCATAATTTCGTTTAATTTACGTCAGAATCAAATTTCATTATAGTACACCGTATAATTTATTTCATAAAAATTAATCAGTAGCAATATACTATTGTTTTAATATAATTTGAATAACAATTTCCATCCAGATAAGATCATTAAATTCGTAATAAATATATAGGTTTATTCATTATTTCGCCTTTTACTTTTTTAACGAAAGAAAGGTTTTGAAGATATAATTTAATTCGTCATTAAATGATTCCAGACAAAGTCTTATAAATTACGCATAAAGTACATAACAAAGAGTTTTGAGGATGATGGACCAAGAATAAAAATTAATTTTTCGTAAAGCAAAATCTACGAAATGATATTCTAATTCTTAAATAAAAATAAATGCGTCATAGCTTCCGCTGATCGCCAAAATGTATTGTATCATAAATAATTAAGGTTAAATGAATGATACTCTACCTTTCGGTTATTTTTATCTTTCACTTTTTACTTAGACGCCGCCAAAAGTAACTGTTTTTTTATACATACATGTAGGAGGCTTGCCCATTGAAAAAACGCTCACTTGTTATAGTTTAACACTAGCAGATTAATATAAAAAAGAGCACTAATATTGAAATAATGAAAAAGTAAGTGATATGTATTGCAGAGGAAATTATGTTTTTTTTTATATCGGCGGGTGTACAACGACGCATGTTCTAATTAATATTGTTATTTACATTAAATTGGATTTTAAATTTTTAAAACAACATTGTTGTCTATTGGATTTTTGATTGACATATTTAATTGTGGTCCATCGTTATTTTTGTTATAATATCAAAACACTTATGTTAAATAAAACCACCATTACGTAAATTAATATGCAGAGTTATATTAATTTATTATTTTTACGTACAGCTTAGATTAAAATTATATTAAATATATATACTACATATTTCTTTTTATAAAAGGGTGTTTTGTAAAAATATTTTGCAGTAACTCACCAGCTGAATTTTATTTGTAACATGATTAGAATTTTTCGTCATGTCTAATTGAAAAACACTAACAAGTACCACGTCTCAATAATAACTAAAATGATTCACTGAGCGTTGAAAAACAGCGTACAACATTGCGAGGTTTTGAGTGGTAGTTACACTTTAAGAAGGACTTTCCTGTAGAGATGAAACGATCAATTTAATCAATTAAATTCTAAAGAGAAAAATTATGTGTAAATAGAATTTATAGTAAAATATTTTCAGAAAAAATCGTAGATTTTTTTAACGACACTATTTTTCATTACTTTGATAAATACGTCCGCTTCTGGCCTATTTATGTATTTCTTTTTCTGATTATTTAGTACTATTTTTATAAGAACAAAATATAGTTGATATAATATCAAGTCAATACATACATTAGTTTCTCTCAAGGACCTTATATGGACATTTTTTTTCCCCGGGAGCTAATTAACAACAACACTGACAACTTCAAGTTAATGTAAATACTGCTTTGCATACCATAAAGCAGTATAATATGTATATTTTTTTATTTTCGCAAAATTTCCAGGGTGTCTTTACCAGCATTCCCATCTTCTGTTCATAGTTCAGCAGAAGCTAGAAACGCTTTCTTAATTCCCAGGTCAAAATTTTCCAGTTTCTCCAAATTCACAGGGGAGTTGGTACAACGTAAACTGCAAATGACAATCTTTTGAGCTGTAGTACAGGTTCGGCGCATGCTTGGCTTCTGGCCGTAAGTACGCATTAGGCCGACTATTAGCTTCACGCGTATCCTTCGCCAAATACAGGAACATTTGTTGAGTCTGACACGCTCCGAATCGCAACCAGTCTACGGCTTTGGGTTCCGGTCTGCGTTCCTTATAAATGTCCCTGTGGCAGTCATGTCGACAAGCTAGGACATCATGGACTGTCATGCCAAAAAAGTGCAGGCCGCTTCTCGAGACATGCCGCACTTAACGATATCATACGCCGGTCCCTTGCCACCGTCAACGTGCCAAGTCTACTTGAGCCGACTGGTATCGCAAGAAACGATGGCAAGAGATTGGACGGTATGAGATTGATTCCATGGAAGATGGGTCGGGTGCTGGTATGGGATGCAACCTGTTCAGACATGCTGGCCCCTTCCCATATACATGGAACCTACAACAGAGCTGGTGCGGCTTGTGAAGCGGTTGAAAAAGCTAAAGCTTGCAAATACACGGGTCTTGGCTCCGAATATGATTTTGTCCCCTTCGGTGTCGAGACACTTGGTCCTTGGGGTCCTAGCGCTATAAGGCTTTTTAAGGAAATAGCAAAAAGATTAGTCGACATCACAGGAGACCGTAGAGCTGGCAGCTGTCTCGGAAAAATAATAAGTCTAGCAATTCAAAGGGGGAACGCTGCAATAATCTTCAGAACCTTGTCTAAAGGGTCTTTTAATAATATATTTTAGTTATTATATTATATTTTTTAAGGTTTTTAGGTTTAGATTTCAAAATTAGATAAGTTATTTTTACGTTGCAAAAATATTTGAGCTCCGATTATGTCTAGTTCACCAATAGAATGTATATGTTAAAAACTTAAAAAAATATATTTTATTATTATATATTATTTTATTTTGTTTTGTCCAGAACTGAGCCAAAGTTATAATAATAAAAATTAATTAAACGCAAACTTACGCGTTTAGTGGCCTATTTAAAGGTCGTTAGAACTCGTGGATAAAATATTACCTGACTAATAAAATCCTATTTGATAATATTTTCGACAAGAATTGCCGCTCAGCATTTCATAATTGTAACGTTGGCACTGTCACAACAAAAAATTCCTTCAATAAACAATAGTGTTTTTACATATCCTAGCAGGTAATATGAAAAACTGTGTACATAAGTATTTCATAGGTAATATTACATAGGTTTTCGACACAGCTACCATACATGCCACCTACCTTCTACCTAAAGCACTGCCTCGTTTTACCAGAGCGTAAAAACAGTGATGCTTTGCTTTTTCTAATAGGCAAGTAGGTGATCGTCCTTCTGTAAATACGACACAAGCCGCCGACTTTTTGGGTCTAAGACATGCCGGTTTCGTCACGTTGCCTCCACCGTGCGATCGAATTTAAAATGGGAACATAGAAAGTCAGTCAAAGTCTTTGATGCACAGCCGGGGATCGAACCTACGACCTTAGGGATGCGAATCGCACATTGAATTTTCAAGACTGTTCAATATCGAGTATATAGTATCAACATTCAATTGTTTATCATGATTACGTTGACCACGTTCGAATATGTAATGGTATCTAATGTTGTAGTCCAGCAAATGAAAAATAATGGTATAACTTTTTCTAATAATTATGATTAATTATTAGAAAATGGCGCTTTACGACATAGGTACTGAATACCGACATTGTAAAACATCCGGTCGGTGTCATTCTCTTATCTATTATTATATATGGAAAACCTTAATGGAAATTTTAATAATATAAAACTTATTAGTTTGGGACCGTTATAAAGAATATCGACGTTTATGAGTGTAGTCTGTGAACTGATTTTAAAAAATTAAAATGGTGTTTGCAAACTAGTCTGGCCATAAGTTCTGTTACAAATGAAAATGCATTTTTTTTCAACTTTTATTATTTTGAATCTGGAACACGTATAATATTTTAAAAATTTCTTTCGATTTTGCGCCGTTCCACATATTTTGTCGTGTTTATTATCAAATTACAATATAGAATAGGGTGTTAAAGAAAATAGGATTGCAGTGATAGCCAGATATAGATAGTGAGTATGGAGCTGTCGGTCATATTCAAGACACTTCAAAAGCTGGGTATCAGCCGTTTGTTCATATATCGTACTATCAACAGATACAACAACACTTCATCTGTCGAAAAACAGAAAAGATCGGGGCGACCGCGGGCTGTTAGAACTACAAAGGCTCTTAATGCTGTTAAAGCCAGAACTTATCGAAACCCCATTAGGAAGCAAAAAATCTTATCGCGGGAAATGAAGATTCCCGCTAGACAAGACCTGAAGCTCGGTGCTTATACAGTTCGTCGATATACAGGAACTCTCCTAAATCAACTTCCTCAATTAAAGATAGTGGATGGATCGAAACGCCTTCGCGATACGCTGGTAAAAAGCACAGAAATATCCTCTTTCCGATGAAAAAAATTTCACGATTCTAGAACACTACAATAAGCAAAATAATAAAGTGTACGCTCACAGTTCTAAAGAATATGCTCGAGTGGTCGGTAAGGTACAACGTGGTCATCATCCTGCGCCAGTGATGATTTTGTGGGGCGTGAGTTATCAAGGAGTCACAAAACTAAATTTTTGTGAAGAAGGAGTGAAAACTTCAGCCAAAGTGTATCAAGATACAGTCTTGGATCATGTTGTGAAACCTCTCAGCAATAGATACGTTTTTTTAAAATATACCGTGGACTTTCCAGCAGGATTCTGCACCTGGCCACAAGGCACGAACTACTTAAGCCTGGCTTAAAACCAACATTCCGGACTTTATAAGAGCTGAAGACTGGCCCTCATCTAGCCCAGACCTCAACCCTTAAGATTTTAAATTATGGTCAGTTATAGAGGACATGGCCTGCTCTAAACGACACTGCGACTTTGAGTTTCTTCTTCTTGAGAAAAAATCTTTGGAGCAAACATTGGCAAAATTTCCCTTGGAAACAGTGCGTAAATCCATAGATTCGTGGCCAAACAGATTCAAGACCTGTATAATTGCCAAAAGGTGGCCATTTCGAATATAAAATTATTTTATTTTTTGATGAGACTTTAATAAATATGTAGGTATAGGTAAATTACTTCATTTGAAAAAAATGAATTTTCATTTGTAACAGAACTTATGACTGGACTAGGTATAATGAAAACTATTTTTTTCATCAAGCTTTGTCAAACCTATACTTGCGGGCATCTATACTTAGTCTGGCCATAAAAACTGTAACAATTAAAAATAAACGAAATATTACATTTAAATTTGGAATCTGTCATTTTTAAATGATTGTTCATTGGGTTTTCTCATTTTGGCGCCAATACATTGTACAACATTTTGTGATTTTAAAATGGAGTGGGGTGATGAACAGAACCGAATCGCTGTGATTGCATTACACAAAGTAGGAATGGAGCCGGGCTATTAATCGGTACAATGAGATCTCCTCAGTTTGTGACAGAAAAAAGATCTTACCGTCCACGTAGTGTTCGTACGAAAAAGGTAGTCAAAGCAGAAAGTAAACGAATTCGAAGAAATTCTGTCCGACAGTAAAAGATTTTATCTCGGGATATGAAGCTAGCACCTAGAACTATGTCGCGTATTTTAAAAGATGACTTAGGAATTGTAGCCTATAAGCGTCTCTTATTAGTTATACTGGACATTTCTTAACTGATAGTTTTAAAAATAATAGGGTGGTACAATAAAAAAAAAACACTGAAGCGGCACGCAAAGGGGACCTCCCTTTGCGTGCCGACAATTTTTATTTACGAATAAGAAAATTTGTACAATTGAGCAACATTTTAATAAACAAAATGACCGTATCTATGCTCAAAAGTCTAAGGAAGCTTTCCAGTTAATCGACAGAGTGCAACGTGGGCACTATCCGACTTCAGTTATGGTTTGGTGGGGTATTAACTATGAAGGAGTGACTGAGCCATACTTTTGTGAAAAAGGTATTAACACATCGGCACAAGTGTATTAAGATACAATTCTTGAGAAGGTAGTGAAGCCCCTTAATAACACCATGTTTAACAAGACTAGTCCTTCCAGCAAGACTCGGCGCCGGGTCATAGGTCATAGCTTGGTCCACGCAGTCTTGGTTGGAAACGAACGTTTCGGACTTCATCAGAGCTGAAGACTGGCCGTCGTCTAGTCCCGATCTTAATCCGCTGGATTATGATATATGGTCATAGAGTACGGCTAAACGCCAATGATAATTTGGAGTAAACTAAAACAATCCGTACGATTAGCAGTGAAGAATTTTTCCATAGAAAGAAAAAGAAAAAATGGAGACCTCTTCGAATAAGCTTCTTATATTTAAAATGTATTAAACTAACATACTGAAAAAATAAGAAATTTTATTTGCAATAGAATTTTTGTTCTTTGTTTCAGTATTTATGGCAAGGCTAGGTAGATAGGCTTTATAAATGGCGTCGAGTTTCCTAAAACCTTATTCTCAACAAAAAAGGGCAATCGTTTCAAAGATCGAACCTTTCGAAGTAATGAAATGTGGATATTATAACATTAAAAATAGATTGAGAAATCGAGGTTCATGTTTTAACTTTTAGGTAATAGGTTTGAAACAGTCAGTAGTTATAGAGATAACTCATTTTCAAAAACCGCATATTTATCTTTGATACTTATAGAAACACTATAAAAACGTTATTATTTGTAAGTGAATCTTTTTAATTGAAATTTCTTTTGGTTTAGTGAATTGTTAGTAATATATAATATACTACTTTTGCATTGCGCAATTTAAGTCACATACATAATTATTTTTCTGTTCATTTATTTTGTGGACGCATAAAAGGCTAAAAGGACATTGTGGACATATATGTATTCATTAATTATTATGCACCATGCACGCAGAATTACTATACCTACTTAAATATTATTTCGACTACGTTTTAATATTCTGTACGTTTATTATTCTGTGTCTGTGTATTTTAACAGCAAAAAATGTAATTATGAAATCTTCAAATGTGAATGGCAAAAAGTGACGTTAATTTATTCTAACACGTCATTGTTTCGGTATATTATTAGAACTTATAGCCTTAATAACCGCCTTTAAACAAACCGATAGAGCAACACAATTACCGAATGTTATAAAATTTTAATAGTAAATTCCATAGGCATATTGGTTTAGTGGGTTAAGAGCGCGACTCTCAATTCCAAGATTGTCTGTTCAAACCCTACTTGTGCATCGCTGGATTTTTTTAAATTTTCGCAATAACCACTTGCTTGTATGGTGAACACAAACATCGTGCGGAAACCAATACTTAGACTTGTTACGCGGATCCCTACTTGTCTATCATGGAAATAGATGCAATCTACGCCAAGGCTTCTAATACCACCGATTTATTGTCCCATTGGGCAGTTGAATTACAAACGAGTTGGCGAACAGCGCAAAGCCAGTGTGTAGTTCCGATTATTTTGTCGCTGGGCTATAAGCGAGTGTACGAGTGAGACGGGCGATTACTCGCGCTACACGCTCACTCACTGTATTATTTTCTAAAATAATTAATATTCTCCATCCAAATTCTTTTTTCCCCTCATTTCCTTCAGTTTTTTTCAGAATTACTACTCTAATGCTATCATAAAACACATCATCATCGTTGTCTGAACTAGACAATAATGATAATTCAAATGATTGTTTGATATTCATAATAAACTAGCTGGCCTGGCGAACATCGTACCGCCTAACAGTCGATTCTTTATTTTTTTTTTAATATTTATTCTGCTATTCGGGACACCGGTCTAGCTAGTAAGATAAAAAAAGACAGTTGATAAGACAACAAATACATTATATCAAAAAATTAAAAATTTACCTTCCCGGAACCCCTCCACTAACACTTGAACTTTATGATATGGTATTAAAGTTCAAATTGACTTTTAAATATTATTACGAATCTTTTGTATGGGAATATAGAAAAGTGTTGTTTTTAGACTTTTTCACTCAATTTTTTTTATTTTTCTCTCCTAAGAACCATCCTCGTACTTCAAGGAATATTATTAAAAAAATCAGACAAATCGGTCAAGCCGTTTTCATGTTATGTCGTGACAACGGAAACGGGTTTCATTTTTATAGATATACATGGATAAAAATACGTGTACTTTCAGATAGATGTAGAGAAATGACTGCTGTCGCTGGTTGGTCTTTCGGTGTGGGTTATTATTTATATTTTATAGCTCTTGTCGCTTAGCGACGAACTAGTGGAGCGAGTCCTTGCCGGCACTATGAACAGTCAGCAAACAACTATTTATATATGCATCTCTGTTATTTACATGGAATATATATCTATTGTAAGTTTCTTGAGCGAGAAAATAGCCGATAGTTGTTTCCTCGCCGTCGCGTTAATGGGACAACTGCCTTAGTATGGCTAGCATGTTCGAGTGCTGATTATGAGGTTCCAGGCTCGATTCCTTGGTTAATAATTAAGAATACATATTTCCATTTGTTCATTTTCCAAAGTGCTTTACTTTACTTTGTAAAGTGCTGCTATCATGATACGGCTGTCGTGTCGGACAATTGTTACACCGTAGAAACTAGTACAAGAATTATCGTATAATCCATATATTATCCTGTCGTAATGCAGATAAGTCGGTTAATATTATATTATAACCAATGGTTTTAATTTTTATGTACTTACCCATACACCGTTATAACGCGGTTATTTTTTTGACCTAAGTTGGCACCTGTGTTCCTCCGGTGATGACGTATATCGCGATAGGTTTAATAGACAAAAAAATATTTTATTATTGAAAATTACGAGTAAGTAATTACCGTTTATTTTTGTAGAATTCTTGTTTGGCATTATGTGTTGGGAAAATTTACGTAATACAATTAATTCTAAACTTTAATTATTTTAGATCATTTCCTTTATTGTACCTACTGTATAAAACTACATAATATTAAATATACCACGTTTCATTAATTCATCGCCTTTTATTTGGCAAACACAAACAGCTGAAAAAATTTATGGTTTTGAACTGAACATCAGGTCTTTTTTTGTCATGGGGAAAACGGGCAGGAGGCTCTAACCTGGTGTTAAGTGATACCGCCGCCCATGGACACCCACATTGCCAGAAGGCTCGCAAGTGCTTTGTTGGCCTTTTAAGAATTGGTACGCTGTTTTTTTGAAGGACCATCGAAATACTTCAGTGGGGAGCTGATTATATATAGTGGTGCTGCGCGACAAAAACTGCCTTAATTGCTTAATCGCCCAGTTGTGAAACGACAGACGTCGAGGTGATACGGGTGGTATTTCGTATTCTGCCTTGGCGTCCGATGATGAAACGCAGCTGCAGGTTTTAATCCGAACAACTCAGACAACGATTCGAATCACTTCTTAGAATACGGTGAAGTGGAAGGAGCTGGTGCTGGTATCTCCGTGGACACTCCCGCCCGGAGAACAGCACTCCATACGGGGCCAAATTTGCGCTTTGTGAAGTTGCAGGCGGTAATCTGGAGTGTCCGGTAACAGTCTCTCCTTGCAGATTACACCAAACTTCTTGAAGACTAATTTAGCCTTCCCTTCCAAATACTCCGATGCTAGCTCAGGCTTAAAGGAGTATCTTCGAAGAGAGGAGTAGCTACAAAGGAGTTCTTATATTATGCTAGTAAAGTATAAGAAAAAATATACGTAATCAAGCTTACTTTTAAACTAATTAATACTTTTATTATTTAAATAACTTAATTTTTTTGATAAGTTTATTTAGGTATTTATGTTAAGGGAAGAAGAAACAACTCGTCTTTGAATAAATTATCCAAATGCACGTGACATCTTACGTACTGATTATAATAAAAACGAAACAAGGTTTTCAGAAATGAGGACATATTTTATTACGATAAAATATACTAATGATATACTGTGACGTATCATGGTGCTATGCGAACGAAATACATTATAAATGAGAAGTTAAAGGCACAATTTTTACGTGTAACGAAAATTCTTTAATCCCATGACGTTAAAAATATTTTAATAAATGTCTCGTTCAACGTGTTGTATACAGTTGACAATTACTATAAATTAATAGAATTTTCGTTATACTATTTAAATTCTATAGAGAATCACTCCTACTGTAGCCGAATATCGATTAATGAGCCACTTCACTTACCTCAATGACACCTTCAAATATAAATATTATCAATTAATACATCAACTTTTTATGTGTAATTTTTTTTTGGCTAATAATGTTTAACATATGTACATTAAAATGTATGGTATTTATGAGCACTTATACCTCAAAATCGGTACAATTATTTTCGTAAGAAAAAAATGGGCCGTAGATTTTTGGCTCACTATTTTTTTTATTTGTAAAAATTGCATGACATGACGACAAATTGCATATGTGACGGTCGGCAAAAACCACCACAAGAAAGACAAATTTGTTTTAAAAAATATAGGTATTACGGAAAATTAGAATATGTTTCTTTTTTGACGTTCATACGATTTTGACTTGGACGTTGTAAGAATTACGGGAGTGCGTAGCGGTCTGTCTCGACTCTAAACCTTATTCATAAACGTCTTAAGGTTGGAAGTATAAACGTTAAAATACGTGTAACCAAAACATAAGCTACACAATTTTTATATCATATTAACTTTACAGATTATTTACCGTGACGAATAAAAGATATTTTCTAAAGTTTAATACACAAAAAATGCCACTACTCATGATTTTAACAAACACATTTTTTATGCCAATCAGTATAGTTTTTATAAATAAATTAATATTTATAATTTATACAGGGTGGCAAAAAGTCGTGGATCAAACGCAAATAGGGGATAGATGAGGTCATCAGCTGCAAAAAGTTGTTCTACAGGAGGTCTCTAAGCTCAACCCCTGCAGAGTTATAATTTATTTTGCGTTTTATAAGAAAATTTACTTTTTTTTACTAATTCTTATTAAAATTCGAAAAAATCTACATCCTGATCTTTTTCATAATATCCACTAGATTGGTACTGATGAGTTCTTGCGTTAGACATAGTATTTATAGTTGTTTATTGATTGTAATGAAGATAATATTAAATTATACGATATAAATTTTTTTCAAATCAAAAATTTTTGTTTACTTCGGGCCCCACTGTGAAAAAAATTACTCTACCGAAAAGTGACTCTGTACTCCAAGTTTTGGCACATTTAATAGGGATTCTGAAAAGGTATTACACATGGTCATGAGTCGCTCTAATATCTTTCTAGGACGAAAAAACAACAACAATTCGGACTTATGACAGTTTATTTACCTACCTGTGACCAGTGCTGTGTGAATATATAAAAAAGATACAGGATGTAGATTTTTTCGAATTTTAAAAAGAATTAGTAAAAAAAGTCAATTTTCTTATAAAACGCAAAATAAATTATAACTCTGCGAGGGTTGAGCTTAGAGACCTCCCGTAGAACATTTTTTTGCAGCTGATGACCTCATCTATCCCCTATTTGCGTTTGATCCACGACTTTTTGACCACCCTGTATAGTAGTCAGATTTTATCCTACCCTTGAATATGAATGTAAAACAATTTACGATTATAACGCTAGCGTTGAGTTTAATAATAAACCGGTTTTAAAAGTGTCATTATTGCTCGTGCGACGTTTTCCAAAAGAAAATATATCGGATACATCGATATTCAAGCATTCGTACCATTTATTATTTACACAAAGTACTATCAGCAAAATAAGTTTACCTTTTAGATATTTTTAGTTTCTATATTAAATGTTTTTTTAGACTGAAATATATAATTTACACAAGTTTCAAGCCGCCTTATGCTTGGACTGAGGCGACATGTTTATTATCATTGATACGATGTATGTAAAATTTTTAACCTTGGTAACAAAAACACTACCTTCAATCTATGATTTATAATAAAGCCGATTATTCGAAATACTAGAGGGCAGTAACAATAAGGTGAATAAATAATTCAACAGTGTTTGCTGATAGTACCAACATTTCCTAAGTTTAAGATTTTAACAAATACTATATGTAATAATTTATTGCAGAATTTATTAAGTCTAATATGTATAACGTTAGCGATACCGAACAAAGCCCTTATATCTAATTAAACATATCGGCATAAAATAAAAAATATATTATCTATATAAATTGAGGCACGTTTATATTTAACATACGCCGGTCAGTATATTGTAAATTTGATCAAATACAAACCATAGTACGAGGAGTTTTGTATATGTATTGTTACTTAATGACCTGGAAGTAAGTCTGAGGGTATGACTAAAAAGTCGAGACTGAGCTGTAAGTATTACTCCATTATGTCAAAAACGTATTGACATACGGAAGGCATAATTCGCGCTAAGTCTAGACTTTGAATGCCTTAGACATTGTTTGCAACGTATACTTTAACACTGAGATAATTACTTTATTTTAGTTTAAAGCAAATAACCTTGCCAATAACATGTCTCTGACAAATTCAATCGTTTCAATTTAATAAAATATACATTATACTGACCATTTTTAACATTGGAGAAATTCTAACGAATTATAGGCAGGATTATATCAAGACTTTATTTTTTTTTATTACTGTTTCACTGAATAGAAGAACTTTTTCTAAAAAATCGGAGCATGTAAAATCATAGCGATCAATTATCGATGAGATAAATAGGAATAAATAAATCTTAACGAAGGTATATTCGTACGAGATGCGCGTTCGTACGCAACATTTACTCCCTAGGTACGATGCGGAGAGCTTCATTGGTCTATAAGTACTAAACTTTATACTGTTAGAACAAAGCGTAATGTACGCTAACAAAGCATAAATAAAAGTCCTGAATGCGAATCTCAATTAATGAATCTCAGTTGAACAATTAATTTTAATTATGTTTATAAACAAGCAAGTAAAAAACTGTTTTATTGAAGAAAACTAATATAAATATTTGCGCTTGATGTAACCCTGCAAAAATATTAAGTTTTGAGTACTCAAATTTTACCCAGATGATACCATCATTACCTACTTTTGATATTATGAAATATACAAACCATTTAATTATAATGTCAAAAAAACTGGTTCAAGATAGCAATATAACATGTTGCTGTTAGATACATTGAGCACACATTTCAAGTATTTCAACTAAATATAGGTGATTTGATTCAACAGATTTCAAAATCAAATTTCAACTTACGAAAGATTAAAAATTCATTAAAAGTTCAGAAGTAAAAATATTAATCATCAAAACAAATTAATTACACATCATTTATTTTATAAGTCATAAAATAACAATCGTTTCACTTTTTCGTTACTATATGTATATATAATTAGGTAAATAGTATTATATAGTTATTTTTAGATTTTTGTCTTTTTTAACTGCCACAAGCATTATAAGGCCAAATATGTAATACCTATTTGTTTATAGCACATTTTTAAAAAGATTTTTATATTTTCTTCTGTAACAGACAACTTAAGACTTAAATACTTCAACAAAAATCCAACAGTTCGTACAGGACCGTCGCGACACTAGACATACAGTGTTGAATTACCTCTGGTATGTTGACGTCAATATTAGTTCAACAGTAATTATCTTGATAAAGGAGTTACTACTTTTAGGTTGATGATATCAACTGGGCCAATTAATTCAAAAGAATAAATGTCCGTGAAACAAAGGCGTGTGTTGTGGTCAGTCAGAGTCGCTGCCGGATTCAGACAAACAGAGATCGTCGTTAAGGACATCCGTTGGTAAGGCTGGGTTGCTAGGTGCACCTGAATGAATTAACTTGTGTATACATGTGTAACCATAACATCTTATTGTATAATTATATGAATCAAAAGCCTAATGAAATATATAGTTGTTATCATTGATATACAAAAACCCAAGATGCACAATCAACGTCTAAAAAACGTCCTCAAAAAGTGAGCGCAACATTCTAAATTGTGCTCTTATTTCAAATAGTCTCGCGTCTAATAAGTGGAGTCGATGTTATTTATTTGTGTTTTTTTTATAAATAAATTTATGTACTTTTGAACTTTTTTGTGTGTAGATTTTGACAAATATATTTACGCTATATAAAGTGTAGGTCAGGAGGTAGCCAATTTAACATTTTTTTTTTAATTTAAAGAAAAAACTTTTTAACCGGATTAAAGTTATGTATTATTATAAATTTACAACTATTTAACATCCAACACCTTTTGTCTTCAGTCACCGTGACCACGCACGCTGTAAAGCACCGAAAAGTCGGATACATTTAAAATTATGTTAAATAGTTGTAAATAAAAAAGTCATGTTCGACTCCACTCAATACCTTGTCCTACCGACCACGGTCGGTCGTAAAATTTTATTGCTTTATGTACGTATAAACTGCGTTGTAATAACAACTTTAAGCAATTCGCGTAAGGTTGATTTTGCAATAATATATGCTTGTAACATATACTGTTATAGACACACTGTTATAGAAAGGGACAGAAATAGTGTTTCGGGACACTTTCGACTGTTACTTTTATTCGAGACTGTGCATCTTGGGTTTTTTGTATATCAATGGTTGTTATATAAAAGAAACTATTGTTCCTTCGAGCCAGACTTATAAAGAAATTGATGATCAAAAGGTTAGACCTATTAAAAATCTACGTTCCCTAAAATGTTTTTATTATAAAGAAATATAAAACAGTTTACAGGTCAAAAGGAAGAAATACTTTTTAATTCATATCTTACCAGAAGGAATAGATGGTCTAGAGTCGTTCTCATCGCTGTCACTTCCGCTACCACTGTCGCTGTCACTATCACTTGATGAACTAGATGAGCTGTCATCTTGACGTTGCTGTAAAAAGTATAAACCATTGTTGAGACTCAGCTGTTCCAGCGCTAAATTTATTTAAAACGCTTGAAGAATGAAGAAAACGAAGCTTAATACCAACTCATATATTGAGATACAGTGTAAACTGTTTATAAAGAATTTCAAGGGAGTGAGCATTTTTTTGAGAAAAAACAACCAAATTTAACCAATTACAATAATTTCTAATTTTATTTCTATCAATAGGTAAATTGTTCTAAACACATATAATACATAACGCTTTTCTTTTACTGGCCATCTTGACAGTTTCAATGTTTGTAAGACTGATAACACACGATAGGTGATGGTGGTGCGTTTCGTAACTGAGACCAAAATTTCCTACAGACAATGTATTCTAAGAATAATGGCATACGTGTTAATGTAATTAACAATAACAAAGGCGAGACGGCTATTTATGAACTCGGATGTCTTTCTTAGAAATTCCGGCACCTCAAAATGTTAGTTTCGTAAGCTGATTATAAAAACAATTACACTAAATATGAAATTTCTTCGTTATAGAGAGCTGTTGCGTTATAAAGACGGAACCGAACCATTTTTACATTATATACAGTTTTTGGTTATAACGAATGACGTTATAAAGAGTTTGCACTGTATGCAAATATATTCCTGCAGTTGCAACAAAGTACTGACCAAAATATTGATAATTAGATATCTCTACTGTAAATAATTTTTGCTAATAATAGATAGTACAGCTCTAAAGTTACACAGTTAGAGTGTATATTACTTACTGTAGCTGGATTTGGCGGCGCGGGAGGCGGCAGATGTCGCGACGGTGGTGGAACGTGCGCAATAGGGGCACTATGCACGCTAGGGACAATGGGTGCGCTAGGGGTGTGCACACTTGGGACATGGGCGCTTGGGATGTGAGCGATAGGAGCGTGCGCACTAGGTACATGCGCGCTAGGCACGTGTGCACTGGTTGCATGCACACTAGGAGCGCTAGGACCATTGGGAGCGTCGTCCAGACCAATCATAGGAAGCGACGCTAGTGTACTGTTGCCGCCTGCTGACCAACTGTAGAGAAATTGCGTGTTAGTTAAAATGTAAGAAATTAAGTTCAATCAAGTCAAGTAATTGAAATAACAAAAAAAAAAGATATTTTATGGGTTTGCCTTGTTGTCCTAACAAAGTAAAGTTTTTCATTTAACAACAACTCTATTAAAACCAGCCAATGTGCAGTTCATTCAATGTTGCTATACATGTTCAATGTTCATACTGTATTTCTTACTTCTTGATATCGAAAGTGATTTTAGAAAAAATATTTTTAGCTCTCACATGCCAGATATTATAAAAATAAATAATTTTGTTCTGTTCCCACAAAATGCTAGCTGGTAAAATCCTCGTCAATATTAAAAAATATGAAAATTTTTGGTATTCAGTGTTCAACTTTAGTATTAACTAGCTGATCCGGCAAACGCCGTTTTGCCATGTCATTATATCATTTATGGTTATTGTGCCTCACTCGACATAGATAGGTATAGTGTGTCGCGGACTTTTTTGTAGATATTTATAAGATCTACAATTACTTACAACATTTTATGGTTCTATCTTTAATAGTTTAGGCAGGGTTCGCAAAATAAGTAACTTTTTTGGTTGATTTTTTACACCTTGTGTCCGAAAAACCCTAGTATCTTACGGAACCCTATTTTTGTTCAAAATAAAATATAGCCTATATTACTCGTGGATAATGTAGCTTTCGAATGGTGAAAGAATTTTTAAAATCGGTCCAGTAGTTTATGAGCCTATTCATTAACAAACAAACAAAGTTTTCCTCTTTATAATATTAGTGTAGATAATAGTATTAATAATCCAATATAATGCTTTAAGGCATAAAAGATTTCTGTGTCTATTTTATTGAATTTTGCATATCAAATGCTTCATTGATTGAATGTCATTTGAATATACTAAGAAAATACATTGGTGCCGGTATCCAAAACCATGTCGTCAGACTCGCCAACATTGGTGTACTTCTTTTACTTATTCCTTTATTCTTCAATATTGAATGCAAATATACTTACGGCGCTTGGGGTGGAGACGTTTTGACTCTGGGCGGTGAACGCACCATGTTATGAGTCTTGGAAGCTGCACTGCCATTAAACCGTTGATGATGCTGGGTTACTTGAGCTGTCATATTGGCTGTGCCTGTAATATAGATAATAGACTAGATCGTCTCACAAAATTGTGAAATTATTACTCTCCAAACTAAAGTCGCCAGCTTATGAAAGAGGAAATGCCTAATATTAAAAAAAATATTGATATATTAATAGGAATTGGATTGAACATGGCAACCCAGCCGAAATTAGACCATAATTATGATTATACCACTCCTGGTTCAGTCAACATTAATAATTTCTATGGAATCATTTCAAATATAAATTAAATCTAAATAATAAATCTTAATCTTAAGATATTATAGACCTCAATAATGTAGGAATCTATTATTTTGACAATAATAAGGACCATTTAAAAGGTAGTTTAGATTGTTTTTAAATAAAAGGTTTATCATGTAAAAATAGTAAAAAATTAGAATTATCCTTAACATTCTTGAAGCACAGAAAGCTATGATACAAACAAAATGTTGGTTTAACAGGATTATGTTTAAGTACATACTATTTCAACATATACAAAAAACTTACCAGTATTATTGTTAGTTCGACGATTGGTTGCAACACGGGTACGCGATGTCGATCTTTGTGTGGTGTTTGTGAGATCGCTTGTTATAGGAGTTAAGGGGCGTGGCTTTTGAATAGACTCTTGCCTGAAAGATTTAAATTAAAATAACAAACTTAATTTGAATAAAGTATAATATAAAGCTCTCAACTATAAATCAGTAAATTATTAGCCATTTTCCCTGTATTTGATGATGCACTATTGATTTTAAAAGTAGTGAAATGCAAATTTTTTAATCCAAAACACAACATAACACTATACCTTGTCTTTTTTACTTGTATATTACTTGATAATTTTTCTAATGTGATTTCTCCTGTATCTCTATCTATTATAAGCACACATTCTTTTGTGTAAGGCCTTTGATTTCCCTTAAACACTGTCTGTGGTATGCCAGCGCCATCTGTGAATGATTATTTTTTATTTGAATGAATTCACACCATTTTTAAATTTTGAATATAAAAATTTACTTATGGCAATCAAATTTATAAAAATGACAATTTATGAGGCACAAAAAGTTTTTAATTTATTTTCAATAAATCTTAGCTTAGAGTTATAGAAGTTTTATTAAACTATACTATTTATCATTACTAATCTGTAATGGATACTTACCTAAATGTGGTACAGTTACAGTCACTTGATTGTTAGTTCCTACATCTACAGTGGCCATTTTATTAACATCAACAGAAGCTGGTTTGAAGTCATCTGAAATAAAAGTTAAACAACCTATAAATTTAAAATGATCATTAATTTAAGATTAAGAGTTTACAATTTCTTAATAGGACTACTGTGTATATACATTATAGATTGAAATAAAAACTCTAGACATAATATAAGCCCTTCACTTTTACATTTTGGCCTTCTCCTAGGCTGCAGCTGTAACAGATTACATAAAACTAAATATAGTTAAATACTTGCATTTAATAGTGTGATATTGTGATGCTTTATTGTTAGTGAAACTTGATCCCAATTTTAATTCTCTAACCTCATAGTTTAAACTATGTTTATCAGCCATTTTATTGATTTACAGCCATATGTTATTTTCCTGAAATAAAATCATAAATCAATAATTAAATTTAAAATCAGATGTCATTAGGAGGACTTCATAACAATTTAATCAAAAGAAAACACTAAAATCAGTATAGGTCAAGCAGCTAGTGACAGTTGTAGAAAATAAGAAAGTTATTGAATCAAGAGGTTATTTTTTTGTTTTCCTTCTGATTAGAATGTTACGCGTACACATACCAGTCACTAGACTTCATCTGATAATAATTCCTTCAAGTATTAACTGTTTAAATTGATGCATTTTACTCCTTATACCTTACTTCACCACATATACCATAGGATCTATCAAAATATCATGAAATTATTCATTTGATAATAATAAAATTGTCGATAAAACCATAAAATATGGCATAATTTACAATTAAAATAATTGCTTTATCTTTACATGATAATGACGAAAGCAACACGTACCTAGATTATTTCATATAAATCACTTATCATAATTATAAATTTACTCCAACAAAAATCAAATGTACTTTCTGAAGACACCAAATTATTCTTAAATATTTATATACTAAAAATTACTTTTCTAATCACTATTCACTACCTACCTACTACTTCGACCTAATTTCAGAATCTGAATTCCTAGTTGACGAATCAAGATAGATTTTGACATTTGACAACTACTTCAACTTTCAGGTTACAATTTCTGTACACAATGTTCACAGTTCAAAACAATTTCTTCAACTTTTTGCCAATGAACGCTGTTGGCCCACATTCTCATATATTTACTATCCCACTCAGACATTTGCCGTTGCTATTTATTTAAACAAGTATTTGGATATTTCGACTAGTAAATGACTGTATAGGTAAATGCCCACAGATTTGCTTTTACGCATTTCACGCTATTTTCTTTTATTTAACGTCAATGTCAATATCATTAGTAGTCTTTTTAGTCTGTGATCAATACTAAATTCTATTTCTTGAGTTTTGAGTTATTTTAAATTTTAATGTATTATTTGTAAAAGGAGTTACCTTCTAAGATTTACTTTCTGGATACAAATCTAAAATTTTTGTACTAAGCTCAAAAAATTCTGATCCATTTTTGGTTTAATGCTCTTACGGAATTTACAATAAGTACAAATAGTTCTTTTTTTAAACTTCGCATTAACCGACCGCAGCTATAAACAAATTCATTCTCCTTGGCAACCAAAATGACTAAATCAATACAATTAGAGGTCGATCCTACTATCATGGAGCAAAACATGCGAATTATTAAGGTAGCTTTAACAACACAGTTGTTGTTACAGTTTTATTAAATTTTCAGTAGATACATTTAATTAATTTGTTTATTGTAGGAAAATCCAATGGAAGATGAACTTAACAAACTTTTTGCGACTACTGATAACTATCCTTATAAAATCGTTCAACCAACACCAGGTAACATTGACAAATTATGTACATCTTGTATAAAAACTAAAGCATAATAATAAAAAAAAATCATTGTAGGTTTTTGTGTGAAGACTTTTACAAAGAACAACAAAAAGCTTTTTGTTAATGTATGCCGCACTGATGCCATTCCCTGTCCTAAAGATATTACTAATGAAGAATTAATGCAGATTCTTAGCTCAGACAACCCATCTAGCTATAGAGTGCCTATGAGCATTGGTGAAGGAAGAATGGAACCAGATAAATCTGGAATACCTGCTACTGTTTATGATGTAGCCATAAACACGAACTTTTTTTCTAAAATAGAAAAGGATGAGGTCTTTCAGACTTTTTTTCTGACAGTAGTATTTGAGGGGCTACAAGACAAGTACCAATTTGAAATAGACATGTCTAAGTATACTATTCTAAAAAATAGGAAATCTATTGGCAATTTACAGTCACATAGGATACAAATCCGTGATGTTAAATCATGTGAAGCAAAAGCGAAGCCATTAATTGAGGAGATAAAGAAACCCACAAAAGAATCTAAGAAAGAAATAGTTTATAGACTCAAGAGGGAACCACCAACTGGGGAAATTCAGTACCTTGTAGCTGAATTTAAAATACCTGCTTCAGTATGTATTGTTTCTAAATTACATATTAAATCTCCAATCACTGTATCCAAATATTGCTTAGTATTATATGTATAAAACACTGTTAAAGGCATAAAAATTGATTGCAGGTAGACTTACAAGACCTGAACTTGGAAATTGGTGAAGATAGAGTTGTTTTGGATTCCAAAGGACTTTTTGATCCAGTAGATTTCTTCTTACCTTGTAGTGTTGATCAAGACATCATAGATGCTCAGTTAAATAGGAATATTGATGTAAGTTTGTGATCATAATACAACACTTGCCTGCTTACTCATACAGTCAATACTGTTTATGACAACATTGTTGAGAACAACTAGATTGATGAAAATCAAAGGTCCTGGCTGAATTCTATTGTATTCAGTTCTTAATAACAATGTCATTGGCTGATACGATATATTATTACGACCAAATATGTATATTCCCTTTGATGTTGTTATAACAGATTTTGACTGTAAGTACATCTGCAATTTAAGTTGTAACAATGTAACTACAGTAAAGTATTAGTTTAATTAAGTTTTGTCAGGATTATAATACCATATATAATCTCACAACTTCTATGACTTGGTAGGTAAAAAAACAAATTCACTTGATTAGCTTCAGAGTGTATGTTTTTGTTTACACATTGCTTGATGTGACTCCAAAAATATAGTTAAGATGCAAACTCAATAGTACTTTTTTTGCAGATGTTATCAGTGAAGATGCCAGTAATCCATTAATAGTTTGATATTATTGCTTATGATGTTAGATTCCTAAATTTAATGTTACGTCTTTGTACATGCAAAGAAATAAAACAAATTTTTATATTGCAATAATTTTTATTGTTTCCCATAGCAGACTTTGTGTGCAGTGAGAGAGAAATCATTGAAAGTGTGTAATGATTGTAGTAAGGGAGGTTCAATACCATCAGATTTTAAATATCAGTTTTCAATATGTGATATTCTGATAATATTTTTGTATAGGTATTTATCATGTTGCTTTGAAACATCAAATAGCGTTTTAAACTAGTTTTAGCAAATATTAGTTGATACTAACAAAATATCACAACTCCTCTCAGTAGTAAATATTAAGTTCAATTGCAATTGAATTAAAATTTATTTGACAGATAAAAACATAAATCATGATTACTCTAAGTAAATCTAATAGATTTGTGTTAAATCTGTTCAGATTTTTTATTAAAATGTGTACCACTAGCTTAAACCTAACACAGTATTAATATTATTAAGTTTACTACCTGCTGGTTATATTTCCTACTAACTTATTTGTTAAAGCCATATAAAGATCATAATAAAAAGGTAAATAGGATTTCATTAAAGATCTAAGTCAGATAAAATTAATAAAACTTAAAAAGATTTAGTAAAGTAACATTACATATAAAAATGTGAGTTAATAATTAAAGATATGCTAAAATTGATAGTTTCATACTTAAAGAAAAAACTTTTTAACTGGATTAAAGTTATGTATTATTATAAATTTACAATTATTAAACATAATTTTGAAAGAAAGTTGCATTATCTGTATCTCTACAGCTGTGATACTTTTTGACATCCAACACCTTTTGTCTTCAGTCACCGTGACCACGCACGCTGTAAAGCACGCGAAACGTCGGATAAATTTAAAATTATGTTAAATAATTGCAAATTTATAATAATACATAACTTTAATCTGGTTAAAAAGTTTTTTCTTGAAATGTGTAAAGGTTATGTTAATCAAAGACAATACTAGTTTCATACTGTTAAATTATCAAGTTGTACAAACAAAATCAATTTAATTAACAGGTTCATAACAATTATGGAAACTAGGAATTGGTTATTGGCTATGAGATTTCAAGATTAAGATACATTTGAGATTTAAATTTTCCCTAAGCTAATGGTTAAATAGACACTCACTTCTCAAAATCAGAAGTTCCAACATTTAACTGTTAGCCACTGGTTTTATTCCATATGATTTAGTAAAGTGTATATTATATTTGAATAACCAAATCCATTCTTTCATTGGTGTATCCATCACATATCATATTTTTCACATTGATAAATGAAATACAAATAAATAGTTTCCAGTTGAGATTTGAATCAACTAATATTATATAAATACACTGGAATGTTGAATACTGTACTAGCTGCATATATGGCAAATTTCATCACGTATCTTTCATATGTACTTAGTAGTTCTACCGTAACAATATCCGTTATAGTTTTTGACTAGGCCATGATGTCGATCTTTCCACTAAAGCGGGCCATAAACGGACCGCATGTTGCAGTCAAGACCGACTGCAACATGCGTTTTGCTCAGGAACTGCAGATCGCCGTGCGGCGACCGCATGTTGCAGTCGGTCTTGACTGCAACATGCGGTTCGTCTATGGCCCGCTTAACATTGTTTTTTTCTACCGATAATTCTCTTTTCGCAGACTCATGAGACCTCGTTTTATTCGATCTGTCAAATCGTCTATTCTTTGAGATGAAATTTGACAATAGCAAATCTCAGCCATTAACTTACAATTCATCTCGTAAGTACTGGCTTTTAATATCGAAACTATTGAATTTAGCTAATATGTCGTCGTTATAGTTCTTCGAAACCAGTCGTATATCTTTCCAGAGTTCGGAGTATGTAGTTACTTCAATGTTAACTACAGCCCTATAGGGTTGTCGCTCATTTTTGTTCAAATATATATGAATAAATGGGTAGCTATTTATGTACTCTTGACGGCAAATTTGACACTCCGACATACAGTTCACTTTACCAAAATTTATCACATTGTTGAGGCGCTGAAATGTTGACATGTAAGACGTTAGAAAAATCAGTGTCATGTTTTTCTTCACCGTACGATTGTTACATAAAAATGCTCCGTGAAACAGAAAATAAACTGGTGAAACATAAAATCTACTTACGTGAGCAATAATCACGAAATCTAGGTACATTTCGGAACACTTGTAACATCTCGACGAATGGAAATATATGACCCATGGCTTCTCGCTTCTGTAAAAGTAAACTTAATCTATATATATAAAAGAAAGTCGTGTTTGTTACAACACTTATAACTCGAGAACGGCTGGACCGATTGCCATGGTTTTTGATTTGTTGGATTTGTTCCCGTCCCGAATAGCAGAATAAGCAATAAAATATCGGACAAGTTATCGAATAACAGTAAATAAATTAATTAATTTTACGAATGCAAAAACCATATGGTGCCATCTGTTGACAAAACTACGCATCATTTTACGTCGAATTCGTGTCAGTTCAAGAAATTCCGATCTTGAGGTGAATGAGGAGATGCATAACCATGCTTTGATCCTGATCAAAAGATGTTGGATATCAGAAAGTGCTTAACATGCAGTTTCGCCATATTGACGCTAGAGAGAAGATGCCTAATGTGTAAAACTACCATTCTTCTTTCGCAATGGCAAGCAATAAAACATTTCTGTATTTACAAAAAAGTTGTATTAATGTAATACTTAACATTAATGAAATCCTAAAATAAGTTAAATTAAAGTAACAACGATATTATAAGGTAGTAGGGCGGAACGAAGTTAGCCAGGTCAGCTAGTATTGATATAAATAAGAAACCCAAGATAGAAAAAGTAAGTATTAATTTATTTAATTTAATTAGTAAATTTTATGTTGATTTTGATTATATTACTATATATCCTTGGATACGCGATAATAGGTAACATTACACTAATAAGTATTACATGACATTAAAGTTATTAAATATTTTGTAAACGTTAACAATAAAATATTGTTCCAAATCAAATATTCAGTGGTAAGATTGAGTCTTCGATCATTTTGATTTTTTTTGTAAAAATAATATAGTAAGTGGAAAAGGGGTCTCTCAACATCCGCTGAGATGATTAAGTAGAATTTGAACTTTTGGGTGCTTAACAATTTAACATTTATTGTTTCTGGCAAACGTTCAAAACCTGGGTTACTGATCAATGTTTTCTAATTTTTTTTTCAAACTTAAGACAATCATTGGAAGTTTTAATAAATCATCATACTTTATTCTAATTTGAAGATGGCTGTATTATATGCATTTAAAAGTGATAAACTTTTTTTCGAAGTAGGTAAAAACCATTCGTAATAAATGAAAAAATTATAATATTAAACGCAATAATTTCTCACCCTTGCGTTTCTGAGTTGAATGTGTCTATATTCAAATTGACGATGAAGTCATCTATATGATTCAAAGCCCACTCAAGTATATACGGCGCCTTCGACAGCTGCTGTAGGGGTATTCTGTAATATTCATATAAATATTACCAGATTTTAAATAATCCGATAGACCGAGGGCCGATTGTTCTCAAGTGACAATGTTATTATTACAAAGTTACTTTGTATTATTTAAAAGAATGTTTTGATAAGTAAATAAAAATATAAATAAAAAGATATACGTTATTAAGGATTTTTGTTATAAATTAATCGATAAATTTCGACATTTTAAGTAAATTTGTAAATATTTCAACTATGTGCTCTGCGGGATAAATAAAAAACTCACGTAGAATGTTCTGAAGCGAGAGGATAGACGCGTAAGGTTGGCGCGCGTACGTTGTTACAAAAACCACCCGTACGTTCGTTCCTACACCAGAGGGCGCCGACGCGTACGAACTTTAATGGACGAAGCTAAAATAATTATATAAGGCGTTTTATAATGGTCCATTCAAAAAAAACTTTATATTTGGTATTTAGCTATGAGCAGTAGAAGTAATTTCTATAATAATATTTTTTTTCATGTTTCTTTAGATACCCATAAACCTTCCTTTCTGAAGAACGTGGTATGGTCAAAATTCTCCGATATCCAGTTTGAGTATTCTGATTAACAAAATACAGACCTAGCCTGGACTTCTCACACTTTCAAATGAATTTTCATATAAGTTCAATGGCTTGTGTACCGATGGATTTCTTTCTCACTGAGCAAACCGGCAAAACCATCACAGAAAAGGTCCTATCACTTGTCCTCAAAAGACAATTATTATCAAAGAAACAGATACAATCTGAGATCTGGATCATTATAAAGCTCTAAAACCCACAGCGATTTCGATTTAGTCCTTTTAATATCCGTAGCGCGGAGCGCCGATTATACAATCTTCGCAAATCGCAATCTTGGAATAACCAAAACTCAATATTGGAATCGAAAGTGCTCTGGAAGTTATCTGGTAGTTGCCGATCCCATTATAATACATTTTAAATATAAGGAAACCGGTGACTGAAATAGCGAAATATCTACTACTCTTTAAACTCACCCGTTTCGAGACAATTCTCATCTCATGCAATAATTCATCGCAGACATGACCATAATGTACTGGCAGAAACGCAACGACCCATGCATATTCACGTGACCGGACATCATTAATCTCCAGTATTTGTTGCTCGCTTAGGCTAAAGTCTGTAAGGAAGCGTTCAAGTATTACTTAACGAAATTGGTGAGGGGGGGGTTCATTTTGGAAAACGTTACGATACGGGGCGGGGATTGAATTACGCGTTATTGTTAGTATTATTTTCGACTTTCCAGTACTTTACACCACATAATGGTAACTTTTAGGTATAACGAGTCACTAGGTGGTCACGAAACGTTTTACTATACTTGGGTAGGTACAGAAAAACGTTACGGCGCGTTAAAGCGATGCAATTTCAATGTAGATTTTTAATACCAGTAGCCCTGTCAATGTTAAAAAAGAAGCCAAAAATAAAGTTACTGATATATTTTGACAATAATTTGAAACAGTCGGCGTTAAGTAAGCTAATGCTAAGCACGGCGCATTTGCTAAAGGAATTATTTTTTTTCTCATTATAACATAGAATATGCCTCTGTAGTTGACGGATTCTTCTACTTGTATTTATCAGACTTAATAAAGGACATTTTTGTGGCAAAAAAATTATTATGTTTTCGGATAGAATGAGACTGTTAATTAGGTATGGCCGAAAAAATTAAACATTTATTTGCGCGAGTGTTTCTTGAAAGCTACAACCATGGTAGAACATATACTCGAAACCTACTAACAAATTTAAAAAATAAATAACTAAGACATGAGACTGTTAAGGCTGAAAATTAAAAATTAATTGCGCAAGTGTCTTTAAAGCTACTAGTGATAGAACTTACATGCGAAACATATGGATATATTTAGTAAGTTCAGAAAGCAAATTAAGTTCGCATTTAAAAACACCTACATATTTATACGAAAAATTCATAAAAAATAATACCCACCATCTATATCTTTAATTAAGTCGACAAACTCCACTATATCAGATTTATCGATTTCTCCACGATATCTGAAATATTTAAGGTCAAAGCTATATAAAAATGCTAATAAGAATTTCTAAAAAACGTTAAAATATATACTTTTTTATGATTTTATTTAGTGTTGGGTGTTTTAAAATAAATGTTGCAATATATACTTGTGCAATTTTCCCCTCTCCTGTACCGCGATCAATGCATTGTTTTCAGACACAGATCGGCAGTAGTCATTCGTATGTGTGCTGCACGACATTACACCAAACTGCGAAAGATAATATAAATAGGGTTTATTTAAGATAACTTCTCTGAGTCTGTGCAAAAAGAGAAGCGAGGGATTGGAGCTCAATTGTACAACTTATCAAACGACGCAAGTGGAACTGGATAGGCCATACACTCCGAAGGGATCCCAATCATATTCCCAAGCAGGCGCTTGATTGGTACACGCAAGGAAAGCGGAAACGTGGCCGTCCTAAGCAAACCTGGCGCCGTACAGTCGCAGACGAGGCAAAGAGAGCCGGAAAGACTTGGAGTGAGGTAAAATACGAGGCTCAAGACAGAACGCGATGTAGACTCACTGTGGACGCCCTCTGCCCCAACTAGGGGTTATAGGACATTAAGTCAAGTACAACTTATCAAAAAAAAATTTTTAAGTTCACACTGTTACGTCATTATGGTTTGACATTTGATGTCATGTCAAATGTCACTAATATAACACCGGCGGCCGATTCACGGATTATTTTTTTAATCTTTAGAGGGCTTTTTGAGATTTTTGCTATATGGCAATCCATAACTACCGTTCCTATATTGTTATGAAATACTTTTAAAGTGACAAGAGTTAAGAACAAAAAGAAATATAAAAGTTTGTCAACGAAATGCCAACTTTGGTGTTTCATACTGTAGAACTTGAGGAAGAGCACATGAAATTCCACAGCATGTAAGGGGATGATCCTTAATCAGTCTAAATACTTCTACGAGATGTTGAAGGTGTTCTGAATGTGTCACAAAAGCAACATATTTTACGTAACATATAATTAATTAAAACGTATAATTATTTTATTGCCTTTTCTTTGACAATAATGTAAAACTGGTTGGAGGATTACAATGTATATATTGTTGTGGTTTAAACAGTTGTTTATAATAATAAGAAATAATATTATCGTTACATTAAGAGCACACAAGTTCGCGAAGAATATAAGCACTTACACTAATCCCGACTTCGATAAACTCAAGAGAAGCTTCAATGAAGGGTTCGATCATATGCTGCCACGATGTTTTATACGGAGCAATTAATAGCACCCACGTGGTTGTATCTGGAATATTTTTCTCTTTATACTTTATTGCACACATACACACACTTTATAATATAAAGGCTGTCTCCAACAGGCTTTATAAGCTCTTCCTGAGAGAGAACTTAGCACTAAGTATGTAAAAATGTATTAGAATTACCCTTACAGTACCTGAGAAGTGCATTTTTTTAATGACATATCTACGCTTGCTAAGGAAAATTTAAAAAGTTAATTAGTTTTTAAAGGAATTCTCCTATTTTAATGAAACTTACACTTAAGTGATGCACCGCCGTTGTTTTACGGCTTAGAATATATTTTTATGAATGGATTAAAGATGAGGAAATTATTATTTCAATAGCTGTACAAAATAAATTCATTTTATAAAGGTTTAATAATTTTTTTTTTTTTTTGTAGAAATTCTTAATTTCTAACCAATAAATGATCAAAATCAGATTGAATTTCTAACTTGTTAAATTACAGTGGAGCACGATGCTTAAACTTTCTTACTCAACAGATTTTGTTATTATAATTTATAACGAAATGCAGAATAACCTACCATCTTCGAGAATCTTCTTGAAATCCGAAACAGAGAGCGTATGCATATTATACGCTTTGGCAGCTTTCTCCAGAACATTCCGCGTCGGTTCCCCAAATAGCCTTTGGTAGCCGCCCCCTGGCTTAAATATGCCCCACGCTGGGGCTTTGTTCACTTGTAAAGAGTGACATAGCTCACCCAATTTGTCACAATTAATTTCACCTGTTGAAACAAAATTGAATATCATTTTATTTATTTATTAGAACTGATTAATATAAAAATTTAAATACAGTATAAACTCTATATAACGACACTCAAGGGACTGTGCATAATGCATATTTTGACGTTAGAAAGAGGTGTCGTTAAATGGAAAGAAGAATAATTTGTATTAGAAAAAGAACATGTTTATTTCAGACTAGTGTTAGTAATTACATAAAACATAATTATTATTTGAACGACTAGACTATACGCAATAGTATAGTCTGTTTTTTATACCTTGACATCTTTTGCTGCACCAGCATTAATTATGTTGTATTTTTTTACTTTATTCATATGTTGCGATATTGATGCATATTCGTGATAAATCACGCTCAAACAATCCCAATTTGTAAACAAAAGAACGGATTTCTAAGAAAGTTCGGGACGTATGATGCCGATAGTCGAGTTTACGGGCTAGGACAATAAAGCGACAAAATAAAGTACACAGCTCCACAGTTTCAACTAATTTCGGCAACTTAAAAAGTACTAATATTATTTAGTTGTCGTTATAGAGAGTGGGTTGTAATTCTATGTAGAGTGTATCATTGTATAGAAGGCAAGCTAAACCAACCAAAGCCTATTGATTTCGACGCTTTAGGGGGTTCGTCGTAAAATGGATTGCCGTTATATGGAGTTTATACTGTAAATATATAATATAAACAAAACAATTAAACCTTTTTATAAATAACGCAATTCTTGTGAATTCAGCTAGTGTGCAACTAAATAATCCGTCTCACATGCCATAATATTCAGGATGTCAATATCATATAACGGAAAATATTTGAGCCTTGATTATCTTCAGTGTTAAAACAGTGATTTATGACAATTTTACAACCAATATCGTTAGGATTAGATAGGGTAACACTAAATTCATAAAAATGGCTAAAGCATTCGGAAAAACTAGAAATTAACTTTCAATTCTCTTAAAATTTCTCATTTTAAAACTATATAAAATAACTCACCAAACATCATATGAGGCATTTTAACGTTCAAATCGTGGACTAGTAGCTTATTATCACCCTGTGTAGAGAAATATAGGACCCATGGAATTTTATTCTCATTACGCAGTTCATTTCTGATATCCTGCAATGTTATGGTAATTTTATTAAATTAAGACGTTACATGTCTATACTCAAAAATCATTTAATCATATAGGTAACACATTGTACACTTATTTATGACTTGTCAGTAAAGAAATACATATTAATGTTTCTAATTTTACATTTAGTGCCAGTTCTCAAATCAAGAGCGTAGAACGGAAGAGAAGAACTGGGAATAAACTCTCCGCCACTCTTATTAATCGCCATGTTTTTTTTTACACAACGTTTGTAAGGAGCTGCAACCATTACACCATGTTCCACATGACATCTTAAGTAGGTAATCTATATATATATAATGAAAATGGTCTTCGTTTGAGGCTCAATCACGCCTAAACCACTGATCGTATCGACATGAAACTACCACCATTCGATGCGAAATTTTATTTATTAAATTCCAACGTTCCTTCATTTTTTATTGCTGTTTTACTTTTATGAAAATTTATGCATACGGACTTCACCGCGGAAACATTCGGGGAGGCTTCCTAGAACCTCTAAACGTCAACATCTGTTAAAAACTCGATTTTCGAAATATTTAAATTTTCTTTGCGGGAAGTTAAAAAGAAGAATAATAAAAATATGAAAAAAAATAAAATAATGAAACATTAAATTTATTTTAATTCGTCCAGCAAACGCGAAACGGCTAGTTAATAATAATAACATAAATTAAAAACAAAGACTTGTCCCCTATCAGCAGGAGGCATGGTGAAATAGGAGCACGCACTTACATTCTCGTGGGAACAACACGCAAACACATAGTCGAAATAATTAACATCACCGCATACACGAATTCAAGTACGACCAGTCACCACAAGTAGCACCCGTTCACGAGTATGAACTACTATACTACTACTTTATATTCTGCAATTTTTTTACAAACATATAGTAGTGACAGTGAGTATGACTATAGAATCTTTATCCCTCTTTTACCAGCCAGAATCTTTACCAGCCACTCACTTACATTTAGTAGCTATACATTTTCGTGAATACCTAGTCAACACTGAAAATGTTTAGAGAGTGAAAAACGACTTATTGTAAAAAGTTGCCAATACTTTCATTGTTTTTCGAAGTAATCTCCGTTCCTCTCTACACATCGTTGCATTCGATGGAACCACAGATGATTATAGAAAAGCAGTGGGCCCATTCTTCCTTAGGGGTCTCTTCTATGGCATTTTCGTATGCCTCGATTTTTATCTTTAGTTCTTGGGAATAAATGAAAGTCGCAGGGCGCCAGGTCAGGACTGTATGGCAGATGACTCATGATTATCTCAAAAGCTGCCATAGTCAAATATTCAACAGTCCGTTTTGCGGAGTGCGCTGAAGCATTGTCGTGGTGAAGGAGGATCCTGCTTCGAGGGCGCTACTGTCGATTTTTTTCAAAGACAACACAAAAACAAATGCCAAATGAATGCTATATACTACATTAGGTTACCAAAGAGATCTAAAATTGAAATTCAAAAAAGTTTTCATTAGCAATGTTTTTAACTGGCCAGTTCTAAACATTTTCAGTGTCACTCATGTAAATGGTCCGTGTAGGAGCCCCTTTAAAGGCGCAGGCTGTTGACACTTATGGCGCGTGCCTGTGTCTATGGTTATATGAAGAAAGGGTAAAGTTTTTAAAAAACGAAAATCTATGAAACACCTGATTACATGACGGTTAAGACGAAGAATAATGTTTAAAAGTTATTTAAGTAAATATATCAAGCAATATCCAAAACAACTGTATTATGAAACAAAAAACGTAATTTCAATCTATATTTGTATGTATTATTTTATTATAAGAATTATTTTACTCACTTGTATCTTTTTTAATCCGACTTGTTCAATCGTCGGCAGTATTCCCACAACATTCTTAATAATAGTCTCTTCGTCAGTTGAGTTTATCCACACCGTTATATTATTGTACTTTAGTAGAATTTTAGATTCCAAATCTCGCTCGAGTGCCCTTTTTAAATTGTCATCAATTTTAACCATATTTGTAAACCAGTACTAAAATATTAATATTAAGGTAAATATAGACAAAGCATACAAATTATTTTCATTAATCCGACCACACATTAAACAATGCCTGGAACATCATCTGCGACGAGCTAGAAGCCTTATGCCCGCCTTCTACTGCGTGTTGAGCGAGAAATGGTTGACCGGCGGAAAGGAGTTTGAAATGATAAAAGTTTTTGCGTTTGACTAAGAGTTTTTAAAATAATTTATTTCGTCTTCCACTGACGAGCTCAACTAAGCGGAGCGGGAAGCGGGAAATGAACGACTACTCCGTTCATTTTCTGCCTAGTTCTCGCTCCATCCAGCGAGGTTGTGCGTCCTTATACGAGCGGGGAGCTGAGCACCAGTATTGGGCAGCCTTTCGTAGCACCAAGACGTTTTTGTGAATTTCACTATGTCAGATTCTTCTAGTGAAGATGATTATATTAATATGGTAAGAAAAACTTACTACTATATCACAATAAAAAGAAGCATATACGGCGCAAATCAAGATTTTGGAATCACATTCGAGGAAGGCCCGCAAAAGGAGATTTATTATGAATGTACGATTTGCAAGACGACTCCGTTCAAAACTAGTTTTCAAGAGCATACGTAGTGGACTCCGCTCTGCTGTACTCTTTTGCAGTGGAAGTAATTGTATGAAATATAAAATAAAACTAGTTCAGCGAGTTTCCCACGGACTCCGTACGAAACTCGCTAACCTCGTATGTGACTCTTTCAACTCGCTCACTCCGCTCCGCTCGTCTCCGCTTTGGTGGAAGCACATGTATGAAAATCATATTTACGAGTATAGCGGAGTCCGTAATGGGTTCCGCTCGCAGTGGAAGGTGGGCATTAGGGCGCTTTTAGTGTCACGCGGATTTGCTCACGCACGCGGGATTGGACCGCATGCGTAGCATCCGCAAAGAACAATTTCATATAGGTATCTATTGTAAAGCGTGATAAACGCACGCGGGACGCGGGGCGCTGTGCGGGGCGTCACCCCGGTGCGGGGTATCCGCATGCGTAAGCGCTGCCTACAACTTCAGTGCCCATTTTAGAGTCGAGCGGGGCGCACGCGCCGTATTGTACTACCGAAATGAAAATCGATACAGAACGAGTAATCATTGAAGTTCATCTGCGGCCCGTTTTGTGGGATAAACGCAATGAATTATACAAAAACAGGGACGCGAGGGAGGCTGCATGGAGAGATATTTTGAAGGAATTGGCACCTAACTACGAAAATTTGAGCGAAGAGGAAAGAAAAGAGGCGGGTATGTGTTTGGTTCATTATTTTATTTATACAAGCATCATTACTTTATTAATATAAGCATAATTATTTAATTCACAAATAACATCAAAAACCTTCTAAAACCTTTTGAGTTTAGTTAATTAATTATATATCGGTGTTGCCAGGAGACTTTTCCTTCATTGATAAAGTAATCTGCAAATATATCTCTGATATTATTTGCCGACGTATTACTACTTTCAGTCTGCTGCCTGGGTAGTGGTCCCGTAAAACCATTTGTGACAAATGTATGGCTGACCTTGTAGCCATCCCGTTTCCTTATGAAATTGTGAAGTACACATGCCGTCTTGACTATTAATTGTGCTAGATCTAACTTGACATTCATGGATCTGTGAAATATTCTAAATTTATTTGACATAATTCCAAAAGTGCATTCTATGTACCTTCTAGCTCTGGACAGACGGTAATTAAATATTTTCTTTTTGTAAGGTAAATTATCACGAGCATAAGGCCGCATCACATGTGATGATAAACCAAATGCCTCGTCTCCCACTATCACGAACAGCAACTTTGCTCTTACACTAGATGGATAAGCTACTTCGGGGCAAATAATAGGCAACTCTTGCGGGTCAGGGATACCCAACGTGTTACTTTCCAGTTTCGTATACAATTGACTCCTTCTAAAGATGGTTGAATCGGCGTTGCTTCCACCGGTACCGACATTAATATATGTAAAATTATAATCAGCATCACACATTGCGAGGAGCACTACAGAATAATATTTCTTATAATTAAAATATAGTGATCCACTGTGCGGCGGCCGAATCACTCTTATATGTTTTCCATCAATTGCACCCAAGCAATTAGGAAAATTTGTATATGTGAGAAATCCCTCTGCGATTTCTTTCCATTTGATCCCATTAAGCTGTGGAATACATTCAGACTTTAGTTCAATCCATATTATGTAACAAACTTGTCTTACTATTTCGCTAATTGTTGCAATTCCAATCACATAGGAATAGTGTAGATCAGTGAATGTATTACCAGTTGCCAAATATCTGAAAACAAAAACAATATATTAATAATATGATAACATAATATATTAATAATGCTGACATCAGACATAAGACAGCATGCACCGCTCGAATTTTACTTCAGAAGAAAAATAAATACCCTTAAGGTGAAAGGGCACGGAAGTAGCTAGCGCTAGAAGTTTTTAATTCGTTTTAACTACAGTACTATATCTACGTTAGATTTCTATGATTTGCCGAAAATTTTATCATAGGGGGGTATTTATGGAGTTATGATTTCATATGAAAAGTTCGAAGTATAGTTATGTATCTCATATCTGCTAAAAGTGGCCACTTTTAGCAGATTTGAGACACATAACTATGCTGTAAATATTTTATAAGAAATCTTCTCTGTATAAATTAACCCCTATGGTAAAATTTCCGGCAAATGAAAGGAATCTAATAAATATATATAATATAATATAATGAAATATCGTTTATTTCAGGCAATATTTACATTACAAGATGTCCTCCTTCATGAAGGTTGACAGATGCAAATAAAGCAAATTTTTGTTAAAACAAATTAAAAACTTACAGCGCTAGTGACTTCCGGAAGTTTTCACCTTAATTTTGATGATGGCAAATTTTACTGTAACAAATAAACAAATTGCCCGATTCAATCCGGTGTTTTTCCAAAAATCCTTAAATGAAGTTCGTCAAGAAAGTTCTCACCCAACATCAAAACAAAAACAAGTAAAATCTAAAAAGCAAGCACCATCTGAATTTGAGGCACAGTTATTAGAATGCTTAAAGTCTAATCAACTGGAGCTAGAAAGTGAGGATTTGGCTTTCTTTCAGTCTCTGCAGCCTTCATTAAAAAGATTCACTAGATATCAAAAACTAATGTTCAGAACAAAAGTGTTAAATATAGTTATGGAAATGGAAAGTCAAACACAACCTGCATACTACAGTCCCATACCTACAACAAGTTCTAGTGCTTTTACTGAGCTTGACAGTTTGTCACCGATAAATTGTCACCAAACCAATAGTATAATCCAGGATACTTCGAGTCTTAACGACAATGCTATTAGTTCTGCTGCAGTGAATGACAATGAAACTCTTATTTCGACTGAAAGCGGCCTGTTTAATATCACGTCTTATGACGTAATTTATACCCCAGCAACAACATCATCTACAGGCGAAAGTAATGTCAACGCTCAGGATACAAATTTACAAAGAAATGAATGATGTAAAATTTGATTTTTTAATTTATGAATAAAACTCTTTTTATTAAAATGAGTACGATTAACTTTTTTTCTCCAGTTTCTCTCTAATTGTTTGTTTAGTCATATGAGTGCGGTTGTACACACGGCACAGATCAAGTTACTCAAATCCAGTATAAGCGGGACTCCGACGGGTTACCTAAGTATGATAATACGCAAGGCGCGAGTTCCATTTATGCTGGTTTTGGGTAACTTGATCTGTGGCCATGTGTACTTTATCAGATAAAAAAAAGGATTGTGTATGTAGGTTGAACGTACCAATCCCAAACCAATTAAGGACTTTTTTTGACTTTAAATTACTGTCATGTGCAAACCTATAACTTTTATCTATATTATAATAAGTAGCGTGTGATGAAAGGTAGGAATGATTCCACTTTAATGGCGACATTTTATGAGTGAAATAATCTTATTTAATGAAATTTCAACATGAAATTGAATGAAATTATGAACAATGAAATTTCAGAGTACATGACAAAATTTTTTTTTTGCACATGTAAATTTACACATGACAGTAATTTGAAGTCAAAAAACGTTTATCCTACCTGTTCAAATCCCTTTCCACTAAATCATAGCAGGAAATTAAATATTTAAAATTTAAAACTTACCTTAATGTAATAGCGAGCCTCTCAATCGGTTGTATTGTAATCCTTCGTAAACTGCTTTTTTGTAGCTTATTCTCAATTTTACACAACAGTTCATCAAAAGAACGAATGGACATTCGAAAGTAATTTTTAAATTTACGTTCATTATTTTGTAGTTTTCCAAAGCGTGTAACAAACGCCCCAGCAAGAAGCCTATTTTCAAGAAAGGGATCAACATGTACTCTTGTCTTCTTGTTTCGTCGTTTGTAAAGTATGTAAGCGACACATATTCTTCTGACATTGATCATTTTTGAACACGTCTGTACCGTTACGCAGCCCGTAGAAAACTGAAACTCATGCTGCGTATGATCCGCAGCGTGAAATTTTACGCATGCGGTCCAATCCCGCGTGCGTGAGCAAATCCGCGTGACACTAAAAGCGCCCTTAAGCCGAGATTCGAGTTTTTGTATTAACTACGATTTCCATAATATGTCAAAATCTAATACGTTTTTTGTCATGCTGTCACACTTAGCGGCAAGTCTCAACTCTTTAATCTTACCCTAACATTTCTTTTACAAAAACTATCCACACAAATAAAACCCACTGAACTTCTATGCATTAACGTTTGAGGCGTAATAAACTTGGTTAAATAAGTAGGTAGTAGTAATAAAAACAATATTTTAGACATAAAAATCCACAGAACAGGTTAATAAGAATAAACTATTTTATTTTACTGTCAGTTTTTATGATGATAATTGATGATTTTTATGTCATTTAAAAATACCTTCTATATAATATATAGATTATTATATCAAATTCTTATATCTATAATTGTATCACACTACCTTGACATACCGTTTACAATAAGGTTTATATATAAATTACAATTTAATTGTAAACATAAATTAATGTTATACTTACCAATCTGTAGGCAAGCCGTAGTAGCATATTCTCATTCATATTTGTATCAAGGACATAGGCCATTGATTCATCGGTATCTTCAATAGCGTTTACAAATGGTATTGTGACCTTTTCCTTTATATAGAGCACTACAAATTTCTCCAAATCCTCATAAGTATGCTGCCCAGTATATTGTACGAAACTTCCTTCTTTTCCCTGTAAGTAAATACAATATTTACTGTACAATAATGTGTTTTTTTTTTTTTTAATTTACTTTAATCAATATGTTTATAGGCCAGGAATCAAACCTATAGCCGATTTGATTCCTGGGAAACAACAAACTTGATTTACGAAAAAAGCAATACTAGAAAGCTTTATTCAAACTCTGCTACTTATTACACTTAAGCTATTGAAATCTTGCTTTTAAGCACTACATAATCTATCTTTAATAGTTTTTAACCAAATTAATAATAAACATTAATTGAACTTATTAATAAATAAAAAAATTAAAGGTTCAGGGTAGCATGATGCCAAAAAAGTGCGTGCGTACAAAGTACACATGTCAGAAGTGAAACTTCTTTGTAAATTAATTAATACTAAGGTAAAAGCCCCAGTATATGATCACTCCATGTATTTGTATATCTATATTCACACTATTTACACACTGTATACGTGCTAATATAAATAAATAAAAAATCTGCGTTTATTGCACAAGACGTTATGCGACAGAATTGCCATCTAAAGTTCTATTATGTAACTACTAAACGAATATATCAACCAATAGCGTGTATTTATATTTTCTCGATCTCCCTTACTCTCTCTCAATCTTTCTCACTACAGCTCTCTCCCACCTCTCGCTCCATGACTATTTGCTTCATTCTACGTTCGCCCTTTCTCACTCTCTCTCTATCGATCTCTCGCTTTTCTTCGACAAAAACGCTGCACATATTCGTGACGCTAATATTATTATTGCTTTTTATCCGTAAAAATTTACTCTCATTCGCCTAAAGAAGTTTCACTTCAAAAACATAATTTGATAAGCTCTTCGTGCTACACTAAAAAGTCTATGAAAACACAAAGCTTCACATTTATGATTCATATGAATACTTACATTAGGATAAAAATACAACGATGGATAATTACCTATCCTCATTGAGTGATAGCAATACGAGTTGTGATATTTACAGTTCACAGCGCCAAATTTAACCTATGAAAAAAATTGTTACTAAATCAATTACAATATAAATGATTCATTACATATAACAATTTAACACCAAATACAAACATAAATTAACCACCAAATTTATTAATATAGTCTTAAGTTAGGCTAGATAGTAATTTGATAACTAAAATGGCTTTAATTGATTTTTAATAATAATTTAAAAAGATAATAATACTCTTATAATTCACGGTAATCAACATCAGTTACACAGGTTGCTTTAATTTTTATGTTTGAGATTGATTTGAGATGAAATTTTCCAGGAATTCTGTTTTCTTTACAGCCATACTTATATTTATATGTACTTATTAGCCAATTTTGTAGCAGCAGGGCTTCTTATATATTTTTTCCTAAATCAGGCATGAGGCAAGTATCACACAAACTACAGTAACAGTCTTTTTGTGGAAAATAAGGTAAAAACTGCATACATCAGGGGAGTAAGAATGTACCATTCCGTCGGTAAATGTTCATTTTCTGGGGTACCTTAGTCCGATTGAGGCAAAAGGATTGTCAAAAGGATCTTGATTCTGGTAGGGAAAACAAATTTGTCTGCGACTATTTTATTGATTATTTTATAAGTAAACAGAGGAACAATGGTAACACCAGTCAAAATGGTATTCCCTTTTATATTCTATCTCAGGTTCAACTCAAGTTGTATTCTTTAATCGGTCGAAGGATGATGGCACATTAAAGTGGGTCTTCCGTAAATGCACTTTTAAAAAATTCATATCGAAGCCGATATACTTTCTGACGTTTAACAAAGCAAAGAGAAAACTCTTGACCATTTTTAAATATTAACCTGAGATGTCGTAAGCATAAGCCGAATTTTTCGTGCTCTGTTGTAGATAAATCAAGTTAGATTACTGTTTCTTACATTTCAATTTTGATAATTAATACTCACATTGAAATGTATGTTTGATATGGATAATACAAAAATGAATCTACAAATGCTGATAAAATCTTGAATATGAAGTGATTTATATTGACATTAATACCTAGGTAGGGTTAATGTGGCGGCATAAAAAGTTATTGTTACATATACCTGTAATAGACATACATATCACTTTTTTGTAGATATTGATGTTTGCTCTATTGTTAAGTCTCAACAGCGTACACTTAACATATTTTTTTTATTAGAATTTTTTCACATCTTGGGTTGTGTCATTACATGTCAAATTGTAATGGTGATAGAATTTTTCAGTTCGGTTTAGTAGTTTTGGAGCCTATGTTATGCAAACAGACAATCAAATCTTTACTCTTTAACATATTATAGTGTAGAAAATTATGTTAGTTTTAAAACTTACTATTCCCTTATACACTTCTGCCAATTTTTTCCAATCATCAGCCAGGTTCTGACATGGCGGGCAGAATGGAGAATAGAAGTTTATGAAATGTAGCCCACTATGTAGGAATGATTCTGAAATGGAGGATAAATAATTTGAATGTAGTATAAATAAATTTCAGACTGCTGAAATTATAGAAAATTCCTTTGACTCACATTCCTAGTACAATTGGACTTTTTTTTTGCTTTGTAAACAAATGTTTGTATAATTAAATGTAATGTTTAATGAAAACTTTAAAAAAAATACTTACTGTAAGTAGATGGTGTTATAGTTTCCACATTGGGATCTCGGTGATACAATCCTTTGATAAACATGTCATTATACTTCGATTGAGATTGAGAGTCATGTTTCCGTGTATATGCATGGTGTGAGCCATACATATCATATTGACGCCGTTTCTCAGGATCTTTGAGTGTTTCATATGCTTCAGTAATTTTAAAAAACTTTTCTTGTTCTTCTTTATTCTAAGAGTAAGATATTTATTTAAGTCTGTAGGTAATATGTGTTTATTCTCACTACAGATTTTTATTATTCAAAAGAAGGTAGAAAGAAAATGTAAAATTATATGTTGCCTAATTAAGTTCGCATTACTTTTAAACATGATATACTATTACCATGTTTTATATTTAAATAAACTAATATCATAACATTATAATTAAGAATTAATTAATATATTTAGGAATATTTGATTAATATTTAACAAAATCTGTTAAGGAGTATGACAATTCTATTATAAAAAAAAATTAATTTAAAAGATTTGATCAATAGAACTCTAGATAACTCTGCTAATAAGGTCAAATGTGAATGAAGTAGATGTGTGCCACCTACACTTCCACCTACACAATATTTTGCTATATGTTCTTCAGTTTCAATAATATTACGGAAATGGTTTATGTTTTAACAGAATAATGTAAAAAAGTATATGTACTTACAGGATTCTTATCAGGGTGCAATTTAATGGCCAATTTTTTATAGGCTTGTCTTATCTCAGCCAGTGATGCTTGTTTGGATACCCCCAATGTTTTATAATAAGAAGCATGACAGATATTTAAAGTAAATATGATAACTAAACTAATAATTATTATTTTGTACCTAAAATAATAATTATATTGTATAAAACAAGGAAGACAAAAAAGAGCATAAAAATCATGAAGCATCAAATACATATCTGAATTTTAATTTTTATACTCACATTTTGATAAGTGTTGCTTAGTTATGAAGATTAGGAATGAGTATTTTAATTTGTTTATCATATAGGATACTTCCAGTCTTAACGCGATTATTTAGAGCATAGTGTATTGTATGCCTGTACCATAAGTGCCTTAGCTATAGCCTATAGCTCAAACTAATACATGTTTTTATTTGTAGCCGGGATATTATTTCAATATATAAAAACATTAACTTGCCATTCTTTAGTTGTTAAAGGACACCACCGATTATCATTTATCGAACGCGAAGAATATTATAGATATTAATTGTTTTGTTGTATATTATTATTTTCTATAAAAAAATTCTTGGAACGCACAGACCAAGTTGAGATACATATTAGACAGGGCTGCCAGATGAAAAAAGCGCATGATCGTACAAAAAAAATCGTATTCCAAGGAAATTTTGAAATGAAAAGATCGTACAACATAAAAGTGGAAAGTTTTTTGTTAAAATTAGTGGCTTCCTTTGCCTTGAAGACTGTAACATTAAATCTCCATATTCTGAAATCATTTGGACGTCACCAACAGTGCACCTGGCTTTAAATTGGTTTCTATCTGACCTAACTAGACGTTAAGTAAATTTATTTTTCCCCAATCGGGACGATACTTCTGTGGTCCGAGACTGTTCCTCTCTGTTTACACTTTACAGAAAGCTTTTGGAGTACCTAGCGTAGATCGCTCTTCTTAATTTTCACTACCCATTCTTGCTTAAGCATATTGAAGTAACACAAAAAACACTAAAGACAATATGAAGATCAAAAGAGGATCAACTTAGAGCTCGACACTAATGAGAAAAACAGGCATTTGACTATTAAAATACAAGTTGTAACAATGTACACAAACACAGACTTTTTATGAAAAAATTGCGGCATAAAGGGTATTCAAGTAAAAGATAGTAAGATACGTTAGGTTCTTGGTGAATTTCCCGAACATAATACTTCCCGATGGAGTATATTCGTTTCATTATTAAATGTTGCCAAGTATAGAAAAACCGTAAATTTTCTGTACGATCTTGGTCTAGCGATCGTACGTGAGTAAAAATGAAAAAAAATCGTAGGTGTACGATTTAAATCGTACGATGGAAGCCTTGATATTAAACCTACTCTATGTTATAAACCGTAATACATAAATGTATATTATATGTAATATCTACAGCTCTAGAGACTAGACCATGAATTAGCAATATCATATTGCGTCCTTTCTCTGGGAGGCTATTCTAATGCGTTAAAAAGAGATACAACAATAGTTGTCTGGTTTATATTGTTACGACTATATCACAATTCACAAGTCACAACTTATATTTCGATTCCACATTTGACATAAGCTACTGTCATTTTGTAAAATAATGATACTAGGGATGTCGGAAATGCAATAAAGTATCGATATATATTGTATCGATAATTTTTGAATATATCAATATCGATATTGATATTTTTATTTAAAAATATCGATATATCGGTGTGATAGGAAAAAAAAATTATTTGGCCTAATCTACTTCAATCATCTTACATTACTAGATAAATACTAATCAATAGACATCATTTTTTTTGTCTGTCTATTTTTTTGAAAAAGTTCCATACAACACTAGACATGACTGGAATGCTCGAATTATTTTGTTCACATACGTGAATTAATTATTGATTTAATTAGTTAGATTGTTTGAGAACTATAATCAACTCAAATGCAGGCAGAAATACGCTCGCGTTGAGGTTATAATACGGATAACAGACGGACGGATAGTTGAAGCACAGACACTGACACTGAAATGACATTGACAGACAGAGTTGCCAACTTAAAAGCCAACTTAAGTACCAAATTAAAACGCAGTAAATCAAGTCGACCAAAGACAAAAAAAATGTAATTTGTTAAAAAATGTTAGTATAAAAAAAGTTTTCTTTTTTAGGATTTTTTAATTATAAAAAATATCGATTTTTATACCTTTTCAATACTTGTAATTTTATATCGATACCTCGATACATCGAAACATTAAATATCGCTCAAATAATAAAAATAATATCGATATATCGATGTATCGATATTTTTTCGACGAGCCTAAATGATACCACCGTAGACGGACTATGGTATGGTTCTATACTCTCTCTACGGATACCACATTATAATCTACTATATAAAAATAAGTCGGGTTTTCCTTCCTGACGCTATAACTCCAGGACGCACGAACCGATTTCCACGGTTTTGCATTCGTTGGAAAGGTCTCGGGCTCCGTGAGGTTTATAGCAAAATGTTGAAAATTCAGGAAAAATTTCAACAGAAAAGCGGGATCACCAAACGAAATGTTACATAAAACGAAGCCACCTGGTGGCGAAACGGAGTTCGCCGAGTTTGCTAGTAGTGTATCAAAACACAAAACTTGATAATGAACACAACATTTGATAAACAATCGCGATTTATGTGTATGTAATCATAATATTGGTGTGCCAATTAAAAACTAAATTATTGATTTTTATTTAAATAAATACATAATTATTTATTAAATAGTAAGTGCTGCTTTATTTTATAAATAGTTAATATTTTTCATGTTCCTTCATAGTCACATTTTTTTATTCATTTCACACACAATTATTAAAGAAAACTCTCAGATCCTTAATAAAATTAATCATAATCACTAAAGTATCCATTCAGAAATATTTAATTTCCTGATATACTTAGTTTCTATTAAAGTAGTAATTGTTTAGATATACTACAATAAACCAGAGGAATCGATCCGGATATATTCCATTTTCGGATCGAATAATTTCGCAATGTCACTACTATTTAGTACTGGTCAATGGTCATAACGTTCCGAATACCAATAAAGTAACGTCCTTTGTCGAAATTTTTAAACGATACATTGACTAAGTATTTCTTAACCCTAGAAAGATAACCTACGTCGACGTAGTCGATATAAAAAATATATATTATTTGTTTCTATAATCTATATACGCGCCATGGCACTGGCCGTTCCTGTCAACTACTGGATTGTAGTTGTTGTCGAAACTTGTTAAAGATGAATGATTTCAAGAGGTTAGCTTTGGTTGACGCACGTGTTAGTGAGATTTCCGTGTTTTTCTCGGTGTTTCTGTGATTTTCCTAAGCTGAAATAGTTGTTATTGTTCTATTTAGATAAAACTAACCCTATTGGTGCTGGTAAAGTATAAAATTTAAATTAATATAGTTGCTGCAGTTTTAGTAATATGGAATTAGATCCTGACCCCGAGCCTCCTGACCCGGGAACCTCTTCTACGTCTCGCAAACGACAAGGAGAGGAGAGAAATGAACCATCCTTTAAAAAAACTATTACGGATCCCGCTCAGGCGAACCCGTCTATACAACACCTTTATGTCCACCCCTCCTTCTCCGATGGACCTAGGTCTTACTCTAATGAAGATAAAGGTCCGTTCATTGTCCAAGTCTCCCGTGAAGTAGAAGACCCATCTTCCGGAGCCTCTTTACGTGCTATTACATTCGGCCAGTTTATGCATAAGCACAAAATTAGTTCTATCATACACGATGGTGTAAAAAATATAGGCCGTAATAAAATCACCGTTGAGTTCTCTTCTGCTGAAGCTGCCAACAACTTTCTGGTCAACCCGGTTCTTAGTATGTGCAAGTTTAAAGCTATTATCCCCACTTACAACATTACCAGAATGGGGTTGGTCAGAGGTGTACCGGTGGACTGGTCAATGGACGAATTTGTGATTTCATTAGAGCTTCCTCCTGGATGTGGTGAAGTATTAAAATCAAGGCGACTGAACCGAAAAACAGTCACTGAGGGTGTCACCACCTGGGTGCCTACCCAATCTGTCGTCCTTACCTTCAGGGGGCAAATGCTCCCTGCCAAGGTTTACTCCTACCACACTTCCCTCCCTGTCGAAACGTACCAACTCCCAACCATACAGTGCCTGAACTGCTGCCGTTTTGGACATATAAAATCGATTTGTCGATCTAAGCCAAGATGTTACAGGTGTGCTCAGCCCCATACAGGTGATACGTGTGAAGTCACTTTAGAAAAATCCACATGTTTACATTGCTCAGGCAAACATTTTGCTTCTGACAAGGGCTGTCCAGAATTTACTCGACAGCAATCCATAAAAATGGTGATGTCCCAGGACAACATCTCATACGTTGAAGCAGCAATTAAGTTTCCTCCTGTCCGACGTTCATATGCTGAGATGACAAAAGAAATGTTTACCCCTCCTGCCTATTCTCTAAAATCTACTCAAAAAGCCCAAACTCCTACCAATGCTTCCTATCGCCAAACAATTTATCGCTCCCCTCGTCCCCAAGCTCCTCTAGCAAAGGGGTACGATAGAACAGCTCACCAGACTATTGTTGGTGAGTGCTCCTCATCCCTCCCAAATGGTTGTGCTCTCAACAATAATGTTGACACCCTTCCCTCTCAGGGAAAAATGTTAGAATTTATTTCTGAATTTCTTCTAAGTATTGTCGCTCCATGTAGCGAAATCCCCCTACCGCCCAACGTTGCCAAAAACCTATCCCAACTTTTTAAATTACTACAAAACGGACCCAATAACCCTAATTCAATGGAATAGTAAAAGCTTACGTTCAAAAAAACATGAATTAATTTCCCTCATAAACCTCCATAAACCCACGATTGTTGCCATCTCGGAGACATGGTTGAGACCTGGTTCCCGATTTCGGGTGCCTGGCTTTTCCTGTCTGCGGGATGACAGGAATGATGGGTATGCGGGCAGTGCTGTCTTTGTACGGCATTCCCTCCCATTCTCCCAAATTCCTCTCCCTACCCACAGCGATCAGATTAATGCTGTTGCTGTTCGTACCTTAGACATTTCTTTTGTATCTTTGTATATTCCTCACCCTTCTCCTTCTCTTCTTCCTGAGATACAATCAATTTTATCATCCCTTACCAGCCCTATCATAGTCATGGGTGACTTTAACACCCATCACACTATGTGGGGGTGCCATGCTAGTGATAGGTTTGCTCCACTGCTGATTGACTTACTCGACGATGTCAATCTCTGCATCCTCAATGATGGCTCTCCAACTCGCAGGGTATACCCTAATCAGAATCCCAAAACTGCAGTGGATCTCACCCTCTGTTCCCCTAACCTAGCCTCGCAACTAACTTGGAACGCCCTTGAGTTCACCTATGGCAGTGATCATTTTCCTGTAATTATTTCATTAAATAACAAATCCTTACCCCCCTCTTACCACAACCCCCTTTTAAAATATAAACTCAAAAAAGCAAGCTGGAAAGATTATGCCCAATCCGTTGATTGCATGGTAGACACTCTGCCTGATTTGGAATGCGAAGAAAATGTCTTGTCTTGCTATGATCTTTTTTTAAATTCTCTCATATCTTCGGCCGATTCCCAGATCCCCAAAAAGCACTCTCCTAAAAATCAGCTGCTTTCCTCTCCCTGGTGGGATGATGAATGCAGCGATTTGTTTGGTAAGAGAATGGCTGCAGAGAAATCCTACTCAGCCAGTATGTCACAGGAGAACTTTATTAATTACCAGAAGCTTCATGCTAAAATTAAAAGGTTGGTATCCAGGAAGAAAAGATGTAGTTGGATACAATTTTGCGAATCCCTTAGCCCTCGTTCTCCATCCTCTATTGTGTGGTCTAATGTGAGGAGATTCCGTCGTTCCCTGAACCATGTTAATCCTTCTTCAAATAACCCTTCTGACTGGCTTAACAACTTTGCGGATAAACTGGCTCCACCTTTCTCTCCCTATGTGGACTCATTTCTAAGTTCTACGCCAGCTCCGGCTAACAATGAAATGGATGCTCCCTTTTCTTTCTCTGAGCTTCAAATCGCTCTTAATGGTCTCAAAGATTCAACTCCAGGGGAAGATGGCGTTCCATATTCCTTCCTGACTAGACTAAATGACAAAGCTAAACTTTACTATCTAAAAATAATCAACAAAATTTTTGAAACTGGTATTATACCGACATCTTGGACATCTCAATTAGTCATTCCCATTCTCAAACCTGGAAAAAACCCTTCAGATTCCAATTCTTATCGTCCCATAGCTTTGTCATCTACTTTAGCTAAAGTAACGGAACACCTTCTTAAAAACCGACTGGAATGGTTAATGGAAAGTAGAAATATTCTCCCCTCATCCCAATTTGGGTTCCGGAAGGGTATGAGTACCACAGACAGCCTCAGTATACTGACAACAGACATTCGCCTAGCCTTTACAAAAGGAGAGTACCTTGTGGGTGTGTTTCTTGATATTGCTTCTGCATATGACAGTGTCCTACTTCCAGCGCTCAGGCAGAAACTGCTTAAGCTGAGTGTTTCTTCGAGGATGGTACATCTCATATGTAATCTGCTATTTACCAGATCTATTTTGATAAAGCATCAGAATACCTCTCTTCCCCCCAGACTAGTCTGGAAAGGTCTCCCTCAAGGCTCAGTTCTCAGCCCTCTGCTCTATAGCATTTATACCTATGACCTCGAACTGTCTGTTACCAGTTTTTGCAATATTTTACAATATGCTGATGATATTGTCCTCTATCACAGCTCAAGCAGTATAGGGGAAGTATCCTGTCGTATCAATTCTGCTTTGTATTATCTAGGCCAGTGGTTGTCTGACCACGGCTTGTCCCTGTCAGTGGGCAAATCTCAGGCAGTGGTGTTTACAAGGAAGAGATACATTCCCACTCTACTCATTTCATTTGAAAATCAAGCAATCAACCTGACAGATAAAGCAAAATTTTTAGGTATTTATTTAGACAACCGGTTGAACGGAATTGCCCATTCTGAACACATTATCAAAAAATGCGAAAAAGGTATTAACGTACTAAGAGCAGTAGCGGGAGTTTGGTGGGGCGCTCACCCCTATTCTTTAAAGTTATTGTATAATGCCTTAGTACGTAGTCATATGGATTACTGTATGTTTGTTCTGGATCCCTTTAACAAATCAGCTGCTGAGAAACTAAACAAAATTCAATATAGGTGCCTTAGAATCATTCTAGGTGCAATGAAATCCTCCCCTACTAACGCTTTGCAGGTTGAGTGTGTTGATCCTCCTCTACACATCCGTCGGCAGTATTTATGTGACCGCTTTGTTAGCAAGATGTTACAGCTATCATCCCACCCTCTTTGGCATCGATTATCCCAACTATCACATTCTCCTTGTACCCGCAACTCCTCTTCCTATCTGCTAGATAGTTATCTAAAGTTTACCAGCCTCCCTAACCCCCTGATATCTTTTCCAATAAATCCCCTGTATTCTACTTCTTATAAAGCCCTGGTATACAAACCTCCCATCATCACAGACCTTGGTCTGATCAAAGGAGCCCCAGATACCAACATCAAATTACAAAGCTATATTAATCAAAATTGGCCAAATCATCTTCTTATTTACACTGACGCATCAAAGCTGTCTCCAGACGGCTGTGTTGGTGCTGCCTGTTGGGTTCCTCGGTATAGAATTATCCTGAAATTTAAATGTCCTCCCGAATCTTCAGTGTTCACAGGAGAGGCCACTGCTCTATTGGAAGCAATCCTGTTTGCACACTCCCATAACATACAACAGACAGCTATTTTGACAGACTCTTTTAGTTGTTTAATGTCCATTAAAGAAAACCCATTTCGCAGCAAATCACGTTTTCCCATTATTCTAAAAATCAGGGAGACTCTGCTCTCTTGTAATCAAAAAGGATTGTCTATCATACTAGTTTGGATTCCTAGCCACTCAGGTATCCCTGGAAACGAAACTGCTGATTCATGTGCCAAATCAGCTGTTGAGTCAGGTTCTCTAGATCATTTTGAAAATTCAGCACAGGATCTTTGTACTCTTGCAAAGACATATCTGGACAGAACCTGGAAGACATTTTGGAATGACTCCAAATCGGTTAAGGGTAAGTTTTATGCTTCCATCCAACCAAACATACCAAGACAACCCTGGTTTTGTCATTATCGGAATGCAAATCGCTGGATTACATCCACAATCTCACGTCTTCGTCTTGGTCATGCTTGCACCCCTGTTCATCTAGCCAAGCTCCGGATAAGGGATCACTCTATCTGTGAGTGTGGCTTGGATGAAGGCACTGTATCTCACATTCTATTTAATTGTCCCAAACTAACCTTTCCTCTCTATGACGTTCTTCCCCGTAAAGTCCCCCGTCCTTTAAGTGTTAAATGTTTGTTAATGTTTGTGTTTAGTCCATATTGTAGATTTTTATGTAAATATATAGAAAGCAATAAAATTAAAGTGTAATATATATATAAAAATTATTATAAAGAGGAAACAGTATTTAATAATGGTATTATTACTCACTCATATTTGTGTTGTCTGTGCAGTCTTAAAACTAACAATCGAATTGCAACTATTTTGTTTTTGTTTAGGTGCATATTCAAAATTAACTTAATTATTATTTTTACCGATCAATCTCCATCGTGCCTTCTCCATCTACACGACACTGGCGAAGTACCTTGTGCCCAGTTGGCACATATAAAAGCCATAAAAAAAAAAAAAAAAAAAAAAATGATTTCAAAATTTAATTACACGCATGGAATGCTGATAAGTAGGTTTTAAACTGTTTTATAATCTGTTAATAATTGAAATTTATTAATAAAACAATAGTATCTTTCATATTTTTATCAACAACTACATCTTATCCAATAGGTGTATTTTTAAACTAAGTTGTAGCAAATATATATTATATCGATACCTCCTAAGTATACTGAGTCATCTAACAAATTTAGGTATTTTGTTTTTTTTATACAAAAGTACATAATAAACCAGGATCTTAATGTTAGTGTAATTTTTTTTTTAAAAAGACCTATAATTACCGAGATAATTTCACGTATACTAAATCAATTTCAACATCAGTTAAAATCGTACATTGTATACTGATCCAAATAACATTGTATCAGTATTCGCGGGGCGTGAGGAGGGACGCATTGATACAAGTATATTATGGCTCAGTATACGATAAATGACGTCGAGGGCGCGAATTTTTTTTAATTTTCTCAATAATAAGGTGAATAATACTAATAATACAATTAGCAATATCTCAGGAATCGGTGATATAATACAAAACAGGGATGAATATGGTAAGTTACATTGATATACTTTATTTATGTTACATATAGTGTGATTTTGCCATTTTTGTTTGATAATTGTTACACGTTGCTTAGTACGCCGTATACTGATACAACTATATTTACACCTGTTTACAACGAACAAACTTTATAAAGAAGACACTTGACTTATCTGGCTATAATAATGTACTAATTAAATTTTTGATATATTTGTTTTATTTGTGGTATAATATATTTTTTTATGTGTTATAAATTTTATAACTTGATATTAGCACGTTAAATATAAAATATGAATTCTTGTGTTTTTAATTGTTGTTTGTTTTAGAGTCTCCATTGCCACCGGATGCAAATTTTATGGAAGAGGAGCTATCAATACTTGATGATATTGATTAGAATGATAACAAAGAAGTATCGCAGAATATCCCTTCTAATGCTTACATATTATTCCTAGATTATATTCTTTGCTCTTAGCCTTGGGTATCAAATGTTGATAACTGAACTCAAAAAGGAGATCGATCGCCATCAGTCATAGAGAACACTCCTGGTAATTCGCCCATCCAGAATAGCATTATAGAAAATTATTGTGATATTACTCCAGTACCATCGCCGTATAATTCTTTTGACTCATCTCCTGTTAATTTCTGACATTAATGATATCACATACTCATCGTCCAATAACGCCAAAAGCGCAGTTCCATTGAGAAAAAAGATAAAGAAAGGCTAAGAGTTTTCATAAAAAATGTAAGGATAAGGAGAGGAAATATAAGCTTAATAGAGGATTGGAATATGTCAGTAGAAACGGAAGAGTACATGCTACGAGAATTATGAAAACTTCTTTCCCCTCAACTTGTCGGAAAAAATGCAGTGAGAAATTAACAGAATGTTTTGGATTTTTGGACCACCGAAGACAATGGGTTTTTTGGCAAGATATGTTGTAAAAGCTGGAAAAAAAGAGAAAAAATATTGTCGATAAAAAAAAGGAGTGAAGGAGATAATATTGAGACCACAAAAATATCGGTTTGCAAAACTATGTTCTTGAGAACCCTTTCTATTAGTTTTGATTTTGCTTATACAGATTTAGAAAAGTCCGATAAAGGTAATGGATTTATTAAATCAGATCAGCGTGGTCTTTGGATGAACATAATATAATCCATCCGATAACGTTCACAGTGTTATAGATCACGTTGAAGCATTATCTCCTGTAGAGTCACATTACACTCGCCAAAAATCAAGTAAAAATTATCTGAAAGGCTTTTTATCCTTCCCAAAACTGTTCATGAATCGAATGGTTTATGGACTACCGTGAGACAATATCTATATACATATAGGTTTTATAAACCCAAAAAAGATATTTGTGAACAATGTCACATTTATGAAAATAACAAGCAAGTTCTACAGGCAGATAAAGAAAAGCATGAAGAGCATTTAAAAAAAAGAGAAAGCTAGAAAAATTAAAACAAAAGATAAAAAAATCAGCGTTACAAAATAATGAAATCCTTACATCAGCATCTGATCTTCAAAAGTGTCTTAATGTATGTACCTCACGGAAGCGTGAGTACTTTTTATTATAAATGGAAACATTATTTGTATAATTTCACGATATTAATTCTGGGATCTCGCCAAGGTGATTGCTTTTGATGGTATCAACAGACAGCAAAGAGAGGTGCAATTGAAATTTCCAGCTATCATTTTAAGTTTATAGAAGATACGGGTGGTGAAGGTGTCAATGATTACCGGTTTTAGTCAGACAACTGTGGAGGCCAAAATAGAAAAAGGATTTATTTCTTAATGTATATGTTAGGTAGTTTAAAGTGTAGTATAGCTATTAGCCATCGCTTTCTAATAGTGGGTAATTCACAAAGTGAAGGCGACAGTATGCATGCTTTAATTGAAAGACAGACAAAGATAAAAAGCTTTATATGCCTGATCAATGATATACAGCTTTTAGATACATACACAGTTATTGAAGTGACTCAGGATTTAATAAAGGACTTCAAATCAAAGTAAAAACTTATAAACAACGGACTTATAATGATGGATCTATCTATCTATCTAAATAACTCTTATGGAGCAGAAGATAGTGATTCAGACTGATTTTTGATTCGTTCAACCTTTAATATTGTTATTTATTTTGTTTAACCTTATAGCAATTTTTTGAGCGTTAGAATCTCCTAGATTTTTAGATATTTATATTATTCATATCTATTATTTTTATTAATATTGATTAACGTAAGTTATCATTTTTAGTTTCTATTATTTTTATTGATGTTAGTTACTTTTCAAGAAACTTTAATGATACTACATGCTACAAAAAAGGGTCCTACTTAGTATAAACGAAAAATACATCGTGATTCTTTAAATGTGTTGTTTTGTTAATGAGACTACTTCTTCCTAACCTTTATTAATTTCGTTAGGTATTCGAAATACCTAATATGAGTAATTACAAAGCCTCGATTAATTATATTAGTCCAGTATACGTTGAGGTTTTAACTACTAACATAGGTAAGTACTTTCCTAGTATAATGAGTCAAGTGATGTAATTTCAACATTTTATTATTAAGTGGGACAAAAAAAAACGAAAATAACCAAAAGTAGTATGATATTAATAAAATGATTATCATATTTCGTTATATTCTCGAGTAAGCCATGGATTTTCATGTACGACGTACATGAATATAACTGGTAGTTAAACCATTTTACTATTGAGACCCGCCCGTGTATAATGAGTCATGTACATAAAATATCATTTAAAAACAAAATTCAGCAAAATGATGTTATACCAAAGGAAGAGCTTTCAATCTTTATTAAAAAAACATTTAATTTATTCAGAATTAGTTTGATTTCATTAAAATATAAACAATTTGCCTTAAAATGGCTCTCCTATAAAATTACTAAAATGTTAGTTGACTCAGTATACTTAGGAGGTATCGATATATAATATCATCGAACATGACTCAGTTTTGGTCAATCATACATAATAAATACGCGGTATTATAATTTATAGGTATAGGCAGCGGCACGTAAGTCTAGCGCTGGCCGATACGTGGAGGGGATTGCTGCGCATGTGTACTGTCGCGCGGGGGACAAAATGCGACTGGAGAGCCAATCGAAACTCTTCATTCCGCTAGCCCCCCTCAGGTACTTTATTTTTTACTTCTGCGCAATAACGGTCAGCGCTAGAGTTTCGTGCCGCTACTTATACTTTTCTAAATTCGCGATCGTGAAATTTACAAATGTGCTTCTATCACAGGTATTTTCTTGAAACACTTGTTTTACTAAAATATACCTATAGTATATATATAAATACACAAAACCTTTAGGAAAAGAATAATAATTAATAACATATTTAAGTAAGTGCCATAATAATCACAGTTTGAACGAAGTGCAGTGTAGACTTAAAGTAGATCCATACTTATATAATATTAATATTTATTGAAACTTACATACACGGAAACATGTCATGTATGCAATCAGATTGCAACAATGTTGCATATAATATGATGGAAAAGGAAAAAAAATAAATCATTCTTATTTTCGTTTTATTTTGAGAGCCACTAGTTAATTTTGACCCGCCAACTAGATTAGTTGGTCCAGTATTTAAATATGGTAACTACTATTACTATGTAAAACACTATTTTGATTAAAAATTACAAGTTCTAAAATCCCTAGTGTCCAATCATTATGCCACTAAGTTAGTATTAATATATTCACCTGCTTATATAATTAAAGTAATGAATCAGCTATCAATAGTTATACCTAATTATGTACACACTTAATTCTATACAAAACATTTACTTATCTATAAATAATTGGCCATCCACATTAATTTATAACATATTTTATTGTCATTTATACACCAATATAAAAAATAAAAGACTTGTAACTTTCTATTATATGAACTTATAGGATGAATTTTTAATAGAATACTACAAAGTTCTATCAAGTTCTAGGTAAGGATATGGCTCCTTTAAGAAAACACAGTATAAAATACACTTAAGATTGTACTAATTAAATTTCTTACCACTGGTATGTTTATTGTTACTTGAGCAAAGTTATTATATGATAAACACTTCTAGCACCTGACTTTAATAATATAAAAGTTAAGTCCAAGAAAATAATTGGTTGGTTACCATAACATTATTATAAAACTTTTGTAATTTAATATACAACATTTGTAATAAATAGTTGTCACCTCATGGTGCGTGTTATGACAATATAAAGTGATTTTATATACACAAACAGTATTAATTAGCTTTTTTGATCATACGTCTCAGTGTCAAGTAACCAACTATTCTTAAAACAACAATCTCAGATAGGAGTATGGCGACGTCCGTCCAATAGTTGTCTGGTTTTATACTAAGCTCCTTCATTAGTTCTTTAGGATACCTGTGGAAAAAAAAGAACATTTTATCATCAAGTAAGTTAATTTTTAGGAAATAAGGAGAGTCACATGTAACCAAACTAATTTTAAAGCATTCTCCAAATCTTTTTTTTATAATGTACATTATATAAACCACATACAAACTTACCTCATATGACAGTAACCTACACTGTCGGGGCAGTAAATGGGTGTTCTTCCATATGAGTAGATAGATAAGACCAAACCCTCGAAGGCGTGTCTCAAAAAAGAGCCATATGATATAAACTGCATGATGGGGTGCATATGAGGCAGCAGAACCAGGAAACCAGCAAAACCGAGCATAATACACGTTATAATTGCGCCAAAAAATGTTCCATTCTGAAATAAAACATAATTTTATATTACATCTGGTTTCGTTGCTTGTGAATTAAACTGGTATTTCTGTGGAGGACTTGGATAGTAAAGAAAGAATTTTATTTGATACTTACAATAGGGTTAAGACAGGATCCGATGACATTGCCTATCGCATCAGCCAAAAGAGTCACGTTGGCAAGGATGAGGACAAACATGACAAATCGAGAAAGCTCTAGCGGTTGTCCGGTGATCGTATATGCTGGCAAGGAGTACACAAGACTGTACCATATCTGAAAAATCGATTTAATTTGTTTAAAACGTTTTTTACTACTAGGTTACTTATTGCGTATTTTATATTGCGCTTGATAAACTGTATCTGGTGGTGGATTTATTAATTGTATATTAAACTTAAAGACGACCACAGGAGTCGTGCCTCCTTTTTTCTTTCTATGTGGCTGTGCGCACGTCTTGGTCGTACAGGGAAGAAATACAGAAATACGACGTGTACCTACCTACCCTACCTAACATAGAAGGGCGATAAAAGGGTAGTAATTATTAGGTATCCTATGTGTAGAAAAGTATTTGGTAGAAACATACTGGTAGGTTAGTAAATAATTTAGAAGAAGGAATTATATGTATAATAAAATGTACAAATTTGAAGTTACTATGTGGCAACTTCTATGACTACGGTAGTCTTTTAATTCTCATCTTTTTATATAGCCGCGGTAGACGGTAGTTAGGTATACTTAAGATACAAGGTGAAGTCTTACTTGTATTGGAATCGTGGTAACCAAAGTAGCTGCATAATAAGTTTTCAGACCGTACCAATTATTAAAGTTTTCCTTTTTTAATACAGGTAAAGCGTCGGGAACTGAAACAGAAAACAACTATATTATATATCATTTCTATTAAACTTTTTTGTGTTTAAGTCATTGCTAATTTAATTATGAATACAGTAATTATTTTTAAAACATACATGTAACATGTTCACTTCAAACGTACCAAAAAATAAAAATACATTTACTGCCGACTCTCAAATCAAGAGCGTAGACCGGATTCAGCGTTTGTTTTACAAACAGCATGGCCATTTCGTGATATGGCCAATCATTCGTGAAAAATCTAGTAATAGTTACATTATACCCAACCAACTCATTTCAGATATTATATCAACGGTACGGCTAAAGTCAGTTGAAATATCGTTAATTTATCATAAACGCGATCCAATAATATTGAAAGTTTTTGGTGACCATCGGATGAAATAGAATCATTCCGTGCAATGACCAATTTCATGGAATTATCCATGATACAGGCCACAATACATTTTTATAAACTCCACATACACACAATTAAATATTATTTTAGGTGATTTTTTTATCAACCTGTCGTGGTCGTCATTAGGAAACCCGACGCATAGGTAGTTATTTATACATTAAGTGATTTTTTTAAATGAGATAAGTATGTACGTGTTTTTTCGTTTGATTTTATATTGAGAGCAAATTTTAAGGGGTTTCACCTTTTAAATATTGTTTCACAGACGTAGGTATAAACACTCGACCTTAGTGGAAACCAAGGTTAATGAACTATGTAGGCATAAGTAACGAAAACAAAATATGTGTTCTGCTGAAAAGACACTACTGCATTTTCCATTTGAATTTCAAAATACTTAAGGACACACAAGTTTTGTATTTAATCGGAAATTTAATTTTAAAAGTCTCCTCAAATACAGTGGAATCTCTATAACTTTAACCTCGTTAAGTAGAAATCCTCAGTACTTCGAGAAATAAAATGCTATTCCCTACCGCTGAACCCTTAAATCTCAAATTAATTAGACTTTGTTTATTGATAATACATATTCATACTCTATGACTCGAATTTATAAAAAGAGACTTCATAAGTCGTAGTTAGTAAAATATAATGACGTCTTACTTGGAATTCCCCAAAATATTAGCAATTAAATCCAAAATGAATGTTCGAGTTTGGGGCTTCTAATCTAATGTTTTTGTCTTATACACGTGCAATGAATGAATCATTGCATACAATCGAAAAATACACTTAGAAATCACGCCTCTGTAAGTCGAAATTTCAGCAGTTAAATCATATGTATCTCGAAGTTATTGTTAAGTCGAAAACTCGTTAACTCATTTTTTTGGATTTCCCTTGACATTCGAGTTATAGAGATACCATTGTAATATATTCAAAAACCATCTGAACAAGATAGCAAAATGAGAAGTATGTCTGTCTGTTCGCGATAAATTTGAAAACTACTGCACCGAATTTATTGCGGTTTTCACTTCAATCTAGAATTATTCAAGAGGAAACTTTAAGTATATAATTTTTCACGGTTGACCGTGCGAAGCCGGCTTGGGTTGCTAGTTATAAATAAAATAAAAATACGTACATCTTAGAACAGCTGGCATAACAGACGTGTAGCAGAGATAGGTAGATGATACGATGAGGAAGCCAAGATTACTAAATGTTTTTGATCCATCGTTGCCTGAATTATCAAATACCAATCCAAGAATGATACCCAGGCATAGATGTAATATCACTTTTAGATGCGTCACAGTCTGTAATAATAAATACATTGTTGGTGCCGGTTTTGTCCATCGCTTTCTAGCGTGGTCATTGATTGTTTGATTTTTATAATATGTAGCAATATTCTTACTGTTAAAGTTAAAGTTTAATTCATTTAAAAGAAAAATGAGAAGATTAAAATGAGAAAAAAAAAACAGAAAATATAACATGTTATATTTTCTGGTTTTTTTTTCTCATTTTAATCTTCTCATCAGACATCCGATTACGATAAAAGAATGTATTGTTTTTTTTATAATTAAAAAAACTTAAATTAGATACAGTATAAGAATTAGTTAATATTTATATACTGACCCAATCTCTATACTGTTGTTTCAGACACCGTTTGAAAAGTACTCCAAACCTGTAAGCCTCATGAGGCTGACTGACCATGATTGACATCTTTCCGTAAGATAGAGGTGAGGGAGTTTCTTGCTCTGAATGTGGAAGGACTTTCTCAATCTTTTGATCGCGGATACACCGCGCTGCCATCAGTTCATTGAACTTTCCATATTCTCCGTTCGCGATTTCTAAAACTGTAAATAAAACGGTAATGGACCTATTCACGCCTTAAACATTGAACAACACAATTAAAACGACTTCTAAGTCCTTTAATATTTTATTTAGATAAAACTTTCATCGTGTTTGCCACTGGTCTATGAACCGCTTTATATGAGTTCATGGATAATTTAGATAAATAGTTAATATGTCAAGATAAAAAATAAATCAGTGGCGCTACAACCTCTTAAGGTCTGGGCCTCAGATTTCTAAATCTGTTTCATGATAAATTTTCAATCTAATAGACAAGTAGGTGATCAGCCTCCAGTGTCTTACACACGCCGTCGACTTTTTGGGATTAGGTCTGAGCCTCAGATTACTAAATCTGTTTCATGATCAATTTTCAATCTAATAGACAAGTAGGTGATCAGGCTCCAGTGTCTGACACACGCCGTCGACTTTTTGGGTCTAAGTCATGTCGGTTTCCTCACGATGTTTTCCTTCACCGTTCGAGCGAATGTTATATGCGCACATAGAAAGAAAGTCCATTGGTGCACAGTAGTGGAACGAACCTACGACCTCAGGGATGAGAGTCGCACGCCGAAGCCACTAGGCCAACACTGGTCAGTCCGGCAAGATAAGTCTGTGGAAAAGTTTTTTATGTAAATTTTCACGTTAACTTTGGGTTGTTCAGCGCTTTATTGTCCAGAAAGCAACCAAGTTTATTCTCAAGGCAAAGAATTGTTGCGAATGTTTATAGTTGTTTTTGTTATTATGTTTACAACATCTGATGGACCAGCATTATAATGTCTTTTATATACATATATAATAAGTCCAGCGAAAATATTTTATAATGACTCGTATCGTCATATAATTATTGTAAAGCAAGAAAAATATGAATAATTTATATGAATTCATATAGACAGGTATTTCCTGTACATTGTTAAATTAGTTGATTTTAAAATTGGTTTCCGTATATCTGGAATTATTATCTATAATACGATTATGGTGATCTTGTCAGCGATAAGTTTTTTGTATTTTTGTAATTTATTATATTTAGATAAAAATACATTTGCTATAAAAACAATTTAGATTAAGCATTGTAGGTACACATCATGTAATCTAATATTCTTTATTTACATTTTATATAGAAACTATTAGCTGACCCGGCAAACGTTTTGCCATGTATATTATTTCTAGGAAACATTTTTTTAGTTCAATAAAAATAACTATCTACTATAATAAAAAAATTGGGGTTTCTCGCAGAGGGGTTAAAATTAGGGGTTGTATGCTGTATCATAAAAAATTAAAAACAAAAATTAATTAATGTAGAAATAAAAAAATATTTTTTTGGGGCGGACACCCCTTATCACTTAGGGGTTTGAAATAGATAGTAGCAGTAGCCGAAGTGAAAAAAAAAGGTTTATTATCAAGTTAACAAAGGACAGACTCCAATTTTCACTCCGTTTTATTTCGATTATATTGCTTGTAAATATACGATATAGGTGACTTGGCACGCGGCGTCATCGCCATCCCGCTGTAAGTAATAATACTCGGGGTGAGGTCAGAAACGAGATTTAGCGCGATATTCTGCGTCTCTGTTCTTTCCTCTTACGTTTCAGTCAGTCATAGTCATAAAATCAAATCTACGATGAGTGATTTTGGTTATAGCCCGCTCTTAATCCTGTAGTACCACCAATAAACCTTTTTGATTTCTTTGTTATAAGACAGGATGGTTTTTTGGTTATTCAATTTAAATACATAAATAATTTGTCATAGTAATATATTGGGCCATTTAAGTAATAGTCATATAATGTTAATATAATAAGAGATTTAAATCGTAAGTCTCATGATTCATCAGGAGTAAATAAGATTAAGTGAAGTGAGGGAATCCCGTCCATGTCCAGCCCTGCGATTCTGTAACTCACTTTTCGAACTCACACAGCGGTTTTCGCATCGGCGGTCGCTCTCAAATCAGTCGTGAAGCAGTCATTTTATGATTTAACATTCTGATAATCGAATCGCAGGGCTGATATCACATCGAAATTGGATACAAAATCTCAATATTCGGATCATTATCGCTTTTTTAATTACGGGAATTATAGCGTACCGCGGCGGTATTCGTAGTTGCACGTTAAGGTTGGTATTAGATTACACAATACCAAAGTAGTTTTTAAAAATTAACATCTCACGCTAAGCACGTGAAAAAATATATCTACAAATCCACTTAGTATTATTAAACTCAGTACCTAAATAAGATAAATCATATTACATCGGTTGACGAATTATCTTAGGGTCTCTAGTTCGTAACCGTTTGTCGATGGAAATTCACACCAAATGACCTAGTCCCATGCCAAGCTGGTGAAGCTTGTGTTATGGGTACTAGGCAACGGATATACATACATATTATTATAGGTGCTTAGGGTCTTGGGTGTTTAAATATATATATATATTTAAACACCCAAGACCTAAGCATTACACCAAATGCTCATTATATAGATCGTTCGAACCCGGGACCCATGGATTCGCAGTCAGGAGTAGACCAATGAGCCGTCAAATGAAAGCAGTTCTGAGACCATTAAAGCAAGATAACTCAATATATTGTTATTACATGTTGCACTTACTGTAATCAGCAGGGTTGTGGTACACGGGACAATTGAAACCCATAGATGATAAGTATGACACAGTGCTTTCACTATTCCCATCGTAAATGCACATTCCTTCAGCAAGTATGTACACCTGTAGGTAATTATTATTTAAAATTAATTTTGACTTTAAATAACAAAAAATCGTCCAGTAATGCAAGAGTTTTGGGGTTGAAATGGAATCAATGGAATTGAGAACCTATTTTAAAGAAATTGGTAAAAAAAAAAATGTTTTTTAAGAAAAGCATCTAATACATTTTTCTCAATATAGTCTAGTCGACAAGTTGAAAATGGAACAAAATAGAGATACTGCTCTTAAAATTATGTGCGATACCTCATTGGATCCGGAATGATGTCTAGAAAAATGTGCTAAAAGCGTGTATTAGCACATAAAAAATTGCAAAAGTTATACACAATTAAAGATGAAAAAAAAATGTAATTTAGTTTTTTGCCAATATTTAATAAACTATTAATATTTAAGAAATTTCAAAAAAAGATTCTAAAAGAAGAGGAAATTTCCAATAAAAAACTCTATACTCCCGGAACTCTATCTCCATTATTTATAGTTTTAATTTAACGCTGAAAATAGGTCTACGCGTGACATTTTTAGGATTCGCGCGTGGCGTCAAAAGCGACTACGGCACATTAATTAATTAATTTAAGGTGTTGAATTTTTTTTTTTTAATTTGAAAAAATTATGGTGTGTTCTGAACGCTATAAATAATTTATTCCCGTTGGAAATTTTACTTAAAGTTAATTTTTCAACAAGTTAAACAATTGTTAACTAACGAAATTTTCTCGAACGACCGTCTTAATTGTAAGTGAAAAAAAATGTTTAAATAATGGTCGTAAAAATATTTCGCTTCGTAGAGCCTTTCTTACATACATACTTAACAAGATCGTGCCATAAAAGTTAAAGAAATATTTATACTTTGTTTATAACAATTTTTTTACTTAAACAAAAACTTAAAAATGCATGTACTGTTGTTAAAAAAATTTTTTTTTTCTAAATCATCATATAATGTTCATACCTGATCAAACATTTTGTATATCAGTGCTGTCGGTTGATGTATAGTGCAAACAATTGTGCGTCCTCCCTTTGCGAGTTCCTTCAGCATGCTGATACACTGATTTGTTGTAAGACTGTCGAGACCACTAGAACAAAGACAAAATACTCTTGTTTAAAAAATAGCCATTTAATTACAACAATTTCTAGATATTGATCGATCGTTTCGATTCCCCTGTGATCGGCGAATGGAGTCGCTTTCATCCGCAGCAATTACAATTCAAACACCCTGCACGTGTCCGCTGGGTAGTGCTAAACTAGCCAACAACGCCGAATATTGAGTGGATATGATAACCTGGTATACCAGAGTAGCAGAGGATATAGGGACCTTGAGGAACTATAAAACCTCTCAACAGCCTGGCGTACAAGGCAAAGGAAAATCACTTCCTCTCTCTAGAGAATGTCCCGATGGATAGTATGCCATTCACCGAGCTGCATCGTCATAGATGGAAATATCCGGGCAGTAATTTACCACAACGGGTTCAGGAGCATCATGACGCTCAGGACAGGAGGACATTAAGGCTTTTAAAATGCACACCTCCTAGAACTAGCTACCTACCTATTTACCTACATCTTTGCTATCCTAGTTAAGAAATATATCTACTTACGTAGTTGGTTCATCCAGAAATAAGACTGGAGGGTTGTCAATTAGCTCCACGGCGATAGACAACCTCTTTCTCTGACCGCCAGAGAGATTGCCAGCCCTTGTGTTCTCGTGGCCTTTTAACCCGAGTGTCTCCAATATATCTGATATCTGTAAAAAAGTCACGCTATAAATAAATGCTATTCTTTATTTAAGACTGGTTGGAGGTCTTCCACGGTCCGCTTCACAAGGCATTTTCTTTTGCGAACTAGCGAACTGTGAAATCGGCTCCCGGGGGGGGTCTTCCCTCAGAGATACGACCTCCAAATGTTTAAAAAGAGAGCCTACTCCTCCCTCAAAGGCCGGCAACGCACCCACTAAAAATGGGTGTCTATGGGCTGCGTAGACTGCCCTTTTTGGTCGTCCCGCAGCTTGTTTGCCCCCCTATTTTATAAAAAAAAAAAAAAAGACTACTTTTGACCCATTAAACTTATTTTGCTCTTAGTGAGTAAATATCAATCCGCAGTATTTAAAACGCATATATGGAATGCCATACGCATTAATTCGTCACGCTTAGCAATAAGTCTCGACCGCAAATCTCATGGTTAGAGCACAGTCTGAAATCTATACAATTAACACAACATGAGCAACTGCAGTGCAAGACAATATGTGTGCAAAAGACAGTATGCATTTTTAAATCGTAAATTGCTCGGATTCGCAAACCTTTATCTTTGAGAAATACCAAACCGGACACAATGACGTGTTGTATATTGAGATAAAAAATACAAAAATATGGTTGTTGTTAAATTGTACCAATTTAATATAAGAAAAAATTGTGCCATAAGTCATAATTGTTCACTGGACTTTTTGAATTGGTGTACAGGACACTTCCGAGTACCTATGTGCAATTGTCTTTCTCTTAAATAAGTCATAATTCTTGAAACTCCTATTCATAAAACTGAATTCTATCACTCCTCCTTTACTGTGCAAAGTATCCATGGAATTCCCTACCCATTGTTATTAGACGAGCTCAGTCTATAAATTTATTTAAAAAGCTTCTTTTTGATCATTTTTTTTCTGCCTCGTAATCAGCTCTACATAATATATAAATTAATTATTGTGACTCAGTTAACCTTTTGATTCGCTTTTAAATGTTTGTTTATATATATTTATTATTTTTTCTTTAGATTTTACTTTATTTTATTTAAGTAATAGTTACGTATTATTTTAAGTTTTTTTTGTTAATTATTCATGCACTTCTTGTACTCTACCCTCTGTAGGTGTTTCTTTGTTATTGTCCCACATTAGGGTTGCCATAAGCGATAATGCCGCCTGTTGCCTTATAACTTTTGTAACCTGCTTTTTTATTATATAGGTATGTTTTTGTTTAAGGTAATAAAGTATAAATAAATAAATAATATTTTCAAAGAAACTGTTACGCATCGAAAAAACTGCTACTAAAGTATTTTAATCCTTAGAGATTCAAATGGCAAATAATCAAATTTCTGACATTAATAATAATAATAATAAAGTCATTTAATCATTTAGGTACAATTTGTACTCTTATGCATGTCAACTCGGTTATCCTCATCTTACAGCGGCACTAGTGCCCACACATTGTTATCGTCTAAAAATTCCCGAACCGTGTAATATCCTCCCTTTGTTAGGGTTTTCTTGATACAAAGCTTAAACTCATGAATCGGAAGTTTGGTTACACGGTCCGGAATCTTGTTAAATATGTGTATACATTTCCCCATAAATGAGTGAGCAGTTTTATGCAGTCTGAAAGCTGGTAAATCAAGTCTATTCCTACTTCTTGTATTTAAATTGTGACAGTCACTGCGCTTTATAAATTTATTAAGGTTTTTATAAACGTACATAATATTTTCATACACATATTGGGAGGCAACTGTTAAAATACCAATCTCTTTAAATAATTCTCTTAGCGAGTCGCGCGGTTTTAATTTGACTGACATTGACTGACATCTGTCATGTTACTCACTATAGTTTTTTTTAGTTTCGGAGTGATCATGTTCCCCAGTTTGCAATCCGCAGCGAAGGCCATAAGTTCTTTGACTGTAAAAAGCGGATCCAGGCGGTCATCTTGTAGGATGTAGCAGGATTTCTTTCTATAAGCTCGTATCGCGCTGCTCGATATATCCTTTCTTATTTTACATACTGCTTCACCAGCTCTGACTGTGCCTTCTACACCGTTTAAACTGAAATTAATTTAATTTTGGCTAACTATACCTCCGTTTTAATACTTACCGGAAATTCAAAATGGATATTATGTGCATATACTTTATAAAGCTGATGTTTTATAAATTAACAATATTATACGCTGTAAAAAGTTTACAAGGTTAATCATCTCCTTGTAATGAAATATTTGTAACAGGGTAAAAACCTTAAAGGTACTTTACAAGTTTATTGTTGGTTGGTTAATGTAAGCATATGAATGATAACTGAACTATAAGTAAGATTGTTTCATTATAACTTGGAATTCTCGTTATTCTTTTTTTTAAAAGGTCTTAAGTATTGTTGCATCCGTAAACATAATTAAACTTTTTCATATCATTACATATTCATGGTTTGTTCATTTTGGAATTCATTTCGTTATCTTAGGCTAATACGTTATATTTTACCAGAATCCAGTGAGTGCGTTCAAAAGCGACGATTTTCCAGCACCTGATGGCCCCATTATGGCAGTGAGGTGGCCTGATTTGAAAAGTCCCGAGACATTGTTGAGGATTGTTTTTTTTTCTGGAAACAATAAAAAATATTAGTATCAGTATTATTTATAAATTAGATATAATACCTGCCACAATAAACGAAACTATTAAAAAAAAAACACGGTGGAACTGGGTAATTTAACCTATTAATATATAAGTTTTATGTGAGTACGGAGTTAAAGTTAGGCTAATTGGAAATTTTGTTAAATATTAAAAAAAAAAGTGATAATGATGAAATTTAATTTAATGTAGTAAAATAAGGTTTTTTGTTCTTTAAGCATTCCTAACCCAATCGACCTAAAAGCTTATAAACTATTGTGATTCGTGTACCTATTCGAATATTTTTTTATGTTTACCAAAGTATAGTATCTAAATCTCTAACTTTTAATACACTTTGTCATGGTATCGCCCGTTGGTTACAAAATTATAGAAAGGTTTTTGAAGTTATACTTTTTTAGGCGCGTTATGAAAAATTTATGGGAGTGAATTTTACGATGCGCGCGCACCGTGACACAAAATTCAGTATGCGCTCCGAGCGTGCTCGAGCGAGATGGGAATAAGACAATCTACTTGTAGTACCTTTAAAAGAAATAAAGCAGTTTTAATTATTTTTTTCATAGAAATTTAGCAATGCTTTTTCACAAAGACCTATTTATACTTAGTTAAAAGGTTATGAAGCATACCTAGTTATTAAATTGAATTTATAATATAATATAATAATAATTATTATTAATATTAATTAATAATTGAATAATATACCAAATATTTAATATATTGTTAAATTATTAACGCTAAATATTTATTATTAATTATTTAATATTTTAAAAAAATAAAGAAAGCCAAAGAAATATAACTTCTTACGCGCGTACATAAGTACACGCACCATTTTTTATACAGGACATAAGGGCTGAAACTCACCAGTCTGGTTCTCGGTTCACTTTTCGATAATCAATTATTTTTTGGGTTGGAGGCACGGGAGGCCAATGACCTGCCTACGATCGAAAACCTAAAGAAATAGACGCAGACAGTTTGCAGATCAGTCATAGGCCGAACACAATACAACTACAATCCTGGCCAACCAGCTCTTGGTTGAGTTCCATCTATATCAGTGGTATGCCTCAACAATCAACATCAAATTCTCTCAATGCATTCAAATAAATCATAAAATTTAATTTAACATTAAATTCGTCTCCGTAAATAGTACCGCTATTAAACCATTGTTTAAAGTAACGCCTACATTAAAAAGCATTACTGCCTAAGAAGCATTGTTTATCATTTTAAATCACAATCCACCTGCCAACTTGTCAATCTTTGCAGTCAACGAACTTAACTGTTTGTAGTCATGAGTATTAAGAGAAAAATACTTCCTCGCGTTAAAATGTATTTATAATATTATAATACGGTATTGAATTGGCGTGTTTTTTAATTGATTTAGCAAGGTAAAGGTAAGAATTAAACTAAATATTTTTCTGAGTTACTTTTTTTCAATTTTATGCTCGTTTCTACAGCATTCTAGCTCACGTCCATATTATACATCATTATTATAGAAATTGCACAATTTATATGTAGATTAAAAATTCAAAAATGTGTGTAAATAAAAGTTAAATTTTAATCTTTCAGCTTTCAGCAGCAGTTTCTCGTTTTGGTGGCTAATACGAGTACATATTTGTGTTATAGAGCCAGCGGACTGTAATTACGAACATTTTAATACAAAAGAATTTAAAACGTCAAATATCAGTTACTAGCAATCTGACAAATGTTTACGAAGCCCCTACTTGAATGCAGTATTTCAAGGTGAGGAGGTATGCAATACGATAACAAAGAATATATTTACAAAAAATAAAACATAATAAAGTTACTTGATATCTACGCCGTGCAAAATTTATATTCATATCGTTTATAACATGAATTAACTTAATTGAAATAGAGTATAGAGAAATAGCCATTTTGACGCCAGTTCTATTTAATTTAGAGCTTTGAATATTAAAGTTCTACCATTGACAGTAAAATGAAATAGCTATCATAAAATTATCTCCAATGCATTTAAAGGTTGACGGCAAGTTTAAAAAAAACTTCCAGTCACACTGTTATCTAATTTTTTTTATCATAACAATTACAATGAGTACTACTATTAATAATATTCCTTGAATAGTACAATTGCCGCTAATAATGTTATTAATATCATTTAAGATCGATGACAATACAAATTATATGTTAACTAGCTGACCAGGCAAACGTCGTTTTGCCATGTATATCATGTATAATAAAAAAATAGGGGTTGATCGTAGACGGGTGAAAGTTAGGGGTTGTATGTATTTTTTAATGCTGTATCATAAAAACAAAAAAATATCTAAAAATTAAAAAAAAATTAGCGGTGGGCTACCCCTAACATTTAGGGTGATGATAAATAGATGTTGGCTGATTCTCATAGATACCGGATAAGCACAAAAAATTTCATCAAAATCGGTCAAGCCGTTTCGGAGGAGTATGGCAACGAAAACTGTGACACGAGAATTTTATATATTAGAAGATAGTGACTAAGGCCTGTGTTCTAAGTTGCATTTTAAGCGTTAATTGTTATACGAGATTTTTATTCTTAAAAGTTAAAATTTGTATTCTAAATAGAGATTCAGTACTCGATTTGACGACTGCTTCTCCGTTGATCGATAATCGCCTTATCTTAACTCTGCTATATTCCAAGAAGTCATTTAAGTCGAAATGTATGCTCAAGAACAGATCTCGTGAATTGATTTTTCAGTTGTTTTCTGGTTTCTACTGTTCAGTTTTCATCTTTCTTATTTTTGTTAAGTTTCTGGTATAACAAACACATTACCAAGCCAAATAGAAGATATTTTTACCATTTCCTTACAACAGCCCGTATTCCAAGACTCTTAGTTTCTTATTATGAACATTAAATCGATTAGTTATTTCCAGATTTTGGTTTAGGTACAGATTGTATTTTTTTTATTAAGATCAAACAAAATCCCTCGATGACAGTAACACATGTCTTCGTACAAGCAAAGACAATTCAAGTAAATGGTGTTTAGTACAATATATTAAAACACTGAGGTTAAAAGTGAAGATTTTCCGGTAATACACGTACATTATAATTTTATAAGAACTTCGTCCTCTTTAAAAAATCTAATGTAACAAAAAATATTTGACAAGTATAATCGCTGTCATAGAGATTAGAACATTATTAATTACATTAATAACAAAAAATATTCTAAGTAAAAGTTTCACGTTATTCTTTTATACTTATTTTATGTCCATAAAATTCTGGTGCATAGCATTATTTATAAAAAAAAAGGTGCGTGTACTTATGTACGCGCGTAAGAAGTTATACTTCTTTGGCTTTCTTAATTTTTTTTAAATATTAAATAATTAATAATCAATATTAAGCGTTAATAATTTAACAATATTTAATATTTGGTATATTATTCAATTATTAATAAATATTAATTATTATTATATTATATTATTAATTCAATTTAATAACTAGGTATGTTTCATAACCTTTTAACTAAGTATAAATAGGTCTTTGTGAAAAAGCATTGCTAAATTTCTTTAAAAAAATAATTAGAACTGCTTTATTTGTTTAAAGGGTACTACAAGTAGATTGTCTTATTCCCATTTCGCTCGGGCACCCTCGGCGCCCATACTGAATTTTGTGTCACGGTGCGCGCGCATCGTAAAATTTCACTCTCATAAATTTTTCATAACGCCCCTAAAGAAGTATAACTTCAAAAATTAAAACAAAATAACAAGCTATATTACCTACGTCACACAACCGTAACTCAAGGATGTGACATGTGTACGTATGTCATTATAACGAGAACTATTATAAAGATAATGCATATTATTATAAGATAATAAGTATTTACTTGCTTCGTTAAATCGCAAGTGGAATGAAATTAAAATTATGCCCTATTCCAAGGTGGCATAATAATTAAAATATCAGGTATATTAAATACTAGCGACCCGCCACGGCTTCGCACATTTTAATTGGATAAGGAATGCTGTATTAGTTAAAATCGCTTCGAAAATTAGCTATTATTTGTCGTAAAAAGTAAATGACAAAAAAATGTTATTGTGGGATATCCATAAGAGATAGACATATACCATCGTGGTGTTCTCTGTAGACCTTTTTAATGTGTACAATACTTAGTACATTATTTTGATAAATCTCGTAGGGTTCAGCCTGCGTTTGCATTGTAAGCGGAAAAATGTAATTATTTACGACATCACATTAGAAACCTCAAAAATATCAGTATTTCTCCAATATTTAATGGATGTTATTATGCATATAAACCTTCCTCTTTAATCACTCTATCTATTAGAAAAAACCGCATCAAAATCCGTTGCGTAGTTTTAAAGATTTAAGCATACATAGGGATATAGGGACAGAAAAAGCGACTTTGTTTTATACTATGTAGTGATATACAAAATCAATTATGGGATAAATATGAAACTAGAAACATTATAAGTTAATGATAATCATAGAAATATATCATTATCTATCAAGTTTTTTTTCAACGTCTGGGTTTAACAATCTGCAAGTTTTTGCTAATAATCAATTATACTAGCCAAGCTATTTTTCCTTCTTCGACGTCCTTAATTGTATCCATTTATATGGTAATATTATTGTTTGGTTAATCAAGCCGTTCTCAAATAGAGGCCAACTTTAGCTGCGATATTTATACTCGTTTAGCTTACATTGAAGAGTTAAACACCTTTTATGGTGCTAATTGTATCTTTAGTTAATTCATTAAATATTAAAGTTATTTGTGTAAAAATTTATTCATCTGTAGCCCAACCCTACTTACACCGAGTTCCGTTTAACAAAGTTCAACTATCACAACTGTTGTTTTTAGTCTGTGACACAGGCATTAATTATTATAATAACGTTACCGGCCGATGCTTACGATAATTATCGTTACCGGCTGATGAAACGGGAAATATGACATTGGAATTTGATATCTTACCGTGTTTAAGTTGTATTTCTGCTACGCTAGATAATTATTTAGAGATCTTAATACATATATTTGGCGCCATCGTTACGTCTTTCATTGTAAATTCAAGAAAACAGTGTACCAATTCTTAAAAGGAATATATTGTCATGATAATCAGCTAGTGGCCCTCTAGATACCTCAGGAGCTGGCCGTTAATATTGGTTTCCACTAATTTGGAGAACAAGGAGGTTATGGCTATTGTCGATATTTAGTCGGAGGGATCTCGTCAAATCTGGTGATGTGCTCACACTTTGCCTTAGCAATCTCCTATTTGAAGGACCTGGAGGCAGAGTTAGATGTATTTTTAAGTTCGTTGGTATTGGTATCACAAGATGTCGCAGCTTCCACCCGCGTTTTAAAGCATTCTCCGTTCGACGCGAGGCCGCCTTGCAAGAACATTAAACCAGCCCTGCGATTCTGTAACTCACTTTTCGAACTCACACAGCGGTTTTCGCATCGGCGGTCGCTCTCAAATCAGTCGTGAAGCAGTCATTTTATGATTTGGCATTCTGAAAAGGTGGGAGCTTGTAGTTTCACTACGATTTGAGAGCGACCGCCGATGCGAAAACCGCTGTGTGAGTTCGAAAAGTGAGTTACAGAATCGCAGGGCAGGGCTGTGACTTGCCACCGATCGGGACCGATGAACCTATTGCATCACGCGTGGTATCTGGGTCAGTTACATGGGTATCTAAACAAAGGGAAATTTATTTAGAGACTTTATAAAGTCTTATTCAGTATAATTATTTTAAAAAATAAAATGCATACTTACTTATGTTTTTTTAAAAGAAATTAACATTCCATTAACATTTACTTATAAATTATTACTGTTTTAAAATTTATCGTACCAACACTAAACCTTAATATATCATAAAATTTTTGCTTGCTACACCGCTATTTCATTAGTGACATTTAAAATAAATTGTATAATAGAGAAAAACGTATTTTAGTGCATCCATGAATATTTAGTTCGGGCACTACGAACCAGTTTGAGAATACCGCAAAATAATATAGATTTATATTATGTACTAGCTGGCCTGGCGAACATCGTACCGCCTAACAGTCGATTTTTAAATACTTATTCTGCTATTCGGGACACCGGCCTAGCTAGTAAGATAAAAAAAAGAAAGTTGATAAGACAACAAATACATTATGTCAAAAAATTAAAATTTACCTTCCCGGAACCCCTCCACTAACATTTGAACTTTATGATATGGTATTAAAGTTCAAATTGACTTTTAAGTAGTATTACGAATATTTTTTTAGACTTTTTCACTAAATTTTTTTAATTTTTCTCTCCGTAAGAAGCATCCTCGTACTTCAAGGAATATTATGAAAAAAGAATCAGACAAATCGGTCAAGCCGTTTTCATGTTATGTCGTGACAACGGAAAATGGGTTTCATTTTTATATATATAGATATTTGTAGATGTTGCAATCTAACACACGTAAGTATACCTTAAAACATAACTTAACCATTGATACTTTGCGCCGAGGAAGAACATTTTTAATTATTTTATTATTGTTTTTAAATTATCTGACCAACTTCACAGTTCAAGGACCGTCATCATCATTTAAATGTAATTGCTTGTGGTGGCGTCCATGCGTCGGGTTGTCTATCTCCCTACAATGGAGGGGCCGATGGCTCCATGCGTCGTACTCTGGAACAGGCGCTACTAGTGGTGACCGGACCAACTTGGATCAGTATATATTCGGCTATATGTTAATTATTTTCTGCCTTAATACCTTTAACATGCACATCAGAAGCATAAGAGCTGGTTGTAGGTGCTTAGAAACACATAGTCACAATACCTTGGCGATTTAAACTAGTGACGGAGAGTTTATATACCAGTTCTTCTGGTGAGTTCTACACCCTTGATTTGAGAGTGCCAGTGGGCAGTAATTGCAAATTAAGCATACATTTATTTATAATTAATGCATTCAATTTATATACTGACGTTCATAAGTGTACATTAAGTTACCTACATGAATAAATGATAAAACTTTTTAGCAGTTAAGTTACTACTAAAATAATTTTCTAATGTTAAATTTTTTTTTTACATGAGCGTTATCTTGTATCGTAGTGATGTAAATCGGCTACTTTAGTAACCTTTATAGAACTGCAACAGGTCATCGTTCCCGTTTAATGAGAAGCTATTAGAAATTTATCATCCCAATCAACTAATCATAATAATATAACATTGCTCAAACTAAACTATTTGACAATCGGCAGTAGTATTAAGTATAAATAAAAAAAATATATCAAATATGAAACGTGTATAATATAATTTAAAACAATATAATCCAGTATATATCCACGTGTAGCGCCCTTCAAGAGAGATTTAAGTATATTAATGCGAACAAACCCAGATTTTAATATATGTTTGAATAAAGACAGCATTATACATATTTTTAGAAAAACATTGATCATAAGAACATTTTTTATTTAAATATTGATGTAATAAATTGCATATATTATTCCTATTACGTCAATGAACGCTTTTTGTGCGTCGTATTTTTTCTTATCATTAATTTTAAACCTTTTCATAAAAGTCTAATTTACGTGATTTCTACGGTATTGTTAATTTTATATCTATATTTTATTTTTTACTAAATTGCAAGTAAAAAATTAAAAGTTAAAGTTTTTGATATCCAAAGAGGAGACAACATATACAATAGTCGATAACAGGAATATAGCAAATAATGTAAATACATATTATATAATATAATCAGAATTGTCTGTAACTATAGACGTCTAACCTATTTGGTCTTTGGTCTATTCTTATTACTTAAATAGTTACCATAGAAGAAGCCTTAAATACAATTTATATCAAAGCAATTGTTTATTTGGGTAAATTTAAAATTATAATGTGTTTATGTTTCCGCTATCTTCCTTAAATATAATATATAGCAACGATCAAATATTATAGATATGATATATTATAGATGCCATTTTGCGATTTATTTAATTTATGGAAATACAAATAATCCATAAAGTATATGTATACCGTAGCTATTTTAGTAAATAGCGAGCGATAATTGTAAACATAATATGTATATGAGTTGCACCACACAACTGTGACGTAGGGCCTAACTGTAACAGTTGGTTGCAATAAAAACGTGTTTAGCCGATGCATTTGCTACATAACATATTGAGATATTTCGGATAAGGAAATCTTAAACAAATCTTCAATTTGGATAAAGTTGATAACAATTATGAATACTGGTATATAGCTTTAAGCTCTTATATATTATCTTTAATCGTTCTGCATTTCTTTTACATATACTGAGGCCAAGGCTAATACGAAGTAATTACCTATCGTCATTAAGGAATAAACCGCTAGATCGAGAGAGACCGAACAAACTAGTCTAGATCGTATTTATTATATAATTAATAGAAATAATTTCCTTAAGACTTACTTATAAATGAATACCTGCGTTGTAGCTTTCGTTTCCACAATGTTAAAAAACTTAATCTAATTTAAATTGTTAAATGTGAATCCTTCACAGTACAACCAAAACGATAAAAAGATTTAATTTTTTTTTTATTAAGTAACGGCAAACCGCGAAAACCAGTAAAATTTGTCTTTTCCTTCGTTCAAGTATTTATATTCTCTTTTATTTATTCACGGGAACTTGTAACAATATTTAAATAATATTGCTTGACACAGAAAAAACATGTGAAAAAACCATCTTGTGCCAGTAATTTGCAAATTGAGTAGGGAGGCAAACCGTTTATGTCTCGAATCAAAGGCCGTATATTTTTTAATTGAAGCATAACGTGCACATAATAATACAGCGATTATGTTATTTTCTTCAAGGTTTGCCATCACTTAGGGTTGCTCTTAGCTAGGATCTACATCCATATTTCCAATGCTTTAAGAGAATTGGTTACATTTTTCATATTAAGGCATAACAAGCCTTATTCGCAATTTTTTCTAAAAACCTTTATACCAGATCATAGACACAAAAAAATAAAAAAAGCTTACCTGTTTCAAGACAAGTTTTCGACCGTTAAGTTATTTTAGTTAAGTCATTAATTACAACGAGGTAGCCACGTTAAATATAATCACAGATATATCTAATGTTTGAGGATATACGAGTATTTTTGAGATGGCAGCCCTCAGTATAAATTTATCAATTCTCTTTAATAAATGTCAATTCTCTTTAATAAATTAGTAGTCAACATGACAATATCATGGTCGGTGTAAGGCCAAACTAGATTACGTCGTTATTATACGTTATGTTAGCTATTACGAAATGCAACATCAAGGGCAAGACTGATAAGACAATATCGGTACCCTCTTGTAGCAAAGTGAATATTAAACAGTGTACGTGCGACCAAAGATGCAAAACGGTATATTGCGCTTAACTCGATGCAAGCGTACGAATTAACTCTCGCCATACCAATTAAGTCTTTCCTTGAGTTAGAGGAAATAAATGTTTTTTAAAAAAGGTCTCACCAAACTTAACTTTAATTTCATGAATCATGGTTTAAGCCTTTTTTGTTAGGGGAAATCTTTTATCGACTCCTGCGCAGTAGTTATGCAAAGGCGTAGCAAAAAAGGGGAGAGTGCGACTGCGGCTCCGAGAAGCGAAGACCTAAAGCCGAACAAAAACCTCTTTGCCCCGAGTTAAGTTCGGTGGTGGTTGTTAGTGAGAGTCCTGTATTGGATTTAACCGTTTAGACAATGAGCTTATAATAAACATAAAATTAGGGGGTGCGACGCAAACAAAAAACTAACTTAACTTATTTAAGGGTTCTACAATTTACGTGTAGTAAGAAAGAGTTATCTTGCTTTGTACAATTTTCACGTATTAATACAATATACGTGTGGTCGACCTATTGGACATTATTGTAAATGAGAATGTTTTATTACAATTTATGAGTGAATAAAAAACTAAAGGGAACATTTACTACTATACTGATGTTTACAATTTATTGGCTACAAGTGAAAGTCTATTGCTAACTTTTGGTTTTCGCTTTTAATTATTAACTATATATATGTAACTTACCTTATGTTAGGTTACATAACTCCCGTCTAAATAAATTTAATAATAAAAATAATTACAGTTCTAACAACTCTCGTATTTGTAATAATACTTGGCAGATTTAATAATTACATTATCCTGTCGTGTAAAGGATAATCAATGTAGAAAAGATGGTTCATTACAGAAATATATATCGAAATGATCTCGCCAAAGCAAACAGCAGTATAGGCATTTTGCGTAGCCTTTATTAAAAATTACTTATACCTAATATGATTGATAAAAATTCATTTATTATCAGTATTAGATACTTAATCATAACGTCGATAAAACTTGTTTGTAAGTATATGATAATTAGTTAAAATTTTATTCAATAATAATGTTTTATATGGTTAGGTCCGAATAATCCGATGATAAAACTTGGCTGCAGGTATTCGAACAACTGCTCTGAGCACTCTCCATGGTAAATACGAGAGATATAAGATGTAGATGTAATAAGATGCAGGTGACTTCACATCTCTACCCAACGCCAAGGGATCAGTCGGTTGAAGAGCGATTGATCCGACCGCTCTTTGTTGAATACGTGGAAGGAGGTACTGAGGGAGATCCCACCCAGAAGTGAGTACAGTACTCCATGTGGGGCAGAATTTATACAGTTTCCCGAGAAATCCTGCCCGGCCAGAGCATCCCTAGTGCTATCTTCCGCATAGCAATGAATGTTGATAAGATGCAACATATCATTGATATGCAGAAGAAACAGGGTTGGGGTCTGGGCATAGCACACAGCCTTATGGGACCCCAGCATTCACGGGTTTAAGGCTCCGATCGGCTAGAAACCTGGCGATTGCATAATTTGTCGGGATGCCCGTAGGATGGAAGCTTCGAGAGAAGCGCTTTATGCCACACCCAATCAAAGGCTTTCGCTATATCCAACCACCAATTGAAGGCTTTCGCTATATCGCGCTAGACAGCGACGGAATCTGGAGCTTCCAACGAAAAGCAAAAGGCCCCAAAGGTAGGACGCAAAGAAAGAGAGCATCCCGTCCCAATCTGCTAACCTATAGTGCCAAATACGGCGACAGTCCGCAAAGCGGTGAGGTGCTGTATAGAGCGCATAGTACTCCGGACCACGCAATGATCCAACGAACCCAGAGGGGGGTCGACGGAGACTTGGTAGTTCTCTGAGTGTGAGGTCAACAGAAGGTCCAACAAAGATGGTTTGTGACCATCCACATCTGGTATTCGCGTAATTGCGAGAACCATTTGTGTCAGGCAAAATCATAAAAAGATCGGATGTGCTCAATGAGTCGGTCAGTTTCGGGATTTCCGCTATGGGACCTATACACGCACGCGTAGAATCGCGTATGTTACAGTCTACGCGTAGCCAGAGATTAGATAGGTCCGTTTCTTTCAAGCATCCCAAGGCGACGAGAACAGATTTCCTTTCTGATTTCTAATGACAACACCTGAACAACAAAAAAATTTCACCCCACACGATAATTGTATTTATTGACACAATTACGGATTAAATTAATGAATTTACTTTATGTCTGTGTATGTATTATGTTTTTAGCACTTCTTGCTTACCTTACCTAATTTTTTTTCTCACAGTCAGCCTGAAAGGGATCGCTCGAAAGCGAAAAGGCCGCTAGTTGCCCTCCTTTTCATTTAATTATGTCAATACTATTATATTTCTGTATTCAACGAAGTGTTAATAAATTAATAAATTAATTATTTTTATATCTAGATTAGGTTTAGAGAAAAAACTTTAATTGTATAATTACGTAAATTCATAAATATTTTATTATGCCCAGCTAGATTCCGGAAATTGTTTTTATTCGTATGAATTTTAACTGTGCCCAATTATACCGCGATTTTTAGACGAAAAAACATGGGTCAGAACTCAAGGTGAATAGTTTAATTATGAGAGTAATTGCATAAAGACGGCGAATTATATGTTATTTAGAATTTAAAATTATAATCTTGTAGTATTGTAACGGCTGTTTTATCGCCGCGGAACGTGACGACCCCATCGCCCACCCGATTGGCTCGGCTCTGAAACCACTGATGACGCATGAAGATCCTTTCACGACTTTGCTTTAGAATACGACTTGACACAAATGGTCGCGATTATGCGAATACCAGATGTGGATAGTCATAAGTCCTCTTTGTTGGACCTTCTGCTGACTTCGCATCCGGTGAACTACATCGGATCATTTCGTGGTCCAGAGCATCGTGCCATTCACGTGTCCTGTGCCCCATCGCTATGCAGGCTGTCGCCGCGTGTGGCACTACAAGTCAGCTGATTGGGATGGAATGCGGTCTTTTTTTGCGTCCTACCATTGAAGGCCCATTTGCTTATCGTCGGGTACTCCAGATGCCGTCGTTGACTCTGTCGCCGAGGTGGTCCTGCTGGGTATGGAAGTTTTTGTTCCATTCTCTGCGGTGCCGGTCGGTGGTAAGTCATAGCCTTGGTTTAAACGTTCTTGTAAGCGAAAATGCTTTAAAGCCTGGTCAGAGGCAATGACATCCAGTGGTGCGACTATCGGCGAACGTGTAATCGCTAAGGCAAAGTCAGAGCACATTACCAGATTTGGCTAGAAATTGGCCCACCTTCTGGGCTCTAAAATTTACTGGAGAAGAGAATTACTACATTGGTAATAATATTTAAAAAAAAAAAATGTGTGCGTGTACTAGGTGTGCACACGTAAGAAGTGAAACTTCTTTTGACCTTATTTTTCGAAAAATTATCTATATGCAACTTTACAGAAATTGATTAAATAAAGTTAAATTAGATAAAGTTTAATAAAAGGCTTTTATTATCATAGACTTTTATTATCATAGCGTAACGAAAAAATGTTACACTAAATTTTTTTCCAACCCCGATAAAGAAGTTTGACTTCAAAAAGCAACATGGCGCGTAACCGAAAAACGTGACGATTTGCTACAAAATTTCTCCCACACGTCGATAAAGAAGTTTCACTTCAAAAAGATGGCGCGTAACGGAAACATGTGACGCGTAACGAAAAAATGTTACACTAAATTTTTTTCCAACCCCGATAAAGAAGTTTCACTTCAATAATGAAAAGAAAATTAAAACAAATTTAAAAAGTTTGGTCTCTGTGGCAGTGTCCCTTTAACGTTGGCAGCAATTCCTCGCTGTATTGCAATACTTATTCGTTGAGCGAGCGATTTTATCGCAATTACTGACATATTATTGAAAATTGTCTGTGCAAACGCAATTGCGGGCATGAGCTAGTTAACTAAACCGAAATAGAATTAACGTTTGCAAATAAAGATAAAAAATGAAGGTAATCATGATTTTATATGTCACGTTATCAATAAAACTTATCAATTACAGCGATCAGACGTCGGAATAAATTGTAAAAAATACAGCACTTAACATGTAAAAAATCGTGAACGTAATCTACCTGCATAAATTAAGAATGTCTACGTTTATATCATATCAAAACAATTTTTATTCTTATAGTATTTAATGTACATTTTCGAACGGCAATAAATAAAAATAAATGGTGCTCAATTTAGTTTTACTGCCAGTTCTCAAATCAAGGGCGTAGAAAGGACGAGAAAAACCGACGATGAAACTCTACGCCACTCTTTTTGAACAGAAACCAAAATCAGCCTTTCTAAGCCAAGCTACATCCAATTTTTGTACATGAATTTCATATGTCAATAGACAAACTACAAATAATAAATAATCCGAGCCAAAATATAAAAATATATCTGATTATGATATATTGAATCGATTCTTATTTTGCCACTTATCAAAATGTATCATTTCGCCTAAAATATAATAAAAAATAATAAACCTAGCAGACAGATATAAAACAATGTAGATTTATATTTTCCTTGTACACTTATGTTATTAATATAAATTTTTGAATTACGAAAATAAGGATAAAAACTCACGTTGTTGACAAACGTTTTTCCCGTGATATATATATATCACGTATATGTACTACGTACGATTTAATGAAACAACTTGTCGCAGCAGATAAACAATAAACTACAAGCTCCCACCTTTTCAGAATGCCAAATCATAAAATGACTGCTTCACGACTGATTTGAGAGCGACCGCCGATGCGAAAACCGCTCTGTGAGTTCGAAAAGTGAGTTACAGAATCGCAGGGCTGGGCTGGCAAGTGGCATTGTATATTCTTTTCTTGTTATTTTATCCTTTTTGTTTGTACAAAATAGCTCAAATCAATAACACATTGCACGGGTACATTCATGTTTTAAAGGAGCATATAAATTGTAAAAAAAATCTTGAAATGTGCAGAACTTTAGTTATGGCAGATATTGGTGCAAATGAAATTTAGAAGAATTTAATAAATTTTAAATTTTTACCTGCATAGAAAATAGCAATTACCTTTAATTCATACATAGGGATACATAACTAAACATTGTTTGCATTAGTTTGCATTGCAGACGATTGTCATGAACCGTCAGCGGGGCTGTTCGAAACACATAGTTTTAGTTTCATAAATTTTGATGAGGTTGATCTAAAATATTTCAAATCTCACATTTTTTTATTGACTTACTGCTTTGTTTCACAAGCATTGTGTTGGACGCGTTTATTTTTTGCCAATTATATTTGTTATAGTTAGTCCTCAATTTTATAATTTTGTAGTGAGTGTTTTGTGCGTTCTGTGACTATTGAAAGACAAGGCATACATTATCAGTTTAACCCATCTTATTGTTCCCAAACTAATATAATTTCGCCATATCCTTACGGCTGACAATTGTGTGCCTTTCTCCTTGTTAAGGATATATCGAAACGAGGTACGTACTCAGGACTTATTATTTTAGTATAAAAATATATATCGACGGCCAAGGCACCGCTTTTTGTGGTACATAATTTTTACTACTTGTCAGTATACTCGTAACTAATGTCATTTTAATGTGGCTAAACCAGTATAACGAGTGTAAATTTTGTATCTATACATCCTGCAATCTGGAACATTCGATTGTTAAAACACGCAGCTTAAAATAGCCCGTATATCTACCCTCTACAATTAAACGAGTTTTACTGGGTTTTTATAATACTTTTATTTTTATTGAGAACAAGATGATCGGTACAAGTGGTATTTGCAGGTAATTAATTGACTGGTTTTAAGGAATGCTTTTAAAAGTTCTAGAGATTCTGTTAAGTGTTCAATATCCAAGCTCCATTGTTTCGTCTTTCAAGCTAATCATAACCCTAATTCTTACGAACCCGGGGACTTCTTTTACTCAAAAAACTCCATCAATTTAATACAAATAATAGATGACTATGGTTCCAGATTTTGTCATGCGTAAAAACGTTTCCATATGGCAAGTTCTGGTGCTCTTTGATTAATTGTATCTCTTTGTACCGATACATTTTCTCTGGGTATAATCACTGGGTTAACCAGCCAACTAATCCAAGCCTACAAAGGCTGTACGCTAAATAGATTTTGTCATTAAACTATTTTTATGTCCCTCAAAAAGTTAATAGTCTTTGAACCATTCTCTATTGACAACAAAAACATTCGAAATAATAAATTGCATTACAAATTAAGGATAGGGTGATGCAAAGATTGAATAAATGTTATTTATTATGTAAATCTCATACATTTGTATGAATTCTTATAATTCAATTAACTGTTATAAAAGTTTTTTCCGATTGATTTTATTCATTTGTACCTCGTTGCAAATACAAATAAGCTTTATATTCACAAAGTAATAACATGGACGACTATACAGTATACAACCTTTAAACGAATTAAAGAAAAAATTAAAAACTCTTGATGTAAATCGCATAAGTAATCTGTTATTGGTTTACCTAGTTAAGTATTCTCAAGTAGCCTACCTACTTGAGAATATTTGCGAACTCATATTTTTACTGTACGTCTACTGGAACGTCGCGTCGTGCGTAATAAGAAGTAATTAAGCAAATATTTATCAATTCGAGTGTTGGTTACGAGTTGACTGACATTGAATAACTTAATTTTGTTTTGTTATATAGGAAGCCTTAAATTTGTTTTCGGCAATATTTTTATTTTTATCACAATTTTATTTTAAACTTTTTTCATTTAATTACGTTGTTATGTATATCGTTCTTCTTTAATATTTTTAAGACATATAAATAGTTTTTCTTAACCGGTAATACAAAGAGCAGGTGCTAATTTTAATTGATAGTGGATCATGAATATATATTTATATATATGTTGTGTTACTACACTACACATATTTTACTAAATACATATTTATTTTCTTATTTCTGTACCGATAAGACATTAATAATTTAGGTATGTTAATTGTAAGTGATGAACATTTTAATATTTTGGTAAACGTTAGTTAAATAATTTAATTTATTCGCGTTTATTTAACATAAAATTAAAATATAATTTATAATATATTATGTAACACCATGTACACTTATCAAAAATTTACATTTATTTAGGGCGTAGAAAAAAAAAACTAATACCCAAGGTGTTTCATTTATTTATTAAGATTAAGATATTGACTGGTTCAAATGTATACTCGAATCATATCTTCTAATTTTCAGGAACCTTTTAAAATTTTGTTCAAATGGATTTTAAATCGGTGCTTGCTTCTCTTATCAATGTCTGACACAAAATTCAACGGTTGACAGACATGTTTGATAACATGTACCATTTACCCATTTAGAATTTTTAATCAACTTATTTTGAAATTCCTCATTAATTTATTATGAGATTTTGTTAGACACAACAAAACTGTTAAAAGTTCTCAGAATAATTCGATGCCTCAGAAACAATTAAGAATTATAATAGTATCGCTTATAATTTTATAACATTCATATAGACCTTGAACTTTCTTAGATATATTAATTTTTTTATGACCGACACACAAATATACAGTATTAACAATATTCTTAAGCTACATAGTAATAAAAAAATAAATTTAAAAAGTTTGGTTCCTGTGGCAGTGTAACTTTAACGCTGGCAGCATTTCCTCGCTGTATTGCAATACTTATTAGTTGAGCGAGGAAAGCACCAAGCATCTACTAGGCGCCAAATTAAATCTTTAATAAGTGCCTGTGCACTGCCTGTGTGAACCCCACGGCCCAAGAGTCTCTACTCCAAAGGGAACAGATATAGTTAATACTTCAACCTCCAAAACTTCCTTATCAGTATGAGGCGATAAGCCGGTTTCGGTTTGAAGATGGCATAGACGGCAAGAGATGTTTATAAATTAATTCAAAATAAATTCTGCTGCCCTCCGCGTTGGTACGTAATGGATAGACTTTCACAATAAATGATTGGTTAATATTAAGATTTGACAGTCTTTACTTACTCTCGTTTCTTATTAAGAAATTACAATTCTTGTTAATTTATTATACAAGTAAGTGCAATTATTCGTAAGATATGCGCTATACTCGTACATTGCTGTGCTTTTTATTTATATTTAAAAATATAGAAAACAGTCTACTGAGCGCTTTTAAGGCATTTTTTGCCCCGTACCACCACTATGTGGAACCAGCTACCCACTGAAGTGTTTCCCAACCATTTGAAAAAGGGTTCTCCAAAAATGAGCATACCAATTCTTAAAAGGCCGGCAACGCACTCTACGAGCTCTCTGGCATTGAGAGTGTCCATAGGCAGCGGTATAACTTTATATCAGGTGAACCCCCTGTTCTTAAAAACTCAGATTAGATAACTTAATTAACTAATTATAACTTAGATTAGATAATGATAACGTAGATAATGGAAAACATCTTAAATTGCATGCTTATTAACCAGCCTTGATTTGATTAAACTCTGATGGGATGTAGGCCTTTAATACATGATGACATGTCGTCAATTGTTCTCAGAATGCCGGTTTTTCTTCACCATCATATTTCCCAAGTCTTAATAACACTTAATAAACGATAATGAATTGACAATCATTATTATTATAATTGTACACAATAAAACGTATATTGTATTCTAATTTGTGTAAGTAATAGCGACTGCGTGTCTGTTTAACTAAACGGTGTTATTAAAATCTAGCGACCAGCCTTGCAATTCTGTAACTCACTTTTCGAACTCACAGCGCGACGGCCGCTGTGAGTTCGAAAAGTGAGTTACAGAATCACAAGGCTGCCCTGGCTTTACACGGACAACGGTGAGACGTGAACCTTCCTCACGAATTATTCTAGATGTTGGTGAAAACTGCAATGAATTCCGCGCAGTATTGTTAAAGTTTGTCACACAGAGAAAGACAGATAGACGTGGCGGAGGATTTACTTATATAAAAGTTAGACAATCTATCGCTGACTTTTTTGCAGGAATTATCAAGCTCTAAAAATATTCTCTAGAACTTATTTATTAGTTCTAAAACAACGTGTATGCATAAAATTATACAAGAAAATATGACATCACAAATTTTACACAATAATTTTTCAATTATTTTAAAACATTACCAAGCTAGCAAGGGAAAAAATTAAACAAGCAACCACACAATAAAAAAATTGAATAATAACTAATATTAATTTTTTTTTATAGAGCGCATCGTGCAATCAGTCTTCTGACTATGAGCAGATGAGTTGTAGGATGATTTGCGGGTGGAGATATTCCTCATTAGGAATATCTACCATAATAATATTAGCTCAGTCAATGCTGCTGAGCTCCAGGGTTCTTCGTCTTTTGAGTCGGTTTATATACTCCGGTAGGGTGAGTTGAACAGCTAGATGGTTAGGATGATTTTCCAGCCTAGTCTTGTACCTGGCGTATACTTTTATTTCCTCCTTGACTGTAGGTATGCCCAGGTGTTCATGTACTTCGGTGTTTCTTGAACCAACGCGCGTTGCTTATTTGTTTAAGGATGTAGTTTTGTGTTCTTTGAATTTTAGTTTTGTTAGAGTCACATGTAGCTCCCCACAATTGTATCCCGTAGGTTCACACTAATATTAAATGTCACAACTAAAACTCATTAAGAGTTAGTGTTAGAAACAAAGTTATGGTAAGTTGGAAGACTTATAATTATTTTCATCAATGTAGTAATCAAGTTGTAAGAGCGAGATAGCCTATTCACTGGACTATTAAAAGTAGTAGTGTTTTATCTGTACGAATCTTTTTCGTTCGACCTTATTTTCTACGACCCACTTTTCAAATCCGAGTAGTAGAACCAGTGATTATCCTCTACAACGCTAACTTTACCTCTTCATAATATTATTATCTTTTCTTATGTTTAATAATTGTAAGGAAGTAATAAATACAATCCCTTATTCTTATATTTAAAACCTTACGTTATCTTAATTGAGATGGTTAACAACCCGAATACATAGGAAATAGGTTTACAGGGACAAACAGGGATAATATATAATGTAATTGAAATGTCTCAAGTAAAATTGTGAGACGTATTTTTGGAAGTTGACCTTTGCTATGCCAAATATGCATTTGTTACTTCCGATTTTTGTATTTCCTGCTTCTTTTTTAAATAGAGTAATTAAATATTTTATAATATAATCTTAGAAGGTGAAATCTGTATTATATGAATTTTGACATGTTTTCATATGAGTTTAGAGGCATAATTATTATGACAATATAAGTATAAATAAAAATGAATCCCAAAATATGCTGCTAAGCGCAAAGCTCGAAGATGGCTGGACCAATTCTATTGAATAGTTTCTATGGGATAGCATAGTAAAATTTACTATTTTTATTACCATTACCATTTTGCAGCTAGTAAATAATAAATATTATATTATATCGAACAAGATCTCACTAATATATAACAACACTATATAGTCATTAATAAATATATAAGAGCTTCCTGTATTTAATTAAGTATTTAAATTGTTATACAATTTGCATTTTGATCTTTTGACTTTCAATAAACCTTTAGCTATGTACCTACTATATTATTCAATAACAACATCCTGAAACATACAACAAAAATGTAGATCATTTAGAGTAGTTCAAGAATACTTTAAAATGCTTGAGTTATAGCTTATCTCAGTTGACAACTGTAATAATAGTAATTGGAAAATATCTATAGTTCTCGTAACATTTTTGAACTATAAGGCTAAATTGACATAATATTGAATATGAAATTATACCCTGTAACAGTGTGAATTACTTTCATTTTAGTTGACATAAAATAATGACGTACAACTCAGTTGTTCAATATCGAATAGGCTCGCTTGAGGTTTAGAATAAATAATGAAATAACATCGACTTTCAAAGGTTTGTATTGGAGGGGAAATACAGGACTTCTTCATTGGCTTTAAGCGTTTCAGCGCAATTTAGAGCTTTTTTACTCGTCTCTTTAGCACTTCTCCTGAAAATGACCCAAAAATCCCTTCTATCTCACACCCGACTATTATTTCTTAATAAATTTCCGATGTTCTAAATAAATAGCAAACACAGACAAGTGGTCTAGTGCCTTAAGCGTGCGACCCTCAACCCTGATGTCGTGCGCACAGAGGCCTATTTAAATAATCACGAAACAGATAAACAAAATCTGAGGCCAAGACCAAGGTTTTCTTATCTAAATAAATAGGCAATAGATGATGTTTCCACTTTGAAATGCCTCTGATGTGCATGTAAAGATCCAGGCATGAGAATGCTCTTATTTGCACACTATATCCTGCATTGGCCTTAATAAAGAACAGAGTCCGGCCTGTCTTCTTCCTAAATCATTATTGTACTATATATCCTTAAATTCTATTGAATATTTTGAATATATTGCGTGAAATATGAATACGATCAGTGTGTATATTTATACTTCTTATATTGGCTTATTGTACTTAAAATAATTCTATGTTAATGTACGTTTTAGAGTACAGAAAACTATGTAAATATTGTGATAGCAATTCCTGGACAATAGCTCTTTCACAATAATATAGATTATAAGTACTAAAGGTTAAACCACATATGAAATATATGATACATAATATTTTGTGACACGACCGTTTTAAACGGTGATAACACAAGTATTGTGCAACGCAGATTAGGATTTTGTAAACAATATTTAAATATTTAATAACATAATGTACTCAATTAAATTATTCAATACTTGAGATTACGAAAGAATATTCTCGATGATTGGAAAATATTTAAATTTGAATCAGTCTAAACGTTGTAAGTTATATGCGTCGTACTTAAATACTATTTATTATCCATTAAAAATTATCCGTAATTGTCATTTGTCACATCTATTATTATATGACGTGCATATAAAAAAATGGCTTAATTAACTTAAAACAAATCTATTTAAAACGTGGGTACTATAGTTTAGAATTCTTAAAATTTCTCCAAGAATCCTCAGCTCTCGCACTTAATTAAACGTGTTCGTTTTTTGCTGGCAATAACCTTTGACTTTATATTGAATAACTTATTTATATTAAATTTAATTGGGTGTCATTCAATGTCATTAAAAGTTAAGTAAGCTAAGCTTATTTTGTAGAAAATATATACTTTGTGAAATGACAGAGGATGAAACAAAATTATCATGTCCTTGACCACAACCTAATTATAATATCTGGCTCAGAATATGATTACCTTTATAATAAATTTTCCTTAAGATAACCGGAAATAAATACGGAAGGTCGTTTATAATATATATTGAGGTCTTCATAATAACATGTCATAATATATTCATTTTCTTTACAATATATGATGATGTATTTTAGGGACCTTTCTCATGATCTGATGTTTTTAGCTTGGCCAATTTTTAAGAAGTAATAATAATACATATTCCATTGTAGTTAGGTAAAAGTGTGCTTTAATTAAAAAAATCTATTGTCTAAAATGTCTATTGTATGATATAGATTTTAATAAAATTTAGGAAAGTATTGAGTCAGTTTATTTTGAAAGAATACTTAATTACAATAATTAAATTCAACGCTAAATATTTCACATCAATTAATTATATATAAAGGATTAGTTATTACAGACATTTAAACGTGGTATACTTTTTAATCTGATGGTACCATTAAATAACGTATAGATATAATTTATAAACTCTCAACTTTGAACCAATAATTTCTAAAATAGCACTACTTTCAGATAAAAACGTATTTACGTAGAATATTAATAATATTATCATATTTGGAACTGAACAGAAGCTGCAGATAATATTCGAACAATATCGAATATTATCTGTGTAAACAATAGGGAACTATTGAAAACTTATGCGTTTGTATTAGAAACTGCAATTCTCGTACTGAAGTGTACCGAAGTATCGTAGAGTGGGTAATTTGGTTTCCATCATAATTTTATTGGATATTATTTTATCTAGATATGTATAAATACTAATGTGGACCTTAAAACAAATATTAAATTCCGCAATATCATCTAGTTTCCAACAAGTTTCAAGTTACATTCGTAAACATTTATTTTAACTGAGAGATTGCTATCGCAGTAGTTTTACTGGTAGGACAAGGAACTTGAGTATTCGTCATAAATAGTTGTTAGCGGTTATATGGTTAAACTTGTTTTGTATTAGCGGTTATATGTTAAACGCGCTTCGCAAATCTAGTCCATGACAAAACAGGCATTGCTATAAGGCCATTACTAATTTGAAAGCGGTTTTTGTGGTAAGATAAAATGTAACTAACAATGTTTTGCATTTCATATACATAGTTTCAGGAAACATAATTTTCCTAAACTATAGAATTACTATGAACCTGCCCTCGAGAGAAGAACGCATTTAAATTGCATAATTCATTATTTGAGTTGTAAATCCGAAAAAATGTTATATTACTATATTAATAATATTATAATATTATTTTTTAAGTTTATTAAGTATTACTTTTATATATACAATTATTTGTAAGTCTGTGTAATATGCAGGTGTCTAAGATTGTTAATACCGTTTAAGTCTAGAACCAAACCAAAGACACAGTTGTATTGCTATAGCCAAGCTTTACCAGAACTTATTTATTTAAGTGATTAAAATATTTTCTGCACGAAGGTGATAAGGCATTGTATTAATTTTACTTTAAGATTTTTATCAAAAATACACATCCAACTGAGCGTGAAGGTTTAGCGGTTGCAATAAAGTAGCGTTCACTGAACTTCGGCGATCAGAAAAAAACTTTCCAGTGATTTACTTGATCATTTTAGACTTATACATGAAGCTTTACTTTTATTTGATGTTTTTGAGAATATTTAGCTGTAAATAAAAAATCAAATCATTTATTCTTTTAGGTAACACAATGTACACTTATGAACGTCAAAAAGAAATACATATTAAATGCTAAATGCTTCTAATTTTAAATTTTCTGCCCGTTCTTAAATCACGGGCGTAGACCGGAAGAGAGGAACTGGCAATAAACTCTCCGCCACTCTTTTTAATCGCCAAGGTTTTTGTTTTGCACAATGTTTTCTGCAACTACAATAAAATTAAAAACAAAGTCCTCTATGCTGATAGAGTAGGCATGGTGAAATAGGAGCACGCACATTCTCGTGAGAAAAACACGCAAATGAATAGTTGAAATAACTCACATCACTGCATATACGGATTCAGGTCTGACCAGTCACCATAACAACTTCTGCTACATACCGAATATAATGACAAATATTTGTTGCGAGAATAAATAAACAACGTTCACTTCATCTGGATTTGTTTTAGTAAAAGTAATTTATTTTAAATTTTTTTTTTATGTAATACCATAACAGCTTAACATTCGATAGAATCAAAAAATATCAAGTTAACCTATACCTTCCCTATAACAATAATATTGGACACTGCCGTCTGCCACTCTTGTGAATGTAGACACTGTTTGTGAATCTGTGATCAAGTTAGTGCGCGCTCGCGGCACAGCCAGCAATAGTTTCCGGTTTCCATAATTAGTGTGGTTAATCGGTACTCGCAGCCCCAACCTCTCTAACACATCTGCATATGTACCCTACCCTATTTCAAATAGGTACCGAGTAATAGAACTGAGATGAGTGTAACCGACAATATCGACCGCAACAGAATAAATTACAAGTTAAAGTCTTATGAAGTAGGAAGTGTTAAATTGTTTTATTTTACTTGATATACTTAATAATAAATAATTACCATGAATGTAGTTGACCATGAGAGATTTTTTTATAGAAATATGGTAATTAATTAAACTAAATGCTCGACTAATAATAATTTTAATGCGTGTGGAATGTTACCGTCATAGGTTAATATTCAATTCATATGTGAAAATTTAATTAGTCACTCGTGTTAAGTACATCTATTTAACTGTCTACAATGTCGGTATTATATTGACAATATACCTAGTCATTTCACACCTTTTCAACATAAAAAGAAATTCAAAGACAAATTTAATTCAAATGATACTTATTCATGAAACAATAATTGCGTGCTATTTAAAAAATTAAGTGGCGCTACACCAAGCGCAAAGTGGCTTTTTTAGTGGCTTGGTGTAGCGCCACTGTGGTCAAATGTCGGATCCACCAGTTTTATGACTAATACAATGAACAATTATCGTACGATATTAGTTCATTGTACATCCTTATGAAACTATCCCACATTTACTGTAATTAACATACCTACGGTGGGGAACCCTGGAATCCAACGATATCTAACTTTACCTAAAGGTTTAACTTTAATAGTGGTTTCAAGGATTTACTCGGATTTTTTTTTTTATTTAAGCAGTTTGCTGATACAGAATTTCATAAACATACATGATATTTGTTCTCTATGGTTTCATCTTGCATTTTTATGCGCGCTGTATTTATGTGAGCATTAATTTTGTTGCAAAAATAGCAGTTATAGCACCGTGCCGCTATTTCATTTAAAATTAGTAATACTGGTTTGTAATGAATAAATTAAAACTAGTGGAATAAATGTTAATGATCACATTTATATGTTACAGGCCGAAATGATTACTATCATACATTTGAAGTTTTTGTATTGCACATTAAATTAATATTTTGAGTAAAATTAATGATTATTTTATAATACACGAGGAGGTAGGTGGTATTATACAATAATAACTTGAAGCATAACTTGTTTAAGCGTCCGATGTTAAATTATAGTTCAGTGAACGTATCTATTTATTAAGTTTTAATTTGAGTGTTTATGGTTGTAAAAATATATTTTTTTAATTTGGGAATTCTGATGTTTTAAATTAATCGGTGAAGTTATCACAAATGATTATTAACATTTTGTGAATTTCTCACTAATCATCAATATCATTACATATTTAATTATCCATTATCTTAATTACCGTTAGAGGTTTTGACATATTTTTTAACATTCTTGGTTATATTGATTTACTAACTTGCTTTCAACATACATTTTACTGACGATGCATGTTACATACATTATTTTTATAGGATTATTAGAAATTTATACCATATAATATACTAATTATTATATGCCGAGCTAAGATTACTGGTAAAGCAATTTATGTTCAAAGTAAAGTTTTTTGTTTATCTACCTTGTATATGTCTTTAGAAATTCTTCAATTAACGCAACAAAAGTTTAGGCAATATTTTTAGTCTTTGTCATTGGATTTTTCACTATATCTTTAAGTATTACTGAATTACTATGCGTATATGTATTATGAATTTGGTTTAATTATAATAACCATTGGCGGTGTAAAACCATATTGTATGTGAGTCAATTATGTTTAATTTATTAAAATTATTATCAGCATTGTAACGAAAGTAACGAAATATAATCAATATTTGTGTTATAAATTGATAACTCGATATTATTTATCTTCGAATACAAATTTAAATAATCTAATAAAAACTATAATCTAATTGAAACTTACTGTTTCCAGTGATTCCCATAGACACATTCATTGAGATGTTCCGAAATTCAATGTCAACGTTTGTAGCTGGGGGTATGTTTACGTTAAGTGTCCTGCACTCGTTGTGTTCTTTCCCTCTCATTTTTTGCCCTAACCCTTGCAATTTTGCTAACGCACTCGCCATTTTGTACAAAAATATATTATACCACTGCAATAGCTTATATAAAATTAACTTATTGCATCGCTTGAACGCTTTGAATAATTCACTATTTTACGGAAGAATTATCGCGGTATCACGCGCGCGTATTTCACAACGGGCGATCGAACACTACGCAGGAGTTGTGTTGCGGCAAATAATATTTTACCTGATAGGAACAATTTGTTTGAATATTTTTTGTAATCACAGTTATTTAAAATTTAATCATTTAATTATTACATGTGGTTGTAAATATTAATTAGATAAAATATAATAGATTTTGCAGGAATCCATAAAAAACGTAATAAACAATTCTTTACAATGAAAATGATAAGAAAAAGCGCAATAAATTTAAATGCTAATTTATATATTACAGTCTTATTAATAAAGATTTATGCACATCGTATAAGCCGGTGTAAATGTTACTAATAATTCCTGAATAGGCAAGTCTGATGTATACGGCTGTTATAACAAGTGTTTTGTTTGTTGGAAGACTTGCACAATGCTAAAACAACGCAGAAGCCTAGTTTAACGAGTGTATAAGACAAAATACCGCTTTTTAAAGGAGTATGTAAATAGATTGAAATAAATTTATTATTTAAAATTATTATTAATAATAATTTTAAATGTATTATGTATACGTGTGTTTATATAATAATTTATAATTGCGTATTATACACTTGTATTTTTTTTTAATTCAAATAGTTCCATCTTACACACAACTGTTTGTTTTCAATGAGCCGGTCAAGAATAAATTAAAGCCTAATTAAAGGTGGACTCTTTTATGAGACCTCCTCATCGATAACTGACAGTTCAGTAGTTTAGCTACTTAATAGCATTCATAAATCTAAGTCATTCTACTGATAAGTTATAGGAACGAGGTTTTTTGCTCTTTTAAAATATTTGGCTAATCCTAGTGTAATCCAAACATGGCGGCAATTGTCAAAATAATTATTGTATCAACAATGCTGATAAAAAATATTATCTGTGATAAAAATACCAAATTTAATCAGTAACTTCAATCGAAGAAACATTGCATGTAGTCGGATTAAAACCAAAAAGTGATTCTTTTAACGGTCCGTAAAAAAGAGTTTTTTTTAAAGTGATTTTCAGGATATTTCGGACACTCTTCACATAGTTGACCTTATTATTGATTGAACATAAACATTAAATCAATAAAAAAAAAGAGCATATACGTATCCGAAAATAAAACAAATCGAAAATCTTAATTACCAAGTGAAATGTTAAAATTGTATTTTATCTTAATTACAAAAATAATTTTTTGCGCGTCATAAATTACGTCACATAAGAATAATATCTCTAATGAATACTCATACAAATTCCATCGTTTTTTAATCTTCTAATTTAGAATTTAATAAAAGTAGAATTAAAATTGTAAAAATTACATACATATACATTTCAACTTATAAAAATAATACCATATAACATTATAAGATCTAATTAAAAAAAAGTGTGCCCAAAGGGATTCCTTTTAATAATATGTTTTAGTTATTATATTTTAAGGTTATTTATTGTTTTTTGTTAAACTGAATTATAATTCTAAATTCTCATTATATTTCCTTAAGCATTGTTTTCATTCGTACCTACTAAAATAATTTAATTATGTTACTCTTAACACGGCATATTTTATTTTAATTAGCTAAAGAACATATATTAAATTAATTAAATTTGTTTTATCTTTCTCTGTAAAAAACCGTAATTTCCGGTAAACGTACTGATAAAATTTTTCCACCATACGTCATATCAATTCATGGCTACTTGGTATTATGTTTCAGTAATTTAACTGTTTTCTCGATGTTATGTTCATTCGAATAAACTGTTTTCATTAAAAAATTTAGTTAGTTGACCCTTTTGGGTAATAAGCAGCCTAAAAGCTTTTAGGACAAACCTGGCCCTTATGTATACATTCATCTAATATTACATACTTATAGTCATTGCTAGTTTGAAGTAGCATTAATAGTTGTATAACTTTGACCCGTCATTGGCCGAGAATTTTCTTAAAGGTCAAACATCAGCTTATGTAGTCTAATGTTTCATTAGTCGATTTAATTATCTGTTTTATAATGTAATAAAATATATATGTTAAATGTATGTTTTTTTTATCTACTACCAACTACTCCTATCCTATCCTATCTACTTCTACGATCTATTTACTTACTTATAAAAAAAACACTCTTTAAGAATTGTGATTTCATAAAAATCTAATAACAACTATTAAATGATGTATGGTAGCGGGCCTGTCTGTAGTTAGGGGATACATAACCAATAGATAGTGTGATTCCCGAGGAAACTTTATTTTATATGTAGAACTATATTCAAAAATAAACATTGTTGTTGAAGAGGGCGCAAAAATCTTGCAGGTGGAAGATAAAATGTATAAATTTGGCATTACCATTTAAACAGCCAATAAAGTCGCTCACGCTGCAATAATAACAGATTTAATAATATGATACTACGCGTCCCAATTAACTGAATATGATAATAAAAAAGTCAAGTAGATTTATATGATATTGAATAGCTGTTAATATTTGTAGGATTATGTATTATAAGTACATGGGAATGGAAAGTACAGAATAGTTCAATAAATTTAATAAAATAACAATATGCGCAAACATAAAACAAAAGGCAAAATACATAAATCTGCGCAGCAGCTCACAAATATTACCAGTTTACAAGTGTTTCAGCTCATAACTTGGGTGACGTCAGAACCGAATAAAATATTCATATGTATATGAGGAAAAGTTATATACAGATATGAAAATGTTAATATGAAATTATTCTACTCTCCAAGTTCCATAATACAATACATAATCGTTTGGTCATTAGATGTCGGTAAAAACCAAACTCGGTTCATCACTATCATTTAGCGAATATCTTGGTAGTATTTATTAGTGACTATATAACCTAAATACTACGTTATTTTTATATCTGTTAGGTATTGGCTTAGCAATTCAAATTAAATATTGATCAACAAGAACCTGCCAGAACGCATTTCTGGCGTCGCACCAGTCCCTATGAAGTAAATATATGCCTATAAACACGTAAACAAACATTATGTTTTTTGCGCGTTAATTATTACCTTAATTAACATATATATTATATTTCGATCAAAAACAGCCTCCAAGGCAATTAAACTCCAAGATAGAATTAGACAGGCGAAGACATATTAATTATCTACCGTTTTCTGTCTCGCGTAACCAACCTATAATCTTAATTCTTATATTTTTTATAGATTAATGCTTATTTACAAATTATTTTACATTTTTTTTACAGGGTGCCAAAAAGTGCAGTTATCGCATTTAAATTCAATTATACATATTAATTTAGAGAAATGAAAAACACATGTAGCAACGGGTGCTCTGCAGAAATCACAACTGATTTCAATATTCAATAATACAAAATTAATTATATAAAGCAGGCTCAAAAATGCACAAGCAAGGATCTTGGAATTATTTCTTTAAATCCATCAAAAACCGAAAACATCTAATGATGATGATTAAACATCAAATATACATATTTACAGATCAAAGATAACAAACATGAGACCTTGTAAGATATCTGGAATAATACAGATTCATTATCACGTGACAAAACTGAAGTCTTGTCAGATTCAATACAACTAGAATCTACATAACATCTTCTAAAACAAAAATTTATATTTAAACTAGCAGACCGGCCAAGCGGTGCTGTGGCTAAGGTTTTTGTTATATTACATATAGGAGAACACCAGTCATAGGGACCACCATGCTTTTTTGGTGGTTATGCCTAAAATTGTAGCTTATGTGAAACGTTGGTACTTTCAACACAGCGCCATCTGTTAGAATTGTGACTATAAAATATAACAAATATTTTGCAATAAAATAATATTGCGGGTATAAATTGAGATGTAAGCTATCCTATCTTTTAAGTAGGATCAAACTACACACGGTGTGCAAATTTGATTGATATCGGTTAAGTAGTTTAGGAGTCCATAGCGGACAAACAACGTGACACGTAATTTATATATATCGACGTAGGAAAGCATATTTGCTGTAAGTAGACATATTGCAATTGTTCACCAGAGCCAAAAAACTTAATTAATTTCGGAAAAAAATTTATAGTGTCGAACCTATCCATGATATTGCTACCATTTTTGAAACATATATTTATTTAACTGCCAGTCACCATTTGCAATGTAAACTTTTTATCCAAAGTTACTAAAAGTACGTGTTTGGCTAGTTACAGCAAACAGTTTTTTAAATCACGAACCTTTAAAACGCTGTAACTAAGGAAGAAAAATGTACGCGCGGATATATTATCAATTTACAGGCGGTAAATATGGTGTATGCAGTAAATTTATGTATTTGGGTACTTTCAATTGCAATTCAAGATGTAAGATTAGTTTATAATTATGATTAGATCTAAAAATGCAGTGGGTCATTTGGTAATGTAATGTTTGCTTGAAATAAAATGTCGTAAATGGTAAAAAAAAAACTGATGTAAGTAAACGAATGTAAAAATCACATGCCGCAGAATTGCTGTAAGTAGCGTTAAGTTTTTAAATGGGAAGAAGTAAGTATTTGTAAAGAAAAAAATGCCGGTTTTCTTTTGCTGTAAGTACAAATTGTCTATAATGACTGGATTTTGGTCTACATACAGCATTTAATCTTGCTAAAAAAAATATAAGTACGGGCGTTTTCAACGGCGTATGTAATTTTTTTTTCATCGTAGAGACACAGGACCCGGGACATTCGATGCGGTTTTTTTTTCTGATTCTAATGGCAGTAAAAAGTCACTTTAGGTATTTTGTCTACTTACAGCAAATATGCTTTCCTACGTCGATATTAAGATTTAAGATTATATTATATAAATGAAACTTTATTTTATTATTTGTATGATATATATGTTACAACATAATAAGAAACAATAAAAATGCCCTGTAGATACGAGGTTTGAAATAGGTATCAAAACATATTGACTACAAAATGGAACTGGAAGGAAAGGCCAAGGTCCCGATGGGCTATAGCGCTTCGTTTATGACAAACAAAACCTGAAATTCCAACACAACTCGTCGTGTGTACTTTATTTCGAAGTAATTAAAAAATAAGGTTTAATTATAATAATTGTTGTGCTTATCTGTTAACATTTCATTTTATTTGGATTTTAATATTGAAATAACAAATGACGCTCAAGTTCTTATCGTCATAATATAACATAATAACATTCATTCTGAATTAAATTTTTCGCTTTAAAATAAAAGAGATACATTTAGTATGGTATATTCTGTTTATTCGTCAGACTTCTTTTGTTCGGTCTGTCAGGTTTTCTTTTTGGCCCTTGCTGTGTAATGGGCTATTGTCATCAGCTTACCTTTTAGTTTCACTTGCTTTAATTATTATGTATTTACTAACTTTACTTGAGACTTCTTTGCTCCTTTTATGGGTGCATTTTGCACTCCTAACGATGTTGCACCAGATACTGATCTGTTTAGTTGTTCTTTATTCATTTTTGTTGCATAAAAAGGTTTTAATATAGGTATTAGGTATATACTTATTTATAATATTTTCTTTTTGTTTTACATTTGATTCTTGTTTGTTGATAAAATAAATACATTTCAAATTAATAATATAAATAATTAGTAACAAAACACTTCGGAATCCAGTCGCTATGTGTTTACTGTACCAAGTATTAAATTATAGAAATCAATTTTACTGACTTCAAAATTTGATGTTTTTAATCTAGTTTAGATGGTTGTATATCATAATTAGAATCTACCACTATTGGCTCAGGACGTCGTTATCATCGAACAGTGGCACCGTCATATTTCAGATAAGTAGATTTTTTTAGTGATCTAAAAGAACAAATAATACTACGTATATAATGATTTTTCGTTTTGCGTAATTTAGGTAAATTATAGCTACGCCGGTTCGCTGAAATTTCTGAAACCGATGTGAGATGTCTTACAACGAAATAGTTCTCTGAATATCCGTATCGCTGATGGGATCCTTGGCTTTGGTATCGCGCGATACTAAAACCTAACATTGTAGTCGTGATCGATATTTCTATTTGGTTATCTAATATATAAAATTCTCGTGTCACAGTTTTCGTTGCCATACTCCTCCGAAACGGCTTGACCGATTTTGATTAAATTTTTTGTGCTTATCCGGTATCTATGAGAATCTGCCAACATCTATTTTTCATCCCCCTAAATGTTAGGGGTAGTCCACCCCTAAATTTTTATTTTTATTTATTAGACAAAATTTTTAATTTCTATTTTTTATGATACAACATACAAAAATACATGTGCCAGGCAAAACAACGTGTGCCAGGTCAGCTAGTATATTATATAAAGAAAATAAACTTTTCCCAAGAATCTGGGTTAAGGCTCAGAAAATCCTCAGATCATTCATTATCTTAAATTATTACACTAATAAAATACCAATATATAAGCAATATAAAGCTACTTTTTCTTAATTTTAGGCAGCTTATTTGTAATTCAAATATTTTAGTAATTCTGTAATTACTTGGATACCGGAATCATTTTTTATAATTCATCGTGGATTAAAGCGTCCATAATTTATAATCGTTCTGAACAAAAACTTTTATATTTTATCTGATGTGCTTTTATTATAAAGATTTATTAACATACCTTAATCATTCATTAGTCTATTCCTCGTCTTTTACTTCATAGCAAAATCAATTTTAATTATTTATCTATTTTAACCCTATTTTCTACCATTACAGCAACAAAACACTTACTCGATAAATAATGGATAAAGGAATTAACCTAAACCTTTTTTTAGCCTACTAATATTATAAAGGCGAAAGTTTGAAAGTATTGTTTGTTACTCTTTCACGTAAAAACTGCTGAATGGATTTTAATGAAACTTTAATAATATAGCTTAGTCATCAGAATAACACGTAGTTTACAATTTTAAAATAATTTGTTGTGTGAATGAGTTATGTGATTTGTCCAAAATATCAAGTAAGTAGGAAAAAAATCTACCACCTGCGAGCTATTCGGCGTGCGCTGCCAAAATCGCTAGAGTTATTATAATTACAAACTACTCTTTTACGTTCTTGGTTGGGCTTAGAACTTTTGAATCCACCCTCGTATGCACATAATATTTATATGAATTTGACACATTTTTATTTATTTACAACCCACCCAACCTTACTAAAACCAGAGTAGACTAAAATATATAGCTTGGCAAAAAAGTCATATTTTTAAACATACTGTATATGGAAATTGCATTAGTGTGAGTACTGAGAACGCGCCAGCTTTCATACATACACATATGTATATAATGTTTATCTTAATCTTATGGATACTAGACCAATTATAAACGATGAGGAATTCAATCTGGATGATACAACTGTATTTCTCGGAATCACCATGGATTCAAAACTTCAGTGGTCCCCTCATATTAACGGATTGGCGAAGAGACTTAGTTCTGCAACCTACGCGGTTAAAAAAATTCGCTCACTGACTGATGTTGATACAGCTAGACTTGTTTATTTCAGTTACTTTCATAGCTTAATGACTTATGGCTTATTATTATGGGGTCATGCTGCTGATGTCGAAACTATATTCATCCTGCAGAAGAGGGCTATTCGTGCAATCTATAATTTAAAATGTAGAGAATCTCTTAGAGATAAATTCAAGGAAATTAATATACTTACCTTTCCCTCGCAATATATTTATGAAAATATTACGTATGTATACAAAAATAGTGATAAGTTTACTAGAATAGAGCATACGCACAATGTTAATACACGGAACAAACGCAGGCTGCAATTTCCCCGTACTAGACTATCTAAAGTTAGTAATTCTATTTTGGGGAAAGGGATACTCTTCTTTAATAAAATCCCAGAGGCTCTTTTATCACTGCCTTTCAATAAATTTAAGAAATGTATTAAAGAAAAGCTGTGTAAAAAGGCTTACTATAAAGTCAATGATTATCTAGTTGATAAAAGGGCCTGGGACTAGTGCTAGACAGGTTACTTCTAATTAATTTGCGATATTTGTTTTAAATAAGTGTTGTTTGATGATTTGCTGTTTTAAAAGAGTACCGAGAGTTTTTTACGCCGGCTTTTTCTCCCGGCTTACACCCTCTGTCTTGTTTGCCGATGAGTAGGGATGCCTTAAAATTTAATGACGTGGAATAAGTGATACATGTATCTTATGTTCCATAATAAACATATTTTATTTTATTTATAAATAGTCCTACAAAAAAGCCTATGGGCTCTTCGAGAAATTATGCGACTGGATCTCCAGCTTTCTCGCTGATCGGAGCATCAAGGTCGTCATCGACGGAGCATGTTCCAACGTTAAGCCTTTGATGACTGGGGTCCCACAAGGCTGTGTCCTACCCTCGACCCTGTTCCTTCTGCATATTAATTATATGTTGCAACTTAGCAACATTCATTGCTATGTGGACGACAGAACTGGGGATACTTTTTACACTGGCTGTGCTGGTATTTCATAGGACGTTGCAGAGTTTCAACTTCAGACATAAGTTTGTCCGGAACTTAACCGGTACTGAGTCTCGTACTGGAGTCCACTTAATAAAACCCCAAGTTTTCGCGTTTTCCGTTAAAAACACCCTTTGTCGCTACTCCTCTTATCAAAGACACTCTTCCTAAAACCACATCCAGCATCGGATTACTTGTAGTAGCAGCCTCTTTCAACTTGACCGTATTCAACAAAGAGCGGTTGGAAACGTCGAGGAACAATCCCTTGCCGAGTAGATCCCTTGGTGTTGCGTAGAGATGTGGGGTCGCGGGCGGGTGAGTTGAGTATTATTTTTATGATACAAAGACTTGAGGAGGTAAATCAATCATTAATCGTGCAAATTTATGTTCCCAATTACTTGTCATCGAACGTCTTAACACTAAGTAGTTCAGATAATCTCAATAAAATAAAAAATCAATAACAAATATGATCAACACTGTGGAACATATTTACGAAATCTGGTTTTTTGCAACGAAACTAAAAATACTCAATCCGGTAGAATGCGAATGTAAATGCCCTTTAAGCAACTAAAGAGTAGCAATTGTAACGGGTTCGTTTTACAAAAAATATCTATGGTTTAGTGGATCTATGGATACCAAAATTCCAATAAAAATTGTAGCATGCACTTTTAATCGGCAATATAAATATTTTTTACGTAAACATTATCCTTTACAAAGGGCAAGTAAGTCAGGTAAGATCATCATCAAATCGAAGTTTCATATTAAAGTTATAATATTATTATTATTATTATCCTATATTCTATGAATTATTTTCTAACCAACCACGTACTTAAACGTTTGTTTTAATTCTAGGACTCTTCTCAGATACCTTAATTACCTACCAACTGGAATGATTCAATATCATTCACCAATGTACGAAAGCTTATGCCTTAATGAAGTAAATAGCTTTAAAGTTTTTATTTGTTTTGTAGACATGATCGGGTGCTACCTGAGGCCTGAGGGTCAAGTCAGAGTCGAGATGCAGTGCGGACTAGGACTCTCGAATGTCAAAATCCAGTAGGTACTTTTTCACATTAAGTCATAGTAAGTCTAAGCCTCCTAAATGTTACCATGAACCCTAAGGTGAGTAAGACCCTAACTCCCCCACCAGTCTTATGGTTACATGATTATAGGAACATATATTTCATAGTAGAAAATATAGGCAGAGTTCGTGCACTGACTTATATTGGCGTTTCCTAATAAAGATTGTTTGAATAAATAAAACTTAGTAGGTTATTCCATTGTTGCATTATTTTACAGGCGCTCTCCACACTAGGATATCCCTGTGTTGTGGGTGACCAGACTTCCGAGGCGCAAGAACTAATGTAGGGCTATTTTTCCGTTTATGAAAAAGAACTGAGGTAGATATTTTATGGTGAATGTATAGAATATATATACTGAAATATAATAAAATTGTTAGCAGTTCGTAAAATGCAGTTGTGATAATTTTTGGGCAGGCGTTTTAAATTATGTTTAATTAATTTGTTTCCTGCGTTGGTCATGCATGTGGCACTGTTTAATAAAATAGCAATTGGGAATATGTTAGGCAGGTGTGACTTACCACTTAAGCCTTAATCTTACCTTTGAGAAGGTATAGGCAAATACCTGTCTTCCAAAACATTGAAAAAAAACAACAAAAAATTGTATGGAACAATTAAATTTCTAATAGATTTCTATATTTCACGTAATTAAGCCATCTATCGTAATATCACAGAATGTAGTAAATATTATCTATTCTTTACTTAATAATAACAATAATCGTCTTAGTATCATAGTAGTCCACTAGATGTCGCCTTTCTAAAAATCTCCTCACACAATTAATCATATTAATTAATTTATTTAAACCTTGGTAAACACAATTATTTATGTATTAACTTGTTAATTGCACTCAGTCATAAATTTTGTAATATTGTATGGATTTAAATCTATTTAATTGTTGGTAACTCACAAAACCATTTCATAAGCCAAACTACGTACATATGTACTTATATGATCTAGACACAAATACATTGTACTTTAGTGCTATTTTTAGTATTCGTATACATATAAATAAGTAGGTAATAATTACTGAGAAAGCATGTCACCCATTCAGTGCGTCGTCGCATCTCCTTTGTCTGAAAGAGACATTGTTTACAAGTCGTCAATAAAGCCCATTGTTCCACGTACGTATCTGTCATAATATGCCAATTATTTACAAAATAGAAGTGCAGCTTAAACAACGCGTAATAATTTACCAAACAGACAAAAGGCTTCTGATATCGTCGAGGCGCTAGCGCATTCGTTCGCGCGACGTAATAAGTGTAACACGCGCGTTCAATTTATGTAATAATGATGCTAGCCGGTGTTCAAATTGTGGAAAATCAAAGTGTGTCGTATAAGTCTGAAGGGACGGGAAATATGGAGGGTGATGGACGGTCTTCGTTAAGTACACCATCAATTCCTTCACATTCCTCAAAGTGCCCGACACCTTCACAGGAGCCTAGGGGACTGTCCCGCGTTCCCAATCGGGAACCGGTGGATATACAGTTCAACAACATAACTTGTACCGTCAGTCTCGGAATTAATAAGGGTAAGTTTTTGAAATCAATAAGCGTCTCAATGAGTCTCAAATTATTAACACATAGTGAGGATGTAAAACTTTATTATGGTGAAATTCAAAGAACAATAATTATTGTCTCTTTGTTAATAAGTGATATTTTAATATGAACCATAATTTTATATACATATCTTATTCTATGAAATTTTTATTAAAATCATTTGTTCATCTTTATATTACTCGGGTTAAACTATTACATTATCTAGTATCATAAGTAGGTCATTTAAAAATACTTATGTTTTACTTTAATACTAGGGTTCAGAGGGTTGAATTTACAATGAACTTACAAATAAATAATACAAAAGAATAGATTCGCATTTTACGTGAGGTTATCACACAATTAATCTTTGTTAACATTAAAACAAAAAGCCATTAAATCTAAGCAACTATATCAAAACTAGCATACTATATTTTTTTGTAACTATAAAAATAAATTCACATGTATAATTTCATTAAGTCTTATTACTTACAAACGATGCAGATTGGACTCTAATATACATATAATATATCGGGAGTAGGTCAATATTTCCTTAAAATAAGAGCAACGAACTTTCATTACAACAATAACAAAGCCTTTTTCGTTTATCGAATCATATTTCAAAATAGGAACAACATTATTCACTATTTTAGTTTATCTCTTGTCTTATTTGCATACATTATCATTATTTATTGTTCAATCACAGAAATTTATGTATTTAAATATAATTCGCTCCAGTAATGTTGATCACAATAAGTGAGAGTTGACATTTCAGTTTTTATTAAAGCCTAAAACAAGTCAACGATTTTGAATTACATTTTGACGTGGTTTTTGAATTTTGATTTGTTGTTAATACAGTAGAACCTCGATAACGTAAACCTCGGTAACATAAAAACCTCTGTTACTTCAAAAAATACTATGTTCCCTTCCCATCAGAGCCCAAAACCTCTATAACTTAAAATACGCAACCTCTATAACGTAAATAAATAATCTCTGTATAGGCCCTCAGTAACTAAAAGAAATGTTTCCACAACCTCTATAACATAAAATTGTTTGTGAATGAGTCATTTTATAAGAGTGTCAAAACAAATGGTTTCGGTATTTATTGCTTGCACGTGTTTACTAATGTATTGTTAACGTAAACAATACATTACCTATTGTTTGCTTTATCTAAATTCATCAAAGCTTTGCGGCGCGGCGGTTATCTTTGTGACAACGACTTACTTGCATCATAAGTTAATGTGTTAATGTATTCTCCTCTCTATTTGTCATTGAAAATCAAATCGATTATAAACAGTGAATTTTTTAAAACAAAAGAAAATCACAGTTTTTTTTAAGTAGACTAAACCTTTAGTTGTTGTTTTATTTTTATGTAATGTAAGTAATGTGAATAAATATGATTAAATATTTAATTTTCCATCCTTCTGATGCATTCAAGTAAAAATGGGAGGAAGGGTACATAGAAACATGTACATACCTCTATATTAGCCTTTACCTGACATAGAACCTTGATAACTTAAAACCTCGATAACATAAAATATTTTGTGTTTCCCTTGGACTTTATCTTATCGAGGTTCTACTGTATAACGAAATCGGATGAATTAGTTTCGTTGTAAAGTGAGTTTTGATAAGTACTTATATTATTTTAAATTTATATTGACATCCTTTTGAGTTATTTTGAGTGAACATTGTCATCCTCAGTGCATTCCTCACTTTATTGAAACAAAAGCCTTCTTCCTAATAATAATTAAAATAACTATTGTACGTTGCGCTTTGGTTTCGGTCTAACTTGACAAGTTAGAAATAATTAGTTATACCATAGTCTCTGACACAAACATTTGGTTGATTCATCAAATTTTTATTATGCTTACATAACCATTGGTTTGGTTATATTTTATATATTATAATTGAAACAAATAGCGAACTAGACAAATATGACAATTACTTTCAGAGGTTAGAAGTGTTAAAAATTCCAATTGTCATTGTATCTGCACAAAAATATATCATAGACTAACGCCGATAATTTAAGATAACAAGTACTTACTAGTCGTTAGGTAATTAGCCGAGTCGTGATCGACTCGAGGAATAAACACGGCACGAATAAATAAGCCATTAATGCAGCTCTGTGTCAAACGTCATTCGAAGAAACAAATTTTATTGCCGTATGAAGTTACAAATTAAAATACTACGATGTCCCTGCCTTATAATCATCTTTTATATGCCCTTTGTTTTTTCCTTGATACGATTTATTAGATTTAAATATATCAATCAATTCAAGCATTTTACAGTATAGTGCTACAAGTACGAAACGAAGTAACGTTGAAAGGCCGGCAACGCACTCGCGAGCCCTCTGGCATTGAGAGTGTCCATGGGGTAAAAGTAGAGTAGTAGTGAGGGATCTACTTATATGATCTTTATCAAATCGTAATACAAAATAGCTTTAAGTAATGGAAAGGTACCTCAAAGATGCCTCAAAGTATATAGCGAGACTAAACAAATTATTATATTAGATATTTTGTATGAATTAGTGAGAGTGAAAAGTTCAAGGAGCAAAGCTATTTTATCTATTAAGACTTGCCATGCGCTGTAGAAGTCATGTCTTCGCTCGTCATGTCATAATACGAAGTCGACCTCCACGTCTTTCAACATTTGTTTATTATATTAGAATATAGAGTATAATAGATGTCTTCTATTATCTTCTAAGTATATTATAACTATATAATACATATTTACGACTATTCATTGGGTATTGTGGATCAACACGCGTTCAACACCTTCGTAAAATACTGCGCTCTATATCCCAAAAAATTTACTTATTTTTATATATACCACCATGTCTTTTTTCGTGTCTCTCAAACGTGTATTTTTTCGATTTCCGAATTTAAATATTCGTTTTAATTATATTTGCCTTTCGCGTGTCTCACACGGTCAAGGTAGACCACGCAAAGCGCAAGACGCAAGCATCGGCTTGATAAAATAGTAAAATTAATGTTTGAAGTTTTTAAAATATCTTTATTTAACTTAAAGTAAGTTTTAATTGTGTAATTTTTTTAGAAATTATTTATCTGACTCTTTAACCTCTTCGATGGGATAAACGTTCTATGTGTCGTCAGAGACTGATCAAGAGTTCTGACCGCTCTAGGCTAATTATCAGGTTGCGCCCTTGCTAGGTGACAGGTGTGTTACGGTCGGTCTTAAAAGTAGTGTATTAGTTTTGACTTTGTTCACTAGTGTGAAAATTTTAACATGGTACATACCTATCTATAAAAGGTTTCATATCGATCTGCAGCATTTTGTAGCTGACCGTACACAAAGGCAAAACCCTCACGCATTATACGACCATTTTTTTTGGAGTTTTTGACAGATTTTTTAGTATGTACCAACGATTCTTCATCTAATTAGGATACTAAAATTTTCCATCTGCTTGTAGATTCAGTTCACAGTTCATTTAGTGTTGTGTGTCGGTCTAGTTGAAATATTATGCAGTGGATGATGCTAGCGAAGAGACGATTGCAGCACACCCGCGCCCCCCTAGATTGTCGCGCTCTAGGCTACAGCCTAATTAGCCTAAGGGTTAATCAGGCCCTGTATGTCGTACACTCATAGGGGCCATCCATAAAGTACGTCACACGAATTTTAGGACTTTTGAACCTCTCCCCCCGTCCTTGTCACAGGTTGTCACATTTCTATAACCCCCCCCTCCTGATGTGACGTCACACATATTTAAAATTTATGTATGTATTTAAAAATAATCGAGAGAAAACAGCTATTTTCATTTAATTAATTAAATATAGATCAAGTTCGTAAATTTTTAACATGTGACGTCACCATGCCCCTTGTCACACGATGTCACACTTTGGAGATACCTTCCCTCCCCATTAACGTGTGACGTACTTTATGGATGGCCCCATACGGGCATCTATCGAAATCTGAAGTTAATTTATTTTATGTAATATTTTTAGGTCCACAATGACGAAAAATTTGTCGAAATATACTCATAAAGTTAATTTATGCTAAGTAAATGTTTTCGAAATAATGAGGCAATTTGAAAAAATAGGAATCCTATAGATTATTCGTATAAAATTTGCACGTAAGAAACTAATAATTTAAATCTGAATTATCTAAATAAATATATTTCAATCATCGAAAATAATATCTCATGATTGCTACTATCGACTTTATTTTACGGTATTGGTACGACATTGCTTGCGATTTACGATTAGAAGTACTACTTTAATCACTAAACATTTATAGCGTATCGACTGAGATTGTTAGAAAAATTCCAATCTTCGATTTCACTTGGCCTTCTTAAACTGCGTCGGTTTTGTCAAGGGTGTGTGCTAGATAATGCTAAAAATGTTAACTAAGTTTTTATAAGCAAAACACTATTTTATAATAACGGTAGTAAAAGGAATGTAAACCTACCTATTATACGGATGCCATCTTTTAACCACTACGACATGACTGTTTTTTTTATTTAAAATGTTGTAAGACAAAAACAGTAGGTATATAAATATAAGCTTACAATAATAATAATACTATGGCCCGTACATAAAACTCTTAAGTGTATAAAAGACTTATGAATTGTTTACGACTGTTATGCTAATATCATAAATTTAAATATTTTTATTGCACGTAATATTTTCTTTCGTATTTTTCACCTTTAATTGGTTTATATGTACAAAATTTAATGCTTCGAGTTATTCAAGATATGCTTCAATGGAATTGGAACTCGGTGTTTTTCTGTAATTCGTAGGTAATAATAATAATACAGTGGCGTACAAGCCTAAATAGCCTAAGAGTCTGAGAGAAAGTGCAAATAGCGCAAATGCGCACATGGAAAGAAGATTCCATTGGTGCTCAGCCGTGATTCGAAGGCACGACCTTAGGTATGAGGGTCGCACACTTGAACCACCAGTCCAAAAATGCTTCGTATTATACACAATTGTATTTAGCCATAACTATGTAACACGGAAACTCCGGAAGCAATAGAGATAAATAAACGGCGCCGGCGCTACAAGGATAAGTAATGATATACGAGAGTCTCAATAATCGAATTTGTTAACCAAATATATTGTTGAAACCAGTGTTAGACTAGTGGCTAGTTGCAGAGACCCTAAAGTTGAACGTTTAGACCCTGAAAATATAAATATACGCAAGAAAATATCGTGAGCTCACCGCCTAAGACTCAAAGTTGGATGTTTACCATATATAGACATAGAAGGCTGGTGTCAATAAAGAGAAATGTTCAAGGTCGAATACCGGATACGGATATCTGGAGCCATGATTTCTGGGTTCGATTTATTGATAATTTGGGGCCTTTTGTGCGTATTGTACCTACATTAGATTTATCACCTGGATATGCTGAATGACATTAATATCATAATTCTTATGATGTAATTTATATTATATACTAGGTGCGATTAGTTTTAATTCGATACGTAATTGTAAAGTTATGACATTTAAAAAATCATATCAATGCAATACAAATTAATGAAATGTAGTTTATTTTTTTTTACAAATACACGGACAAGATTCGTGAGACAAAATTGTATGTATCACTACCATCATACAAATAAGTCGCATTAAAATACAACGATAAGTTCTAAGTGATTCTATTCTACAAGCAAGCGAACTTAAGTACGTAAATTTGGTTAGGTTGGCAACTAGGAAGCGATAAAACACTTTATCACTAATGTTTCGGGGTCATGTACAAATGGCAGTAATGTTTCCTATACATCACTAAAACCACCAGCTAACAGAGCATTCATTTTAAGCTATATGTGCAATGGTCATTCGGCATTTCGTTAAATTGTTGACAAACAAAGAGACTGATATTGACAGCACATTCACTCAGTACATACGGTTTCATATATATCACATATCTAATATATAAAGTTCTCGTGTCACAATGTTCGTTCCCATACCCTCCGAAACGGCTCGACCGATTCTTATGAATTTTTTTTTGCATATTCAGTAAGCCTGAGAATCGGTTACTATCTTTCAAACCCTTAAGTGATAAAAGGTGTCCCCTTACGATACAGCATACAAATATACATACAACTCTTAATTTTCATCTATTCTCTACAATCGACCCTTTTTTTATTAGTTAATTAAGAACCTATAACTTGAACTCAGAGGTTTATATAGAGAAAAATTACAGAAAAACCTAAAAAGTTTTCATTCCGGAAAATCGAACAGTAACTAGGGTAGCATGGTAAAATGTTCCATGTTGGTATGTACTAAAAAGATAGGCTAGGCATGTTCGCGGGGGCAGCTAATGACAATATAAAATCATAAATTTTCTATATTTTTATATTGTAAAATACCAGGCGTAGGCCTAGATTTCCTAAGCTGCTTACTTCAATTTTTAAATAGGCAAGTGCGCGTGAGGGGATCTGAATCCAGAAGAACTATTACGTTCCTTACTATAATCCTGAGATGGATAAAGCCAGAGCTAAGTACGCTTTTAGCCATTAAATTGTAGCTTATTTGAAACGTTGGTACTTTCATCACAGCGCCATCTGTTAGAATTGTGACTATCAAATAATAAACAAATATTTTGAAATAAAATAATATTGCGAGTATAAATTGAGATATAAGCTATCCTATCTTTTAAGTTGGATCAAACTACACACGGTGTGCAAATTTTATTGAAATTGGTTCGGTAGTTTAGGAGTCCATAGCGAACAAACAACGTGACACGTAATTTATATATATTAAGATAATAAATAAACGTGAATTTTTAAATTAATAATACGCCACTCATATATACTAAATTGTATATCATTTTCAAATCACCTAGTACAGAGCTGACCAGAGTGTGAGAGGAATTCCGATAGCTTGTTATCGTCCTCGCTAGACATTGTTTTCATAATACAGTGTCGTTAAGTGACTAAACACGAGATTATGCTAACATAATCATTCATCTAAAAGAATCTTCAAGACATTAATTTTGCTAATTGTATACTGATATAGGTTTGAGCCAATGTATCTTTAGTAATTTCTTAGCCTAAGTCACTACGAAAGTAAGTTCAGACAGCACACTCCTTTCTACTCCCATAAATATTTTCAAATTCGTATTTATCGATGATGGAGATAAGATGCGGTTTTGTGCTATTCTATTTAATTAATTTTAATTGTTGTTACAATTTAAATTAAATAAAATAAAATTAGTGTGTCAAGATAACTTTTAGAAAATATATGTATGTCTCTCCAAGTTTAAATGTCTCATAATGCCATCATATCTAGGAAATAATTAACATAATACTTTATATTATTTATTATGAACAATAGTCTGAGTGGGTCAAAGTGTCAAAGATTAAACATACAGTTTGAGAATTACGTTATGTGCACAAAAACTCCATACAACCGCTTGATAAGACTCTACTACTCGCGTGAACATATTTATATACAGTCAAACCTGAATAAGCGAGAGTTCAAGGGAGAACAATATCATTCTCGATTATAGAGGTCTCACTAACCCGAGTTTCTCGCTAATGCAGGTACATGGGTAGCGTATCTCTCTTATAGAGGTAAGGAGGAGCAAGTACGAATGTAGTAAATATGTAATATGATAAAATGATGTGCATAATGTGCACAACATATTATGTACATATATATTTTATTTTATTTAGAACTAATTTACACTAAAAAAAACCGTCAATTTCGTTTGGGTTTCTGTTTTTGTATTTTGAATGTTTATCTCTAACTCATAAATTTTGTCGAATATTGCTTGATCAACAACCGCCGCGCCGCGTTCTTAAAGTACTGATGGGGACCGTCTCCAACGCATTTAAAGTACATAATATAAATAAATAAAGCCCGACTGTCGCTTATAGAGGTAAAGATAAGTAGCAGTCTCACTTACGGAGGTGCATGAGGGAAAAACGACTCTCTCTTACAGAGGTTTCTGTTTCTCGCTAATAGAGGTTTTGGGAGCTTAAAATGACGGGTCCCGGTTATTACTCTCACTTATAGAGTTTTCTCACTTATCCAGTTCTCACTTACCCAGGTTTGACTGTATATATATATATAGATATAAAATATACGTATTACGTATACTGATAAAAATGTTTGGTTATTTCAAAGGATTATTAAGATCAGTTTTGCTGTTAATTCAGTGTCTTAATGTAACACAGCCTTAAAACATTGCCTTTAAAGTTGAGATTCAATCAAATATTTTCGCATGTTTATAAATATCATTAATTATTATCGTTATTAATGCACGTCTAGCTTAATAAATGGTATATTGTAAAAATCACCGAGCAGTTGAACCTTTGAAGATGGTATTATAAAAAAATTACAAGACAAAAAGTAATGACGAATAGCAAATCGCTGTTTGCCTGAACTTGAGTTACCATAACCAGACAAACTGGTTGCCGCGGATTGTGCCATGAACACGGACAGCTGTTATTATTAAGTGGCCTTTTTGCATCTGCAGCCCGATGTTATGGCAACCCTAGGTGAGATTACTTATGGCAACATATCCAGAGTTGAAAGAGATTTATCGATTATACATGAGAGTTTCTCAGGGAATAATAGCAATTATACTTAGTTCAATATTACAGATACAACGTTTAATGACCAAATCCTATGACCTAAATTTGCGTTCAGAAACCTTGTGTTTTAACCTTCCTCCTATACCTGAGAAGAAATTATCTACATTTTACAAAGAAAAAAATTTAATACATAAAATTATGTGATGGAGGAACATAAATTACTGACAATTTTTCATTACAATAATATGTATATACATATATATTCTATAACAAAAAACAATAACTAAGCTTAAAATATAATAACTAAAATATATTATTAAAAGGAGTCCCTTAAGGCAAGGTTCCGAAGATACTGGCAGCGTTCCCCCTTTGAATAGCTAGACTAATTCTTTGTCCGGTCGACATGATGTCGACTAACCTTTTTGCTATTTGCTTAAAAATACTTTTGGCGCTAGTACCCCACGGACCAAGGGTCTCGACAACGAATGGGACAAAATCATATTCGGAGCCTAGACCCCTATAATTGCATGCTTTAGCTATTTCAGCCGCTTCACAAGCCGCACCAGCTCTGTGGTTGATTCCATGTAGATGGGAAGGGGCTAGCATGTCTGAACAGGTTGCATCCCATATCAGCACCCGGGCCATCTTCCATGGAATCAAACTCATACCAACCGGTCTCTAGCCATCGTCTCTTGTAATATGTATCGTTCAGTGCGGGATGTCTCGAGAAGCGGCCTGCACTTTTTTGGCATGACAGTCCGTGATGTCCTAGCTTGTCGACATCACTACCAGGCATTTATGAAGAGTATTATTTACATTACAATAAATTACTAAAATGTTTTATTGGCCGCGTTTTCTATATGTCTTTACTGTATGTACAAATGGATACGTTATTCTGTATGGTAGCTGTTGTAGATTACTTACGTCAGTTATTGCTCTATTACCCCTGGATGGGGCAGAGGGCGTACACAGTGAATCTCCATCGCGTTAGGTCTTGCATTTTACCTCGCTGTCTTTCCAGCTTGGGTGTCGACTGTGGATGGTAACCTTTTACTCAGTGTGTCGCCACTTGGTTCCCAATATGGTAATAAACTTATAACAGTGAGTTAAATGAAGTACCTGTACTGCGTACATACATGGCTCTTATTAATAGAAGCTAAAACAAAATTATTTTTAAGTCTACATGGTACTTTAGACATGGCAACCAAAATTTGAATATTAAATCAGAATTGAAATCTATAATCCCATTTCTTTGATTACGATTGATAATAAGCGGATACAGATTTGATAAGACCTGTAATTGTATTACTTTGTACTATGTCAAGACTTTTGTTGAGCAATTAAATGATCCTTATATTACGATAACCTATCGAAAATTCAATGTCATTAGATGATGTAATCATAATAGGTATTGTTTTGGCTTTTTTATTCAAAAATTTTATAATTATTTGAATATTCTTTTAGATATTCGTTTTATTTGTTAATATAATATTTCTGTATATCGACGATAATTTTCCGTTGGTATTTCCTTGCTGAAATACTAATTAAATATATAATTGCTAATTTGTTCGTACATCTATTATAAGTATAACACATAAATAGTATATTTTAATTTGAATAAATTATGCGCTATTTTAAAAACTCTTCAATTGTTAACTATTGATTATATCAAGAAGTACTGACGGCCTATAAAAATCGACCACAAATCGACGCCTGTACCAGCAAGGGGTCAATCAAACTAAATTGGTGCAACTCTTCCTGTTTCCTTTCCCATCTAGTTGAAAAGAAATTATAAACAGAACCATGGTAGCTTTATGCAATGTTACGAGCCCATTAAAATGAGTTTCTTCAATATTGATGAGAAGGGGCGGTATAACGATGTTAACCTTGATCGCACAAGAGTGAATTAAAACTTATGCAAAATTCACAAAATCTACCCAAAGCAAAATTTTAATAAGACCACGCAAAGTCTTTTTTCGTTCAATCGTATTGTCTGTAAGAGTTACATTCTAACGATGTGGCCGTTTGACGCACTACGGAATGTTATTATTTCTGCAAATTTTCTTGTCTTATATTTCTGATGATTAGTTTTTTATATAGACAAACATATGTTTAACTATATAATATTTCACCGATCGATCTTCAGCTTTCTTATATAACTCAGCTATATTTTATATAAGGAGGTCGAACAGGCCCTAAGAATTAAGTGCTAATCGCCGCCAGGTGTCCACCTGCAACCTCAGGTGGCTTGCACGTGAATGCCGGCCTTTAAAGAAGTGTTCAGCCGTCCTCTTGAAGGCTTCCAAGTCGTAACTGTTCGGAAAAACCTGGAATGTCAGCCGGTTCTAGAAAGTGCTAAGAAGTGTCAATGCGCAGAACGACTTACGTTATTATATAATTCCGTTCTGCAGATAAATAACAAATAAAATTAAAATACTATAAAATTTTGCATATACCACGTTTACTCTAATCATACCTATAGATCAAATGATAGGTCATTACTGAGATCGCAATACCTACTTGAACGTTCCTAGGTATTAAAAATCCTGCATAATTGAGTTTGATCTCTTTGAACTTTTCTTTGTTGTGTTCCCTATTGATATGTTTTGTTAAAGATAACTGACTTAATAATGAAGATAATACTACTGAATATAGTACTTCTATTATAGAACTGAAGAGATTTTTTGTTTTGCAAACTAAGTTTATCGAAGAAGGCAAATAGGAAATAACAACACGCAATGAACAATAGGATGAGATAATAATATATGTTTCCTTGTTCAGAGCTTTCGTTATAGACGCTGCGAAAGCTGTCAGAGTTTAAAAAAATAATATATGCGACAATTTTACTAAATTTGCTACTCAGGCAAAGGTAACATTTAAATTTATCTTGAAAGACGTATGATAGCGTAACTTAATTTGTATATTAATAAATAGAGTCAACTTTCGAAATTATTTTAACTTTAATATGTAAATCTGAAACTTAAAATCAAATCGAATCGACACAAAATTAACTAATTATCGCTAAATAATTATTCCATATTGGTATAACGTAGATAATCACGTCAAAGTCAAATCATATGATTTGTTCATGCCTGTATTTTTTAAAAGTGTCAATATTTTGATCTTGCTTTTCGAAACTTTACTAATAACTTTCGAGCAGTGAAAAGTACTTCATGTTTTACTTACATAAGTACGAATTAAGTTTAATTGCCTTGAACGCGAACCAATCGGTAGCAAGCATCGTCAAGGCAATATATACGCCAAATATTAGTAAATTTTTTCACTGTGTCCAGTAAGAAAATAATTAATTTGCTCTCGTAAAGTCTTGCTTTGATTAACGATAAACACCATATCCCGGAAAATAGATGGTGTCTATCTAGCGACATCGTTATGTTTATCTAGATTCTAGACTTTAATTGCAACATCGTTAATCACCCTTACATATGTATTAAATAAAATTGTGTTGACCTATTTTCGGTAGTGTATGACAGGGTGAGACGAAAGAGGTTTTTTTTTTACAAATTACGTCCTGTTTAGTAGTGTATATGAACGAATTTGAGGTTATCATGGAAAATTGGTTAAAAGTAAAGGTTCATCACTTAACACGAATACTAAGTTTAATACAAAGGGGTACTTAAGCAATAAATTTAATTGAAATAGTTTTAATCAAATTGTCAGAAATGTAGAGCTGAATTTTTTTATAAGTACTAGAATCTGGAAATTTGATGCTGGAATAACTAAATCAGCTTAAATTTTATCGGACATGACATGTCGATATCGTGGATTAATCATAGTAGGTATTAAAAACAATGTCGAGTGTAAATCGTGGACTTTGTAACTAAATTATCTGTTTTATTCTGCAAACCTTCGGCTATTTTCCACAATGTTTGACGTTTATCATCATAATTATTATTCTTAAAAAGGGTAGGTTGGATTTAGAATTACTTATTTTAATTTTATTTCGATTATTTTTTATTCGTCGATTTTTCATGCATTAAAAACAATCGATTAAAAAAAAACTATTGTTTATGCAGAATGTCACATATATAATAAGCAATAGAAACGTAAAAAATGTACGGTTTGTTTACGAACAATACATTACACAAAATTTTAAATCATTTTTTAATACTTAGACGACACTCCGGCAGCAAAAATCACTTGGAGGTGTTCCAATCAAGGTCCCCCGAGACAACTACATGATCAGTATCATCAAATTCGAGCGACGGATTTCTAATTCGATACCAAAAGGGTAATTCACAAAGGTTATACTTTTGTGAAATATGCTAGCAACATAAAAATACATTTCAAAAACAGGACATTTAAATGTTGAAAATCAAAGACGTATTTTGGTAACTGCATCTGCATTTGTTGATTCCACAATATATTTATCATAATATTTATTATTGTACATACAAATCTATACAAGAGAGCGAAATTAAAACTTTTGTCTTAATACAACACTGGATTTCCCACCCATTATTACGTTTTAAGAAGTGATGCTAACGCCAATGTGAAGGTTTCTTAAATGACAAATAAGGTTATTTCTAACTAATCACTGGTCACGGTGTCGGAACTTGTGAGATTTTTTGGTGGTGAATCACGGAATATCGGTGGATACGACTTGCTGTAGATCGGTTAATTAATTTTCTGTCACTTCAATTATCCAGAAACTCTAATGACGCCATCTAGTGGCGAAACCTAATTTTAATGTAGATTTTTCAACATCCTGAGAGCCGATATCGTAATTTTTTTCGATACCTATGATCCGCGGATAAATACGATAATTATTCATTTTAAAGTTTTAGTGAAGGCAAGGTAGGTACTACTAGTACTATGTGCTTCAACCAGCAAAATATAATGTGTATGATAAATGACGTGTTTTGTTATTTAGTTGCATCAAAGATCCCGGATGCGACCCGATTAATTACTTTTGCGTCATATCTCCGCAATTATTGATATTTGATCTATTGAACTAGAAATCTTATCGGTTGTAGCACATCGTTTATTCGCTACTTTAAAGATAAATAAATTGTTTATCATATTTATACATTATTCATCAATTGGGTGCATTTTAGTAAAGTACTTACTTTCCAAGACAATGCTACAACTTTAATATTGAATTGTCGTACCACATCATCCAGTTTTCGACATCAGCCCCATGGCTGATCCATATCATGATATTGAGAAAACTATACGGCTTAGATGACGTAATTTGCCATTTTTTCTGGGAGTCTTAACTAAAACTAAAGTAAATCATAGTTCAGTATTAACAGAGCACGGAAGCAGAAAAACATAATCTATTTGACTTTATTTTTTATTCAAATTTATCTTAGAGCGTATATAAAGAAAGTTCTAGCATTCTGATTAACACACAACTTCTACCGACCTATCTCAAAAATTCAAACAACAAATCCCATCGTGCAACCAGTAATTGCTAGTAAACTTTATATTATAATAACAAAATGTAATAATTATTTATTACATTAATAAACAGCAACAACAAATAACCATTTTTTTTAACTCATTAGGTTTTATAACAATTAGTCTAGACTCTAGGTTACTGTTTTACTTGCAAACGTAAAAAACCGAACCCCGGGCCGCTTGCATTACAAGATACTAAATATTTGTATTCTTGTACACGAATATGATATCAATAAAATTATTAAAAATAATTCAAAATTATCCCGACGTTGCATTGCATTCATTCGTTTCATAGCAATAAACTAAATCATGAGAGTTACGCCGCGATAGTATTGCCAGACGTAGGCACTCTCTTCAACTGTTAGATTACATTCATATATAGTATTGTCTTTTTGACATTCAACAATCAACACCTTTTGTCTTCAGTCACCGTGACAACGCACGCTGTAAAGCACGCGAAATGTCGGTTAATTTAAAATTATAAAAATAATTGTAAATACATAACTTCAATCCGGTTAGAAATTGTTTTATTATACATTCATATAGTTATAATTGTATTGTTAGTTTATTTTATACTAATAACTAGTAAGAGTAATAAAAACATACGATGTGGTTTTGTTTTTTCGTCTTTACACAAGAATTATTATAATTATTTTTTTAAAGGTAATAAACCTTAAAAACTGCGATAGGGCCTTAATAGAATGTCTTTACTTATATTTATGTTTCCCATCGTTTAAACCATCCCTGAACTTCCACAAATATTTCAAGATCATAATTAGCCAAATCGGTTCATTATTTAAAATTGTAGGTAATAAATTTTAATATTATACGTTGTAAAACTAATTCATACAATAGTTACACTATGTTTTATTAGAATTCAAACTTACATTTATGGTAAGAGAACCTTAACCAAACAATAAATGTCTCGCAGTTCCATAACAAAGAATTGGGCACGTGTCTGTGACGTCGCCCGCTCAAGAATAGCGCGAACTTTATCAGTGTCAGTGAACGCGTGACGTCACAACAGCTGATAGTCATATTATATGGGTTGCGAAACTTTCATTGTATTACGAAGAGACAGGACGAATAGGCCTAATTAAACTTCCTATTTAAGGCGTAAAAGATTCGTATTGATGTCATAGTTTCATTCACTCATTATTTATTAATTCTGGTTTATTAGTTTAAAAGTTTACAGTCAAAACTATTTAAGCATCGCCTTCGTTACAGATATGAAACGGGAAACCTCATTAGGAATTACCATTTCTCTTTTTACAAAGAATGGCTTAACATCTAATTTATCTAATTAAGTATCGCTTCTTAACGTTAACCTATTATAAGATTTTGAAGGGACTCATACATTTTTGAATCATATGCCCTAAACACAACGATAAAGCCACATATTCATAGATTGTTGCTGATTGTGTTCGTTAGATAATTTTTCCTTATTACCACTTCCATAAAACTCCTCAAGGCTAATTAACATATAAAATGTTTTATGAATTTTACACCTATGTCATTTACCATGAACTGTGACGTCAATACATATAATTTTACTCTGTTTTTTACTGAAAAATGATAACACGCAACATCCATCTTCTGTGCCCTAATCAATTCTTTGATTAGATAGAGAACTATGGAAGCAACTTAGCGACTGTATAGCCCGACGCAGGCACTCTCTTATGCATTATTGAAGTGAAAAAAGGCGCATGAGGGTAACATTTTTACGGAACGTCACGAAGATGTGCAGCGTTTTCGTCGAAGAAAAGGGAGGGAGTGATTGATGTAGTAGTTATGTAAAATTACTACTACATCTGTATGTTCACGACTTTTAAGCTCATTACATTTATAAGTTTATTATTTAGATATAAGCGTACAAGCAATCTAATATAAGGAAGTAGATGCGACTGCCGAATGTGTTCCGACATTCCGTCTCATCCAAGGCTTTTTGTTTGTTTATAATGATTTACCCACACAATCATTGGAATAACATCCGTAGATGTTATTATTATTATTATTTTAAAAACAATTAAGTAATTATATTGTTTAATATGTTAAATTTATAATATTACAAATGTAAAAACAAATTTATTATTTCAGCTTAAACATTTTTTATGAGTTTGAGTAGAATGAAATAAATTTAAATTTTTATCGTAACTTTATAGTAGCAAGTAAAATATGCGTAATGTAAGTTTTAAGAATTTTACTTATTTACATATACATATATGTACTCTGATTTTTAATAAAACGAACAAGTAGAATTCAAATATTTAAGAACATCCGAGTTTTATAATTGGAACTTATTTTTTGAATTGAAGACCTGAGTTTGTTTTTATGTGGTAATAATATAATAATTTTTATCACCTTTATAGATGTCACCGAAAAGGTTTCAAATTATTATTATATCAAACAACCACAGCCATAATCGTCTGACACACATACTCCCACGCTCATAACGATACTATAATATTGCGTAAATGACGCTTTGTTCTAATAGATACATTGAAATAAAAATAAATGTGTTCATATAATATAGATATGCACATATTATTTCTTCTTGGCTCAGTATACAGCGACCTCTGATTATGCCGAAAATTCGCGCTTGCTAGGTATGTACTTAATAAAATTGTTGCATTGCAAAGATGGTAATTCGGCAGTTGGCCCTCTGCCTTAATCTCAATGTGCCTGATGGGTACGTCCGGTGACACCGTCAGTTTCTACGTGTGCCCACAGCTGGGACTAGTATTAATCAAGTAATTTTATATATATTTTGTTAATAGACTTAAAAAAAGTCTGGTTTTTATTGTTACAGTATTTTTTACGTATGTCATATTTACCTAGTCTCGACATTAAAACCCTGAAGCTTAGGTTTCCTAGAAAAGCGGTGCCGTTATCTATCTAAAAAATAAAGACGGCCGTTATTAACAACCGTAAAATGGCGGCCGTTAGTTAACCACCGCTCTTCTAGGAAACCTAAGCTAAGGAAAACGCTGTCAAGCTGACACAAGCTGAATATCGAATACATAGATAAGTACCAGATACATATTGTATTTTAAAACAATTATACTAGTCGTCATTAAATCTTGAAGGTGTCATTCGCGTGTTTGTCTTCAATTATTCTAGCCCTTGAGCATCTTTAATGTCTTATCTGTTTAAGTAGTTCTCGTTTTATATTTCAGAAGCTTTTTAAATATACAATATGACCACAAATCCTAATTAAAAAATACGTATCTACTCTTAATCTACGAGTATATTTTTAAGTTGTCAATTTTCAAATGTTATGAAAAGGTCCAACAGAATTCGCAAAACCCTTTTTTTATAATTAATAATAATCCAGTAGCGCTACAACCATATATGGGATTGTATCCGTTTCTTTGGTCATTTTATTTCATAAACGAGTAAGTGATCAGCCTTTTGTCTGGCACACGTCGTCGATACACCAAAATGGACGAATTGTTTAAAAAACTGTATTAATTTACTATTCCTTATAATTTCAAATTAGGTCGTTACCAAAACATATAGCCTTTGTTAACTTTTTAATAATATTAAAATTAATTGTATTTATAAGTTATTGTTACTATGCAATCATTTAAATAATTACAATTTCTTAATTTTATTGAGAAGGTTTTCTAAAATGACACACTATTGTTAGTACATTCTGATTCTGGTCAAACGTATTTGTCATCCGACGGTGGAATTTGAACTTAAATGAGATATCATATTGTACTTTGGACATAATGTAAACAGTTAATTAGTTGACAATTGCCTTATAATGGGAGTAAACCTACCTCGGTCCATAACTATGTATATTAATGGTACCAAGAATTGAAGTTGTTTTTTTACTTTAAGTGATATAAGAATTATTTTCTAGCAAGAAATGCTTAATTCTACTTATAAATATGCCACCAGACAGTCTGTTTGATTAAAGAGTTATGCGAATAAATCTTAGAAGGTCGTTATGACGTCTTGCTCGTGTCCAATGAATATTGTTCTCAGCTAATATTGGTCCTATTCATATTCAGAACAAAACATAGATTTTTCTTCTATCCAAAACATAGTTTTTTATACATTTTCGGTGGATGTTATAGTGTATATTGGATTCTGGTATAGCGTTTGAAAAACAGACGTTAAAACACATTTTTTCATGTCAATCGTGCTTTTTATTTGTCTTAGAGCTGGAAAAAAGTTCGATATTTGATTCATTTTAGGCCAAAGTTTCCAATTTTTTCCCGTCGCCTTGTCATCTATTAATCACAATTTGATCACGTTTGTGCCATACAATTTGCATGTTTTTGTAGAACATACAAATTGTATTCGTTGATAACTGTAATCATAATAAATATAAAGTTATTTTACGTATTTTAAAGAAATCTCTATGTATTACGAATATAATTTTTACTTGTGTTGGTCCTAACTTGTTCTAAAGCTAGCACATTTTTATGTTGTGGTCACCATAAAATCTGTTGTAATGGTCACAATAAGTTAACATAAATAAGTTTTTTTTTGTATTCCACTTTATTCCACGTAGAATCCTTCTACATAGGAAATAGTATAGCTCTCTCCTATACCCATATATAATAGAAAAAATATTATTTGGGACCCCTTTTGCACTGTGAGGACTAAGGTTTTATGAAGGTAGAATTATAAAAAACCTCACCATATTTGACGTTATGAACAGTTCATAATGTATCAAAATCGTAAATTAACAATATGCGTAGATATCTCTCAATCATTGTGAGTTGAAATAAATAATATTTAATTACTAAAGTTATGTTTATTTTACAATAATGTGCAAATTATCACCATTTAACATTACAACAGTCACGCTCAACACATTATTACGCCATTCTGAAATTCATGTGTTGCAATAAATATGATAATAACCAGTGATTTATTATTAATACATAATATCAAGTCAGTATTATATTTTTTTCAGGCACAAAAGAAATTTTACACAGCGTGAATGGCAGACTTCGGCCTAAACAGTTAATTGCTATTATGGGGCCATCAGGCGCGGGAAAATCGACATTACTAGATGTCCTCTCTGGATACAGAATATCTGGAGTTGGTGGCTCTATATTTATTAATGGAAGGGATAGAAATATGAGTAAGTTATAATGAATTATATATATATATATATATATTAATATTCTTCATGTATTTTCAATTACACCTTTCTAGCACTACCTTTGTATAGAAGAATATTCAAACGCTTAGCATTTTCAGCATTTAACAATGACGATATAAAAATGAACTAAATTAAGTATATTAAATGGTTAAAATAAAATATTGTAAATACGTATATATACTAACTTACCTTATCATAAATTAATTTAATTTGTTACATATTTTTTAAAACTTAGATTATTATAATTAGTTCTCAATATTGCTACACAATACATATAACTGGGAAGTTACAGGCTCCTGAAATGTAGTTCTCACTACATCAGGAACCTGGCATACATGTTTGTTATGTTAGTTGTTTATGGCAATAAATAAAATTAATTAATTATTAATTAAAAGCTTTATTGCTTAATAATTTTAACTATCGTTCTCTTAGATAAATATGAATCGTTATTTGAACACATGAAGAAACACATATTAAACCTAAATTTTTTGTTTGTACATATAAACTTCAAAAGAATGACAAAATTTAACTTAAGCTGTGCATGAAAATAATAATTACTAAAGAGGGTCATGGGTTTCAACTCTGGTTGTTCACTTTAAACATTTACTATGTGTTCACTCTGCAATGAAATACTTGCACGTATGCAATCTCAGTATGAATTTTATACATCAAAAACGTACTGGATTCCAACCCAAGTATCGAATGTAATTATCGAAGAAGCTAAAATATTTCTTAAATTATTTCAGAGCGCTTCAAGAAAATGTCATGTTATATACAGCAAGACGACCGATTGCAAGGATTACTTACAGTCAGCGAAAATATGACGTTAGCTGCTGATCTCAAACTGCCCACAAAACTAGACAAATATGAAAAAGGAGAAGTGGTAAATGCGTAATTTCTCTCACACCTGCGACAAAAAAGACTATCTTGCGAGACTTTTTTACTAAGGCCTTTTTTGTATAGAAACTTTTGTTAAATCAGTTTATTTATTTTTTTAAAAGGTCTATAACAACTGCATGTTGATTTAAAACTTTGAAGCTTGCTTCAATATTACAACTTAAAAATTACAAACAAGCAAGGAAAAAAACACAAGAACAAAAGCAAAAATAAGAACCTAAATAGAACCTTGAACACTTAAACGTCATGTAGAGTATAATAAAAAACGTTACGTTTTCCGGGGTGTGTTTAAGGTGAGCCTGTCATTATTGTTATATGAAAATATAACAGAAATAGTAAGGAGAAGAGAAGAAGCTTAGTAAAACTTTAACGTTATACTGCTATACTATAATATTATATAAGTAATAAAGTTATAACGACATATATTTTCGTATAAGTACGCACATTTTACAACATACCTATTTCAGCTAATTTGTTAAAAAAATTGCGATCTTAAAGTTTCTTAGTATGTTTTATAAGTAAGTTGAATAATCCGAAACTCATCCAAAAGGATAACGCTTTTACGTATTTGTAAATTCTTTTTTTTTAGATAGAAGATATTCTTACAAATCTCGGTCTGTATGAACACATGCATACCAGAGGCGCCCAGCTTTCCGGTGGTCAAAGAAAACGTCTTTCAATTGCCCTTGAACTCATAAACAACCCTCTAGTCATGTTCCTCGATGAGCCTACAACGTAAGTATTCTAAATGGGAATTTTAAATCTTAATAATAATAGTCTAAAATTTCTACGTTACATTCTGATTATCTGAGACCTTCTTACGATATCGTCATTATAAAAAATATGTTTTAATTGCACCTATAGAAAGAAGAATACTTTACACAGCTGGGGTTGTAACAAACTCGGAGTTAATAATTGCACGATTATAATAATATATAGCTGACATATTATAGTTTATAATCTGTTTACTACCAAATTTCAAGAACTAAAATAGTATCTTTTATTCGTAGTTTTTTATGATTTCCTGTTTACTTATCAAGCAAATCTATTTCGTGTTTTTGTACTTTATATATTAATTTTATCATGCCACCAGATATGAAGAGTTAACGCAGTTGTTTTTGTGATATATGTATTTTAGTATTTGTAAATTTTAAAGTATGTATGCATAATGTATGAGAACGATATCTCTGTCCACTCAAATACGGCGGCCATTAATATGACCTTCGACCTCACAAATCTATCAGAATCTGCACGATTTTTACGTCTCGACGAAAATACCGAAAATATTTAATTGTAGATTTTTAGGTAGGTTTAAGAATAACTTTATTTCTCATAAGAATTAAAATTCACTTACTGAGAAACATATATTTAAAACTAAGATTAAAAATTAGAGCGCACAGATGTAGGTACATATATAAAATAAGAAAACAGAACAGCACCAAAAATGTGGGTAGACATAAAAAACTTGATCAGTCAACCAAGCGAAACACGGATGTTAGAATTTGATTCTTTACTAGATGTGGCATTGATAGCATAGTCTGATATAACAAGTTTATATTGATTATTTTTATTATTTTCCATAACACTATTTATTTTTAGTTTATTCCTATATTTATATATTTAGGGTATGTACAAGGTTTATAAAACATTTTTAAAAATTCAAATCACTTATAGGCAGATTTTGGTCAATATCAAATACAATTCTTTAACACCGTGAGTGGTGTTAGTTTAAAGTTCTTAAACATTATACATTTCAATATGTATATTTTGATCACTTATTTGTATGTAATTAATGTGTAAGTTTTTAGAAGCTTTTTAATTCGGGCATAATTTTGTTCTGCTTTTATAACTGATGGTAACTTATTATAAATTGTAAAACCATCATAGTCCAAACTTCTTTTTCCATAGTTAGTTCTTTTTTATTACCTGTTAACTTAGTATTATAAAAAGAAAGTATTTCAATTAAAAGCGCTAATTCTAGAAAGTACTGATTTGAAATTGAAAATTGCATCCTTTTGTGTACATAGTCCATAACGTCTTACGCAGGTTGTAGCTACAAAGCCTTATGAAATCACGCACTGTTATGAATAAAAATAAACCTATATTTCAGGGGTCTAGACAGTTCATCCTGCACGCAAGTGGTGCAACTATGCCATAGCCTTGCACACCAAGGCAGGACGATAGTATGCACAGTGCATCAGCCATCGGCTTCACTGTTCGCTGTTTTTGATGCCGTGTATGTCTTGGCATCAGGCCAATGTCTGTACCAGGGTACCACTAAGAATCTTGTACCGTATGTGGAAGAAGCTGGAATACCTTGCCCAATTTATCACAACCCAGCCGATTATGGTAATTTATATTTACACAATTGTATTAAACATTTACATGTATTTAACACTTCATTAATGAATACGCGCGAATTGATTGAAATATTTACATAAGTCAAAGTTTTGAGTGCTTCATGAAATGTGTGTTATTATTTATTAATTAAATATAAATAAATCATTGACACAAATACATGGCATTTCCCATTAATTCTGTGAATAATGGGTCTAAATAGTTTTGGCTAAACCCATTTCTAACAGGCAAGTAGGAGCTTTCTGTGCCTGACACACGCCGTCGACTTTGTGGGTCTAAGGCAAACCGGTTTCCTCACGTGTGCTTTTATGCATGCATGTGTGCATGTGCGTGTATTTATTCGCCGAACGAGCGAGTTAAATGCGCACGTAGAAATTCCATTGGTGCACAGGCAGTGTTCGAACCTACAACAGGGTCATCGCACAACATGCGTTGAGCAGTAGCGACTTGAGTCACGTAGCGACTGCCTATTTTAGCCTAAAACATCTTGTCGAGTATTTTAAGGCACACATTTAAAATAAAAATGTCTTATTAAACCTTTCCATCAGCTAATCACGGTTATTTTATATTACAGTTATTGAAATTGCATCCGGAGAGTACGGCGAGGATAAATTAGAACTTCTCACAAAAAAGATAGATAATGGCAAAGCCCATAACTGGTTTGATGATCATGAGTCTCTACCAACAATGGAGTCTCTAAGAAAACTATATCCATTAAGCGCTATGAAGGAAATAGATGAAAGCTCAGGTTCAGAAGAAACGTCACAGGCGAATCAAAGATCTGTACTTATTCGGCGAGGGTTCTTGAAGGCGAAGCGAGATGCTGTAAGTAAAAGGCCTTTTACATCTCTTGTATGGTTTAAACTAGTTTCTTTTGAGTTTGATATTAAAATGTATTTTTGATCATGACACTGTCAGAATACACCTAGGATTTATAGAAATTTATCTTCAAAACTTAAGTAAGTAATTAAACCCATATTAACTTGACCATGTTAACACAAGTAAGTAAAACCATATAAGGTTATCAAAATTACATCGTCACTCCTTCAAAGTCAGATTTGCTCTCAAAAATAAACTTAGGGTCCCTCGATTTCTTCCTCGTTTTCTTATAACACCTTTTGCCATTCCCTTTCGCAGAACTGTCCTAGGTACTCTGCTATTCCTAGGATGTGTATGTCAACTAATAATTTTTCCCCTGAACATGAAACCTCCCAAAATCTTGCGATATGTTGTTGATATTTCTCGCTTTTTAAATCACATATTTATAGTTTGTAAGAATTACGTTAGCAATAGTTAAGTATGTGTAAAGCATTCTGTGTTTGTCTATTAAAGAGTGTACAATTAGTTTATTGTTAGTTTATTGTAAAGTCTTCAGGCAAACCTTTTTTAAGTCAATAAATTAATATACCAAAGTCCTAATTTTAAATTTAATACACAAATATTTTGAGTTATCACTATCGAACGAACGAAAAATCAAAACGGTTTTCTCTACAGTTAATACTGTGATATTAAGGAGAGACACATTATCGTGTCCGCTTTACTGGTAATTTATCGTTTTTAATCTGCACCTTCCCAAAACTGTTCTAAAATAATGGCAAGCATAGGTCTTACGCAAATTGAATTAATTGTTAAAATGTTTTACAGACAATGACCCACTTGCGTATTATGGTCAACATAGTGGTGGGTATCATGTTGGGGACGCTCTTCATCAACGCTGGCAATGAGGGCTCTCGAGTTCTAGATAACTACAATCTGCTCTTCGCTATTTTAATGCATCATATGATGTCACCAATGATGCTTACGATACTCACGTGTAAGTTTATTTGAAATAAATATTCTTATTATTTTATTTTTCTATTCATTTTGGTTTCTTGCTTTGCTTTTTGATCTCTCTCTTGAAATGATCTCATTTAAAATAAAACAATAAATTCACTTCAATTTATTGTTTAAATTTTGTACTTTCTACATAAATTAGATAATTTCGCGCCTTTAACAAACTTATAGCAATTATTGTTATTTCCCACAAATAAAAATTATCTGCGCAGAGTTTAATTAAATAGAGAGAAAAATTCTAAATAACGTTTTGGTTATTTATTAACTAACTAGGAAACCGTAATAATATAAGTGTTTCCGCCATTTCCAGTCCCATCAGAGATGTCTATCTTACTTAAGGAGCATTTTAATAGATGGTATTCTTTGGGGTCCTACTACGTATCTGTGACCATCGTGGATTTGCCAATATCTGTAAGTAGATTTTGCTATTTTTTCTGCTGGGCTTCTCTCCTTTTTTGGAGGATATTTGCCCTAGTAGTATATTTTTCATCACAATAGGACTATTTGTCTATTTGCGCATTTAACATCGCTCGTACGGGGAATGAAAACAACTTAAGGAGTGCCAGACCCAAAAAGTCGACGGCATAAGTCAGGCACAGAAGGCTAATCACCTTTTTTTATTAGAAAAAACAAGTGACCACGAATCAGATACAAAATCTGAGGTATAGACCTTAAAAGTTAGTAGCGCCACTGTTTTATTGTATGAAAACGGGGAAGGTTCTTTGATATTGAGAGAACGAATAGTGAAATGAATATTTTAACAAAATAGAAGTACATATTTAATTTGCTCAACTGCCAAGAAGTAAAAGCTGCGAAAAGCGACTGATATTGAATTCAGTAAGCCAAATTTTAGTAAAGAAATTTATTGAAAATTAATTTGACGTCATGTATTTCCAGATATTTTCATGCGCAATATTTAGCGTGATCGTGTACATTATGTCGTCCCAGCCACTGGAAATAACACGATTCGCGATGTTCTTCACAATATCACTACTCACAGTTCTAGTAGCACAGAGTTTCGGTCTTATGGTGGGCGCCGTGTTTAATGTTGTTGTAAGTACTATTTCTTATTTTATCACAATCTAGGGGTGAAATTCAGATACGAATGAACTCCCATATGTCAAAATGCAATACATTTTTGAAGTACGTTTCTGTTTTCCCTAAGTTAATCAGAATTTGTAATCAGAATGTCATGTTTCGTTATTACTATAGTTAAGCGGCTTTAAATTGGTTCTTGTTTGACCTGTTGATGTGATAATTATGATTATGATGATCCATTTACAACGTTTGTTTTTTGTTATGTCTGTTCACAAATTTCTTAATACACAATAGTGGCTTAATGTCTATCAGGAATATTCTAACGATTATTCCTTGTTTATCGCATATTGGGTTAATAGTTTTGAGTTATCCACGCAGTTTAGGTAAATAAATCGTAATTTATTTTTCAGTTGGTAGGTTTTCTAAATTTATTATACATTATATATAATGTGTTATATTGGTACAGAACACCAACAAACCATTGGGGTTCACCCTTAGAGAAGGTATATGAAGGCGATTTTTAAATATACATTTATGCAATTATTATTATTATACATATATTTTTTCGATAGTAGTATAGAGGCATATCATAAAGTCAATTGCTAAGAAATAAAAAAAATATAAATTTTCCCCAACACATAATAATAGAATGTTTAACCAGAAGTTTAAATATTTAAAATACTAATTTTACAAAATTAGTATTTGTGTATGACTTGTATCTGAGCTGATTAAAAAAAAATATAATAAAAAAAATAAAAAGTGATACGGTATGTTTAAATAATGGTGTTGTTTTTTTACACGTCAGTGACACTGTTACAATTAATCAAATCGACGATGCTCATTTGGAGATATATTACACACAATGACAGTTAAATATATATTTTCAGAACGGCACCTTCCTTGGACCAACTCTCTCTGTACCAATGATGATGTTCGCTGGCTTTGGAGTGACTTTACGTGACCTTCCGCCATACCTTTACTGGGGATCATACGTGTCCTACTTACGATACGGCCTCGAGGGCTACATCAGCGCCATTTACGGCCTCAACAGACAGACTCTAGCCTGTGATGAGGCTGAATACTGTCATTACAAGTGAGTGTTATTGGTATATATAGTTTTCAATTCTTTTAGTTGTGTACCTTATTATGGTACATATTATTATTATGGTACATATTATTATTATGGTACATATTATTATTGTGGTACATATTATTATTATGGTATATATTGGTATTAGTAGATATGTCCTTATAAGGTACCTACTGAGTATTGTAATGAAACGATGCTCCTTAGGACACGACTATTTAATATGTTTTATATGTTGGTACAATACTGATCTATCTTAAAACATTGATGCATTTATATTAATCATGTAGGCACAGTACATCCCCCTTAATAAAATAAAAGAAAATACATAGCAAATGTTACAATAAAATAACAAGGTACAATAATTTCTATTACACTTCATTACCAACTCAAGAACTTAATTTAAGATGTGGATACATAATAAAAATAAAATGATGTAAATTAACAATATTTGACGTTGACCTTGAATTTTTGATTTCTATTTATAAGCTGATACGCGAAACTCTCTAGGAAAATATAGTCTGCAACGCCCTAACGACACATCGCAATAAACACGTGTATTGCAATTGGGTACAACGACCTACTGAAACATTAGAGATTTCGATTTCAAAAAATTTTCCAACTCTGGGTCGTTTCTTTGTGCTTCTGCCAGCTTTTTATAATCTAAATGTGATACATCTATTGCTGATATTCTTGACAAACAGTCAGCAACCATTATCTATTCCCGAAACAAGCTTTATCTCTGTACAAAACTGCATTAAAAAATCAAACTGCCGTATTAGTCGTGGCGTATCTTTTTTTCCAATTGTATTTTTCTGAAGTGAATGTACTTATGACTTATGATCTGTATATATCGTGAAAAACCAGCCTTCTACCCAGTATCGAAAATGTTTAATGGCTTGGTAAATCGCTAATAACTCTCTGTCATATGTAGAATATCTTTGTTGAGCTTCTTTGAATATTGTTTCTTTCATAAGAATTCATCATTTCCTGATATTCATCTTCTCTTGACAATAACAAATACAACAAAAAAAGAATTAGCGAAATCGGTCCAGCCGTTCACGCGTGATGCCGTGACCAATGGAAATAGGGATTCATTTTTATATATATATGGTTATTATATACGTCATTATTATAAATAATTTTTTGACATCTAGAACGTATCAATTTTTAAAAGATTTTTATAGTTATAATTATGTTGGGCATGTTCGTTCTTCCCTTCCGTTTCCGTTTAGTTTCATATACGCTGACGATACATTTATAAATCGTTACTTTTCTATTACGATAGCTACTCGATTTAATGTATTGATCGTATCTTTGATCATTCTGAACGGACTATTATTTTGTTGGCAGATGAATAATTCTGAGTTATTAACACATAGACTTATAAAAATTTGATAATATTCCAGATTCAAATCTTTAATTTATATCAGTACATTTAAATAAAACAAACAGATATAAAGGCGAATAGATATTATTTACATAAATCGAGGTACTTCATAATTCATGGTCTCTCGTTGTTAAATATTAACGTTTTAAGAGTTTTTTTTTCTTTCCAGACACCCCAAAGTGTTCCTCAAGGATGTAGCAATGGACCCAAATATGTTTTGGTGGGACACCGCCGCTCTTACAACCATACTCCTAGTATTACGTACCGCGGCGTTCCTTCTTCTTAGGTGGAAACTTAGCGCCGTGCGATAAGTATATTTTTAAATTAATAATTTGTAGTCCTAGGTTCGATTACCAGCATAATAAATTTCAGATTGTGCACCCAGTGGCGTAGCAAAGGGCGGGCGGCGGGGGTGGTCCGCACCGGTGTCACCTTTTTTGGGGTGACACCCAGTCTCTCAACTTTAAGAACAATATACAATCAAAAATAAAAAGCTGGCATAAAAATTTATTTTTAATGGATTCCTCCACTAGCACTAGCTCAGCTCTATTAGAATTCGGGGATTTCCGCAAAAGAGTCTGAAGCTGTCGTGGGGGATTCCCCGTCCCATACTCGCGATCTTTGTCCTTTATTATATAAAATTTATTGCTTTTTACTTTCGATGGGGTGTCACCACCAACTGCCGCACCGGGTGCCACCCAAGGTAGCTACGCCACTGTGTGCACCTATAGACAAAAATCAATAAACATGCCTAAGCCAGGGTGCTCATTTAAGTTATTTAATTTTAAACAAGACTGTGAAAGCAACATTGTCTCAACGTTACTTAAATTAGTTAATCATCTTATATTAAAGGTATTAAAATCCATATCTATTCAAAATAATATTGATGTAATCTTGCTAACAGTTAGACATGCCTCTTGTATTGGCATCGTTTTTTTTTTATAAAACGTACGGATCGTAGAGAGTACGACTGATATTTCGTTATAGAACCTTACAAATTAGTTCTTAATTGTTTCTGTGTTGCCTATTAATTAGTTTAATTCAGAATTGAGACTTAGCGCGAACTATGACAGGTCAAAATCCAATAATTTTTTGACATACCCGATACTCAGCTCTAAGTCTAGATTTAAAATCTTACCCTTGAAGACACAAGCTCAAGTTCAATTATACTCACGAAAGAATTTCATTCGATTTTTTAATGAGTTGTTTTATAAATTTTTCCTCATTCACTCAATTTATTTTTAAATTGATGTTTGTAGTTTCAGACTTCCTACAAACAAAATTTGTATCATAAAATTATTATACCTTTGACAAGCGCCTCTTTTAAATGTCCAAGTTATTGTTCAGTGTCGGTCTGGGCACACGGATCATTTTATATTTTGTGCCAATTTTTTGTTAGTATCTCTTTCGTGAGACGAAATGTGTGTGAATTCGTATTAGCCCAATATATTATATAAGGTTTGGGGTCCAAAGTGCTAAAATATTGTCATTTAATTTAATCATAAGTTTAACTTTAAAATGTGGTAATGCTACTGTGATAATGCGTTTAAAAATCGATTTGTTGAAGTTAAATTCATTAAGCAACAAAGGTGTATTTAATCTTAATTGTATTTTTCACTAAACTTAAAATAGTTATATAACCATAAACAGATTTAACATAATCAAAACAATAAAATATGGCACCTTATAATTTGGACAAAGAAAACAGGACAAAAAATTTCGACATTTAAGAAAAAAATAAAAGCTTTCGAAGTTTTAAAATTTAAAAAAAAAGTCGAAGCAAACACATAATTGTATGTGATGTATTGTATAGCTGTATCCCTTCATAAAGAGTATAGTTGTTGATGTCGATTTAATGTAGTTATATTACGGTGTTGTACCTACAATATAGTAGGATTTTTGTACACAAACATTTTGTTTATAATAGTTAATAAATTCTTTTAGATTAGCGAATTAGCTTTAAACTATAAGTTATGTTTTAGCAATTAAGCCCGAGGTTCTCTCGAAAAATGTATTTTTCAATAAAAATATAATTGTTTACCTTTTTTTATTATTAACAGGTTACAGACCAACACTATCCCATAGACCAACGTATCTAAAACTAGATTCTAAATCTGAATTAGGATACGGGTATTTTAAAAATAGTGTGACGGGTATTCAAAAGCTTATAACACTACATACAAAGCTTCAATCCGTTAAAAAAGTATTTTCTTTAAATGTCTAAAAGGTATTTTAATAAAAGACAATACTATTTTAAAATGTCAATGTATAAGTATCTCAAACCCATAAATCTACGTTATTACAATGTAATCTTTCACTAAAATATTTATCATATTCTGGGAAATTATGTTTATATAATGAGCTGACACGAAGTTCGTTTTGCCGTTTAAATTTTATAGCTTTTTATAGCTACATACATACGGAACATTTTGCTATGCTACCTCATAGAGACTTGAATTTTCGGAATAAAAACCTAAGTAATAAAACTAAAATTTTGATTTTTTTAACAAGTTTCCATAAAAAACCTTCCTCAAAGTTCAAGGAGTTAAAAAATACTCGAATTGGTCCAGCCGTCTTCGGGTACAGTTGAAGAATCAGAATTCAGATGCTAGAGTAGAATTACGAGTTATGCCAAGTATTCGTATACGTCATATTAATGTATTTTTTGACAGCTCGAATGTAATGACGTTTCATTGTATTTGTATGGTTTACTACACTAATTATATTGTACTTTGGTCTAGTTTTAAATACACCGGAGCGCTTCCAATTTTTGCAACAAACAAACAAAATCGATTGTAATTTTTATATACAATTCTCAAAAAGTTCTATTTTACTGTCCGAAACTTTCATCTATTTCAATACTTAGTTATTTTACCAAATTATACAAAAATCTTTATGCCCGCCTTCCACTGCGAGCGAAACGGACCCATTACGGACTCCGCTAAACTCGTAACGATGATTTTCATACAATAAAATTTTTCTATAACATGTTTTTTTATGTTGGTTAAGCTGTTAAATAATAATAATAAATAACCGGATAGTCCATCTTCTAGTCGCGGTAGTAAATGATTTAACGTTTTCTCACCATAGACGTAGATTATGATTGCGAAGCACAGAGCCGAACTTGCCATAAACAACAGAAACATTTGATAAATGACCTTATTGAATATGATTAATGATGTATTCCTTGAGACGTTAGATGACACTAACGAAATTGACAATTACAATCAAAAACATAGTTAATAATAGGACTTAATGAAAATGCTACAAAATTGCCGCTACTATGTGTAAATTTCATACGATGTAGATTATTGATAGAATATATTGATAATATAATAATAAAAAAAAAAATGATTGGTTATTGGAATAAATGTAATTATAATATAAAAATTATTTATAATTAAATAACAATATATAATATTCATAACGTAAATAAATTTGTTTATTTACCAATACATCATACTCTAGATATAGTCATATATTTTCCTTGATTTAAGTAGCCATAAGATCAATAAAAAGTACAATCACATTAAACGAAATTCACATAATACTGCGAAAGAGTCATCAAAACTTCTTTGCCTCATTTTTCATCTCCGTTCTCTTCCCCCACACAATGTCAATTAAACACCACTGTAGTGTATAGAAGAAGTAGAGTTCCAGATATGACATGAGTATAAGTAACCACACTTGATACCTACTGAACATGTTTAATACTGCGTAAACTACTATATTATTTGCGTAACTCACTGCGACCCTGCAACAATAGATCATTTTAAGTATGATATAATTTCTGTATGTTATGGTTTTGTATTATCTGTTCAATAGTTTGTTTATGACATGGGTATATGGCATCTGTTGTCTATTCTTGTAATATGTTTTTTTATAGGACAGGGGGCAAAAAGGCAGGAGGCACACCTGATCATTTTATTTATTTATTTAAACTCCTTACCTTAAAAGAAAAAGAAATAACATAAATAATTAGGTATGCATGGGTGGCTTATCGCTAACAAGCGATCTCTTCCAGGCATCCCTAATAAGGAAAAAACTACTACTTACAAGTAACACTGAAAAATTATAGATTTGCCAAACTAAATTACCTAAAATGTTAATTGCCCATGGACACTCAATGCTAGAGAGCTCGCGAGTGCGTTGCCGGCATTTTTTGGCCATGTATGGTTATGGCTGTGTAATGGTTATAGTTGTTTCGAGTAATGTTTAATTGTGTAAGTTTTCTATGCAAGTCATTAAAATGATTAAAAAACAATAAACGTTTTATTTATGGATATACCTTTATATTTATAACTAATTTAAATACAAATATTATGCACAGAATATTAAAAAGTAAAAGAATGACATTGGTCAAAGGATAAATATACAGGATGGCCAAAAAGTCGTGGATCAAACGCATCTTGGGGATAGAGAGGTCATCAGCTGCAAAAAATTGTTCTACGAGAGTTACAATTTATTTTGCGTTTTTATAAGAAAATTGACTTTTTTTCCTAATTCTTATAAAAATTCGAAAAAATCTACATCCTGTATCTTTTTCATAATATCCACAACAACAATTAATATTATCTTCAATACACTCAATAAACAACTATAAATAGCATCTCTAACGCAAGGACTCATCAGTACCAATCTAGTGGATATATATAATATGTTATCATGTTCATTGCGGATATTAATGCGAAGTTGATTACGGCTGATTAGTTGAAGATCCCAATGTTATTATCTACCTATATTTTTACATATAATCGATTTAAATGTCACAATTTCTAAAGTATATGAATATACTATATATAATTTGATTACGCATGCGTCTGTTATTTATATTTGTATGCGTACATATTTACGTTATTAAGTGATTCAATCCTATCATTTAGGAAATTCAACGCCCAATTTATGAGGTTATTAACTTTTAATATTTATAACTCGTCCGATTTTATGAAATATGCACTCGTGTTTTGATCATTATAAAAGATACATTTTTGTTAGAATACTTTATTAAATTCTACTTACGTAGCAGTGTAAACTGAGGTAAAAGTCGTCGTAATGATTGCGCCAGGCAAAATACTAGGAGGACGTTTTCGAGGCACCATCATTAAATCTAAAATCACCAATATCCCTGAAATAGTATGAAGAGAATGATGTGTCCAATGTGGCAGGTAGGCAAAGATCCCCACAGGCGCTATTAGTGCCCGGTCATTATTCCACGTTCTCCAGAATAGAGTGTCACAATACTGAAACACAGAGACAGAGTCCTGAGTGAATTCTTTTGTAATAGCTAACGAGCAAGTGGCTCACGATCTTAAGTGATATCGCTGCCCATTGACCAGAAGGCTCGCAACAGCATTGCCGGTTTTTTTTTAATTGGTACGCTCTTTTCTCGTAGGATAATATTTTTACTAATTAGTTCTCAGTCCCACCTGCATAAATATTGCCCATTTGCTCTTCTCTTAAACAGCGTCATGTTGTTTTTATCCAGGAAAACAGACACAGGAAGAGAGTTCCATTCCTTAGCCGTGGAAACAAGAAACATAAGTAAACCCTCGGAACATCAACCAAATAAGGATGCAAGCCGTGTGTCCGGTGGTGAAAAGTTTAATATGTGGATATCCATTCCTAGTAGGATCATTCGCAATAATCGCTGTTCAGTAATGCTCACTTATAATATATAATTCACAGATTTTGCCCTAAAGAATTATACTAACCAAAGTTGTAGGCAGAAGGATACTTGTCATAACGACATCTCTAATTTTCCTCAAAACACGCGCTCTCTTGTCTTCCCACCTCCCATTTCTCTCCATCCAGTCACAATAAATGCATATAGGGTAATAAGTTAGGAACACAAACTGAAAATAATATTTAATTAATACACTTAAATTTGTAGTAAAATTGGTCACACAATAGCTTTTTTATGAAAACAAAAATGCCCTGAAACCTTTACATCAACTCCGCTCTTAAGGCCGACAACGCACCCACTAATATGAGTATCCACGAGCTGCGGTCTGCCTATTATGGCTGTTGCCTGTTCCGAATGTTCATCAAAAAACTATTACTTCAAGTTTTACGTAAATGACACAAACATAAAATTAAGTGGCACACATCCACTATTAAGTAATTACAGGGATATCCTTTATGAGTGACAGTCAAAAATGTATTTGGAATGTATTATAGTCTGTATTAAATGTTCAAAATGAGGAGATGCACGATATCACGGTCATCATTATTTTATATGAAAATAACATCGAAATTATTTTAACAAACACGGTATCAAATGTAATCCAGTTTTAATAGGTCTGATTAAGTCTACCGAACTTCACAAAACACAAGGACATTTACAATGACATACAAGTATGACCGATAATTTTTAGTATATTCCAATGACATAGATATAGATAGAGTGTATCAATTCCAGTTATTATAAAGTTAATCCTCATTTATTCTGATTAATGATGCACCTGCTAATTAAAACGGTTTTACGGCGTAAAATAAACAAAACGTTAATTTAAAACTAAGAAAGCCCATGTTGTGACAAAACCTTTGGCGCTATGATTACATTTTAAACAACTGTTTATTCTGTGGATTATAAATAATAATCAAAACGAACTGAATTATTTTACGATTTCAATTAAAGACTTCCCATTCAGAATTCTGACGTAAAATGAACAATTATTAATATAATAGTGTTTGCATTTTCGATACGGCATCGGCGCGATATTTTTATACATAATATATTTTATTTTACTTAGGTCACACAAAGGCCTTGATTTCAAACATTTATTAAATTGAGTCGCGTACGGTTGTGTAACAAATAAATAGGATACTTAGAACGATGTATTCAAGGATGTAATTATAATTTTTAACTGTCCTCAAACAAAAGATTCTCGCTTCACATACAATTTCCTCTGTTCCAAAAATATTTTGGATTAAATACGCCAGTATTGAAAAACTAAGAAAAACTTTCCATGAATTTCTGATAATGTTTCTGAAAAGTTAGTTAGAGTTTGAGTCTACAAAAAAGTTCTACCTAATTATATGTCGGATGCGTGTTTGTTATTTAACCTGTTTATGGCGATAAATAAAATAATTATTTTACGGCAATTATACTAGAGTTTTAACGAAAGGGAAAACGATGAAAGTATTTGTTTTAAATATTATTTTTAAAGTATTTAACCCAGACAGATCGATTCTAGAGAAACAATATTGATTCATGTTACACCGAATATTGATATTCGACACAAAGATTAATTTACATCCCAAATATATTTTATTCGACAATCTTTATTTGTTTATACAGCGATAAAATATAATATTTATCGTTAATACATCATCACATAATACGAAACCAAACAAACATTAATTCGACTACGAACGATATTTTAAATAAATTAAAATTGTGTTTATTCATTTTGAGTAGAAATGCATTAAAATGAATTAGATTTGGGAACCCTTTTAAATACTAACTAGAACTAGGACGGCAACTTAAAACGTCTCATTTTTGCATGCAAACATTACTTACATTAAACCAAATAGTCAATAATAACCACCGAACGATAGTATACACTCTGACATTGGGATCATTATCGGTTGACATATCCACATTTAAAAGCACTAATGCGACGACCACGAGATGAACGAACGCTACGCTGTTGAGACATATTCGCACACTCAATAAAACACTATTACTTCTCGCCGTCTCTATCATTACGTGTTGCCTTCGTTGACAATATGTTTGTAATGAATTCATCGGGTCCTAAGATACAAAACTGACGTTCGATAGTGCATATCAATGGGATGTCATCAAGGGCGAAGTGCGCTGGTCGAAGTGGAGGTCAACTCTCTGTAACGGAAAATGACAAAGATTTCATGAGGTGGTATTAAAGTGATCTGTGAAGTGTCTGGCAGGGTGTTAGAAATGAATACTCATCAGTGATCCACAAGATCGTATCATATCGCTTTAATAGACCAGTGCCGATAATTTTTGAAACGTAAAAAAATAATAGTAGGATGAAACCTATTGGAAAAGGAGGAAAATATTATAAAAATTAAAGGAAAAATAATTTACGGGCGATCTGAGGTCGGGAAGGGAAGGGGGGGGGGAGTTTTAAGGGTAAAAAACGGTTTATCTCGATTTCCGGCAAAACTAAAAGTCCTATCGAAGAAAGCTAAATTGCAAAGTTGTAGGTAATAAAAAGATCTAAAACTTTGTATTCACACATTTTACACATAACCTCAAAATTTATGTGAAAAATTCAAAAAACCAAGTTTTTGGTTTTTAATTTTTATCTTTTACAAAAAAATTTTTTTTAACGAAATTTGGTGAAAACTTACCTTTCTATGTCCCAAAAACGCTGTAATTTATTTGATTAAAAATATTTATTTTTTCAAGGACAGTGGCATTATGCTTAAAATAGCAGCGCCAATTAGGGAATCATAGAACAAAATTTTTAGTAGACTAAGCAAGTTTCAAGGTAAAAATGCTTAATGTTAATTTAGTAAGAAAATTTATCGTTTCACTAAACACCGTTTTGAATGCATGTTATGGTGGACAAATATTAAATTATTAGGTTCTCTTTGTATTGAATAAAATTAATACTTCAATATTAGTTTTACAATTAAACTATAATTTATTTATTATTTCATTTTCTATTCTTTTTGAAATTTTCCTATAATAACAAAGGCAAATAAGCAGTATTACTAAAGACTATTACTTTAATTCAATTATGATTACTAAATATTAATCACGTTTTTATTACCTTCTTTAATCATGCATGCAATTTTGAATTTAATTACTGCATGCAACTTATATGGTTCATCGCGCCATATCCTGTCTTTAATGGCTAAACGTTAAGTTTGTACAAGAACATGGATAATTTAATAAATTTTAAAAATATTAGTTGTCTTATGTATGTATATCTTATATACATAGGACAATTAATATGTCTTATAAATATATCGCAATTCTATCTCGAAACAGATACGTAATAATCCGCGAATAATCCTGCGATTAAAAAAATATATTAGCTAATGGCAAATTTCCATATTTTAACAAACCTATTAACCGCGATACCACTTCCATTTTCACAGACAATGCTCTAAAGTTTAAATGGTGTAGTTAATATAACTTAGCAATCTGAAAATTTATACATTGGCGGTTGTACGGGTAATTTTATACCATGTTAAACTTTTAAATGTTGATGATGATGATGATGATATTATTTTATCCCTAATGGGAAAGGCAAAGGACTTTGGTCCATACAGCCAGGTCTTGTTAAATTTTAAATGTTGAAATAAGAATGACAAAAATTACACTACGTTTTTGGCGCAAAAAAAAGGAAAGGCGGGTTGTGCCGAATCACCAGTTTGCATTCTGCTAGATATTCTTTCATGTCTAATTAAATTGTGACATTTACTAAAAATATACTTGGAAAAGACAGTATGATCGTAAGATGATTGTTTAGTCTGTCCTCAAAGGAAAAATAATAATAAGTGCCTGAAATATGATGCTTTAAAAAGTTAAGTATTTATAAATACATATTACAATTATTATGTTACAATAAAACTTAATAAGTATCTATTGTATGGAGCATTTTGTTAAATTATGATTGGGACATCATAGAATAGCATATTGTAAAATTTTCAAGTAACATATTAGACTATTGATTATTCTATTTATGCAATACATTAGTAAAATACACTGATTGCGATAAACGGTTATGGTAATTAGAATAATTAATAATTATAATTTAATGTAGTGAAACCATTCGTTAAACAGTCACTATCACGTTAACATGGATAGGATAACGTTTCGCGTAAATGGTGAAGCTTGTTCAGGTAAACTTAATGTAATTTTATAGTCTAAAAGTAGTTATAATTAGTAGTAATATATGGTTATCAGCCATGAAATTTAAAGTCCATTTAGTTTAAACGATTGAGGAAGACGTCAGTCGTTAGAGAAGAGGTCAGTGAGACACCTGTTTTAGGATTTAGAGTCAAGAATTACACGCTAAGTATGACTTTTGATTTTTATTTCTAATGTCAAACACTCGATAGATTTGACATATAAAAAAAAATCAGTGGCGCTACAACCTTTAGGCCTGGGCCTCAGATTTCTGAATCTGCTTCGTGATCATTTTTTAATGGGAAGTAGGTGATCAGCCTACTGTGCCTGACACACGCCGTTGACTTTTTGGGTCTAATACATGTCGGTTTCCTCACGATGTTTTCCTTCACCGTTCGAGCGAATGTTAAATGCGCACATAGAAAGAAAGTCCATTGGGGAATCGCCGGGGATCGAACCTACGACCTCAGGGATGAGAGTCGCAAGCTAAAGCCACTAGGCCAACACTGCTCTGCACTGATTTGACATATAGTCGTCCTTAAAGTCTTCTGAATCTTGCTCTTATTTACAGATTGTATCTATGGCTTATTCGTAAAATATATAATATTTATTTATTTATTTATTAAAACTTCGTTGCAAAAATACAAAAAAAAAAAAAAAAAAAAATTTATAAGGGATGCAACGGGCGGCCTTATCGCTAATAAGCGATCTCTTCCAGGCAACCCTAGTTAAAGAAAAAACAAAAAAAGAAACATGATTCGTGCGAGAAGTGCAGAAACAAATGTTATATAAAAAAAATATATATATACATAGTACCTTAATCTAAAGTAATACAAAAAAAAAAAATATTAACAACGGACTAAAAACTTAAAAGCTAATCTTACAAATACATGGACAGCAAATAGTGATGTAAAAGGAAACATAAGATTTATACAAGTCACGATTGATCAGGATAGGATAAGGTTAAGAAATGAGAATACAGAAGAGTTTTAAAAGATGACAGAGAGCTAGCCAATCGTACGGAGTCGGGCAGCGTATTCCATAACTTAATGGCGGAGATTGTGAATGAATTGCCTAAGAAGGATGAAGTGTGAGATGGAATTTCTAATAAACATCTATTAGAAGAGCGTAACATATAGTTAGAAGGACCTAAGAATTTAAAGTGATTTTTGAGATAAGAAGGGGTTTTCGGATTGAAAAGAATTGAGTATAGAAGTTGAAGAAGATGAGCGTGACGTCTGAATCGAATAGGTAGCCACCCCAGCTGCCTGCGGAATTTAGACACATGGTCATATTTCCTAAGACCAAATATGAACCGTATGCAGAAATTCTGCAGGCGTTCGATCTTGTCAAGTAGCTCTTCGTTCAAATCAGAGGAGCATGAGTCCGCATAATCGAGAATAGGAAGCAGAAGAGACTGTGCTAACATAGTTTTAGTGCGGATGGGAAGGAAATTAGAAAGACGTTTCAGAGTAAAAGAAGCGGCGTAAAGTTTACGGCTGATCTCCTTTACGTGATGACCCCAGGAAAACGTTTGGTCGAAGAAGACCCCCAGGTTTTTAACAGTCTTATTGAGGGCCAAGGCCACACCGTCAAGGTAAACACCAGGGAGCTGAGCCCATTTGACTCTTGAAATAAAGAAAGGGCTTCCGATGATGATGACTTGACTCTTGGCAGGATTAATTTGAAGACCAAAGTCTTTACTCCAGTTGGCTATGTTTTCAAGATCATCATTCATCGCTTGTATTGCAAGAGGAAGCTCATCCAGTGTAGACTGAACGTAGATTTGGAGGTCATCAGCGTAAAGGTGATAACTAGCGGATAGATGTGCAGTCAGGGTGTTGATAAATATAGAAAAAAGAAGAGGTGAAAGAACGCCACCCTGCGGAACACCAGCACTTATATTATTCCACTGAGAGTAAGCATCATTCATTTTAATACGCTGCCGACGACCGTTAAGATAGCTATGAAACCAGTCAATAGCGGATGGACAGATATTCATAGAGCGAAGCAACCCAAGCAGAATTTCAAAGTTCACAGTATTGAAAGCATTGCTAAAGTCAAGCAGAGTGAGAACAGTGAGCTGCCCACCATCCATCCCTCGGCGAATGTCGTCACAAACTTTAACCAATGCCGTAGTCGTGCTATGCCCCGGGCGGAAACCCGATTGGAGAGGGTCTAGAATTGAGTTTTTATTCAGAAATCCGCTAAGCCGCGAGTGTATAAGGCGCTCTAGAGCTTTAGATAGGAATGGTAGAATAGAAATGGGCCGGAAGTCAGAAAAGTTAATGGGATCGGGCCGTTTGGGAATAGGAATAACTAGACTATCCTTCCAAGAAGTAGGGAATTTACCACTAGTAACTGAATAATTAAAAATATGAGTAATAACTTGAAGTATAGCTGGCAAGATAGGTAAGATCATAGCACGACTAACTTCATCACATCCAACAGCATCCGACGAGATAGACTGGATGCAACCCTCCACTTCGCGCTCGGTGAATTCAGTGAAATTAAAAGGCATGTAGTTTGGAGTTGGAAGAGAAGCTAGTTTATTGATTGTCTTCCTAAGAGAAGAATTATCGTGGGCAGGAGAACAGGTGAAGTGAGAGTTAAGGTTGTTTATATCTATTGCTGAAGAAATAACATTCTGTGCCGATCTGCCAATCCCCAAGGTTTTGAGGAACTTCCAGATTTTTGAGGTGTCGCCATTGGATACTGAGTCGTGGATATGTTGCCTTTGAGCATCACGACAGCGAGTATTACAACGATTGCGAACTACTTTATATTTTTCGCGCTCCGCATCAGATTTGGCAGTTCTCATTTTAGCTATGGCTCTGTTTTTTTTGTGAATCAGTCTTTTAATCTCATCAGAGAGCCAGGGAGCAGGTAAATGTTTAAGTTTAACACGTCTCAATGGGGCGTGCTTATCATAGAGGTTTGTGATGGACGAAGTGAACAACTCAACTTTGTCGTCGAGGTAAGCTAAGTCGTACAGACCACTCCAGTCAATTTTGGATGCATCACTGAGTAGGCTATCATGGTCGATTCCACCAAAGCTGCGACGCATAACTACCGTGGGCTTCTGCTTGGGTGGCTTCGCTTTAAAGGAGAGATAGAGAAGGTCATGGTGAGAGAAGGCGACAGCAGGAAGTTGCCCATGCTTAGTGACAAGGTGAGGAGAGGAAACAAAAATAAGATCCAAAAGTGACGGAGTAAAACCGGGGACTTTATGCGTAGCGTTAAGATATAAGTTTTGTAGGTTGTAAGAGTGAGTTAAAGAAAGGAGCCGTCTGGAGCGAGAATCATTTTTCAGCAGACATGTGTTAAAGTCACCCATGACTATTGTGTTTTTATATAAGGGAGAAAATTGGTCAATGGTGTCTTCAAAGGAATCAAAGTAGTCCACCGATGATGAAGGGGAATAGAAGACTCCCAGGAGAAGCTTAGAGTTGGATAGAAGAACTTCGATGAGGAGATGCTCGGCTGCATTGCTAGGTGGAGGCTGTGGCGATGAGCTAATGATGGAGAAGGGGATGTGAGAACGTAAGTAAATTGCCACACCACCTCCACGCATGCCGAGTCGGTCATTTCTAATTAAATTGTAACCAGGAAGAGAGTAAGTACCAGAGGAAAGGGAAGGATTGAACCAAGTTTCAGAAATAAGTATGGCATGGATGTCTTTAGAGGCCAACGTAAGGAGATCTGTGTGATGAGCTGGAACGCTCTGGGCGTTAATGTGTACAACATTGAAATGCTTAGGCAAGTTTTGAAAAATAGAGGATAAGGTATCATTTAGGGTAGGCGTGGAGGAGTCAATGCTATGGAAGGAGTCACAATCGGACGATTCCAGAGATAAGAAATCAGAGTCATCACTACTGCAATCCATGCTTAACAAAAGTATGATAATAAAAAAGAATAAAATAAAAACTAAAACTAATCTAAAAGTTAAATAAAATCTACTCCAAGTATATAAGCGCTTAAACTTTAAAAATACAAAAAAAAATAATAATAAGAAAAAAAAAGATGTTCTTACGATCGCACTCAACCGCTGGTATGTAAGGATTAAAGCAAAATCTTATTATACGAGACTAATTTTATGTTCTGTGGAAATACTATGTGTATCAATTCTCAATTGACACTTGACAATAACAACCTTTGACAGTGTCAGCCGTCTCATCACGTTAGAAAGTTAGTAGTTATAATCTGTCAGTGGGCTTTAATAACAAATAACAATTTGAAATTAATATCATCATAATAACAATTTGTAAACGAAGGAGAAGGTTATAAGATACCAAATAAGTAATTAAAAAAAAGAACTGTTTAACACTTGAAACTCATGACAAACAAACCAAGAAAAAGTTGATTATAACCCCAACACACGAAACACCAACACTGTACAGACGGAAGTTATTGACCCTTTTTTGGAGCCTTCTTATTACGGGTCTTGTCTCTAGTCAGTCTGTCAGTCTTTGCATCATCAGCTGCGGTCGATGACGGTATGCTGTCCGGAACTGAATCGAGTTCCTTCAGCGAAGAGATGCGGCGAAGTTTCCCATCAGCCCCTATCACTTGTACACGTCCATCGCGAGTCCAACAATTCGAGACGCCAAACCGCTTTCTTGCCTCCATAAATAGCGAGTGCCTTGATTTTGTCAGGAACTCAGACAAGGTTATTCCGGTGCCTTTAAGATTAGTTTTGGCAGCCCAGATCCTTAACTTGTCAGCATGCTCACGAAACTTTATTAATATAGGCCTAGGCTTGTCACTGGATCGTAATCCCACACGATGGCAACGGGAGAGGCACTGCTCCGTCACATTAGGACACTTTAACAGTATGGATATCATATTTGCAATGGAGCCCTGGCTTTCATCCTTTGCTTCATTTACTCCATGCAGCAACAGACACTTTCGCCTACTGCGCATCTCCTGTTCATCCTGCACTCTAAATAGAATTGCCATCTGAGCTTGGAGATTCTCTAGGCAGAATAAAACAGAATTTTTGAAAGCTTCGAATTCCCTAGCAAGCGGAGTTTGTTCCAGTGAGGGGGACCTATTCTGAGTTGCAATAAGGCGCTGCTGAAACTCTTCCATTCTGGTAGACACCATTTCGGATACATCCCTTAATGACTTTTTAAGATCCTCCATAATAAGGTGAAAGTGAAAAATTAATTAAGTTAAATTGAAGGTACTTGAAGAAGTGATTTCCAACTTTAAGTTTATTATAGTTAAATAAAGGATATTATTGAGAAAAAAATAGCGATTGATGTGTGGTGGGACACTAGTTCATCACTGAAACTGTAAGTTTTAATGTTTTTACCGAAATACTATTTAATTTAAGAAAAAATTCACGAGACACACCAGTACACGTTTGCACTACCCACTACTTTTTTGAACTAACACACTATTTACAACACAGGTTAAAGAGAAGTCAGCTCTTAATGAACTGAGTGTTTATATTCTACGATGTATATGCACTTCAGTCTATTGCGTTGTAAACTTGCTTTGTCTTTGTGTTACAGAGTAAAGCATTAGCAGATAAAAGTTTTATTTGTATTTATAATGAATTACAATAGAATTTGAACATAAAAATAATAATAAAACAATGATAAAGGCTATAATAAATTTAAAATGTTTGATCAATTTGAAATAGACTATAGACGTCTGAATTGAATAATTAATGAATCCTGCCGGCAAATCTCCGCTGTACTTTATCAAGATTTTTGCAAGCTCTTTAGATATTTCCATTTGGGGTATTTCCCCATCCTATTTAAATCATCGTTTTATTTACGGAATATAAAAGAAAATTTATGTCTTTTATTATTGTGTATTACAGTGTATAACTAATAGTGAAATACGTCAGCAGTACCTGGAGCAAATCCAGAAGGTAAAGAATTGGGAAGTTAAAAGTACCCATAAACAACTCGCATGCATGGTAAATATCATGAAAGTTCATGAAGCGAGACAGATATGTCAGGAACGTGGCAAGTAGAGACCTGTGTTCTCTGCCTACTCCTTCGGGTAAAAGGCGTGATGATATAGATAAAATTAGTAAATAACTTTAACACTGCGTTGCAAAATTAAATAATAAGGAGGGTAAGATGCGGCCTTATCTCTTTAGAGCGATCTTTTATAGGCAACCGCTGTAAGTTAAAATATAGTAGTGCAAATCAACATAAGATATTCAATAGATTAGACATAAAAATTTAAACAAAAAACAACAATTAAAACATGAAGACAATCAAAAAACTCTCATGAATCATTATAATTTCTAAATTATGTTTGGGATATGTGGACTGGTAATGTTTGTACAGTAGAGATTAAAAGGAAGATAGAGAAGGAGATAAGAGATAGGGACAGGAAGTGAATTCCATAGCCTCAAGACCGAGTGCATAAAGGACAAAAATTTAATTATTTGGCTAATTTACGAAAAGAAACTGAAACTAGGTCAACATACAAAGAAGCTATTAATAACAAAAATACTTAAATTTTGAAACATATTAATTTATCAAATTTATACGTGGATATTTAGTTTAGTTCAGTTATTTTTAATTTATTGTAAATAATATATTTATATTTAGTAAACTTCATATTATAGAAATAATATAAATGATTGAATTGGTCTATTTATTCGATTTAAATCGTTTTCAGCGGGATCTGAAGTGGATTCAGATGAAAGTCTGAATGATTTTTTACGAATCAGACTGAATCTTCGCGGTACTAAATATATGTGCAAGGAGGGTGGTTGTGGCGCCTGCATTGTGGCTGTCACCGCTCCTGACCATGATGGCCACAAACGGACATTTGCGGTTAATTCGGTAAGATTAAATCACATTTCGCCTCAGATTATGACAAAAATATTCACAATTTTGTACGACACTGACGAATATTCGTGAACAGAAATAACACACTAAAGTCGCTGTTGTGTAATTTTGAGAAGCTATTTGGTAAAAAAAAAATGTGTGCGTGTACTAGGTGTACACAAAACTTCTTTATGACCTTATTTTTCGAAAAATGATCTACTATATGCAACCTAACGAAATTGGTTAAATAAAGTTTAACAAAAGGCTTTTATTATCATAGACATGAATACAAATACAATTATTTCATTTTACCTCATTACTACTAAGATTATTACAGAATTTCATTAATTGTAATAGAATTATTACTATCATTGTTATAGTTATTATATACTATTTGCTACAAAAATTTCTCCCATACGTCGATAAAAAATTCATTCTAACGCCGATTAAGGACTTTGACTTCAAAAAGCAACATGACGCGTAACCGAAAAACGTGACGATTTGCTACAAAATTTCTCCCATACGTCGATAAAGAACTTTCATTCCAACGCCGATAAAGAACTTTGACTTCAAAAAGCAACATGGCGCGTAACGGAAAAATGTGACGCGTAACGAAAAAATGTTACACTAAATTTTTTTCCAACCCCGATAAAGAAGTTTCACTTCAAAAATCTTCTCTATGGTCGAGTTACTCGTGCAATAAGTTCTATTATTAACTCTTATAGATTAAAGCGAACACACAAAGCGAACGTTTTTGAAGATTTTAACTACGGCAATATTTAGGTAATAAATTTTCTGCAATTATTTCATTTCGAAAGCATCTTATTTCCGTAGATATTATTAAGTGTTTTGTCGTACTCATAAATGAAATAAAGATTGATTTTTTTTTGTCACCCAAAATACCTTTTAAAAACTATTTACAGTGTCTAACGAGTATACTGTCTTGTCAAGATTGGGAAATAACGACCATCGAAGGATTAGGTGACAGACAGGGCTATCATCCTATTCAGCGCACCTTAGCAGAGCATAATGGCAGCCAATGCGGATATTGCACGCCCGGATGGGTAATGAATATGTATAGGTAAGTTATGACAATCGAAATAATTATAAGATTTTATGCGATTACATTCAATTTATTATTTGTTATTGGGTTGATTTTTGCAGTTTACTTGAAGCAAACAATTATAATATAACTCAGTATGAAATCGAGAATTCGTTTGGTAGTAACAATTGCAGATGCACTGGGTACAGACCAATTTTAGATGCGTTTAAAACATTCGCCAAAGACGCACCAAAACCCAACATAAGTGACATTGAGGAACTAACTGTATGCAGGGACAAAGAAAAATGTGAAAAACCATGCAGAGATTGGTGTTTTGTTTCAAACAAGGATAGGAAAAGCAAAATAATACATTTAAAGGATGATAAAATATGGTATAGAGTTTACGAGATAAGTGAAATTTTTGATGTGTTTCGAAAGGAAGGAGCCGATTCGTATATGCTTGTGAATGGGAACACTGGCAGAGGTAAATTTCTTAATTTAATTTTACAAAAATAATAAACCACCAATAAAAGATATTTTATAATACATACGTTACGTTAATAATACATCGGCGCGTGCATAAAAATGTTATTAGTATGGCGCCTGGGGGTTTTCACCTCGGATTAGAGTTACAGTGAATGAATTAATATGATCGATGTGGCATATTGTTTTTTAAACTATAAATTGCAATGTTTACCCAAAACTTTTTTGTGCACTCCATTGTTATAATTTAAAAAAAAATATTATGAAAAATTAATGTTTGACCATTTACTTTCACATTAAACAGTATTTTATTTTATTTATATGTTAAATCTTACCTGAGTAGACATATAGGATTTTTTTTAATGATACCTGTGTATAAAAATAGCAGTAGAGATCTCGAACAGCAGGAGAGCGGAGCGACAGCTGCTATGTACAATGGAATTTCTCGGCCAGTTAAGTTGCAAGTCACACGTGTTCTGTGAATATTGTGCTTCTATAACAGTTTTGTGAAAAAGTCAGATACAAATTGTACCTACAAATTCAGATATAGCTAGGAAATGACGTAGTTATTGAAAATTGGGGATGGAAGTATTTATAATAACATGAACATACCAATAAAAATGAATCAATTACCTGCTCCGGATAATTTATTGCGAAAGTTATTTTGTAATTGCAAAAAAGGATGTGGAGCTGCGTCTGCATGCCGAAAAAGTGGTTTATACTGCAGTGTAGCATGTTAACAGTGCAGCGGAAATAGTTGTTCCAATAGGTACTTCACCTATTATACAGATAGATGAAGTAGAAGAAAATATTTGATGTAGACAACAATTTAAATAAACAGATTTTGTACTAATATTTTTTTTCTTTTCATTAGTCGTAATTAATTACCTTATTTTTTTTAATGTACACAATAGAGTACGTTTCATTTCTAATTAAACTGGCCGAGAAATTCCATCGTACATAGCAGCTGTCGCTCCGCTCTCCCCTCCACGTTTTTCTACCTGTGGAGAAGAATGGGCAAAAAACTCCACACTTACTCTTTTAAAATAGGTTTACAATATTTTGTTTACAATGTGAAGACAATGTACTCTTAGAATAAAACTACTATACTAAAAAAATTAGTTTACATGTTCCTCACATATTTACAAATATCGAAACCGTAGAATATGATACATTAAAGAGTAATAAAAATAATATAAAAAACACAATAAAACAGTGTCTGAGATAAAAAGTTCAATATAAAAACGTCGTCATCAATACACTTTAAAAAAATTTGGCTAAACGTTGCAATTTATAGTTTAAAAAACAATATCCCACATCGATCATAATAATTCATTCACTGTAACTCTAATCCGAGGTTTTACGGATTTGAATGCTCCGGGCACTCTACTATATATGAATATTTAAAACAATAAAAAACATTAAAAATAGGAAAAAGAGAATTTGTTCGACGGTGATTTATTCGCTTATTTCTTTAACAATATATGAAGATGATATCACCCACAAGATGAAATATGTGAAGAGAGCAAATGTTGCTATTATTTATTAATTCATAAATAAATATCACATATTTTCTAGGTGCTATTTACATATTTGAGTTTCCACGCGTACTTATTGATATAAGTGCAGTTGAAGAGCTTAGAACTCATTACTTGGATCAGAATTTAGTCATCGGGGCTGGCACCGCGCTTACTGATTTGATGGAGATATTTAAAAGAATGGCTGAAACTTATGAAAATTTTTCATATTTGCAAAAACTCTATGACCATTTGGATTTAGTAGCGCACATACCAGTGAGAAATGTAAGTATATATATATTTTTAAATGTAATATTATTATTTATTATTAATATATAATAGTAAAAAAAGGAATTAAAGCATATTAAAAGTAGTATATAGCTATTTATGTATAGCACTTATACTAGTTACCAATAAAGTATTGCTTTGAATGGAGATAAAAAACATTACTAGATTTGGAAGACGTTACGTATTATCAAGACGTTTGACTTTCTTATACTAACCTTAATACACGATAACTGATACAAAATCTACAAGATTTTTATGAAATTTCGGTAACAAATAGGTTATTTTTTTTAAGCATTTTTAATTGCCTGTTGAAGGAAACCAAAGGTATTACGATTTGTCAGTACTTATAGCGCCGTAATTATTTAATTATTTTGATGATGCAGTTTTTAATTTCTAAATATTTTTAAGCTTTGTTTATTATTATTGACTGTTTGTTCCCTATCGTAGAATAATATACTTGTTCTATCGAGTAAAAAGACGAGTTTTTCAATAAATTATATTTAATATTATTGTCATAGGTGGGTTCGATCGCTGGAAACCTGATGCTTAAGAAAAGAGATGCGACTTTTGCATCGGATGTTTTTTTATTATTTGAAGCTGTTGGAGCTATTATGACAATAGGTATTTATCTTATATTATTAAGTCACGATACTGTGAAATATATTATTTTATTATATATAAATTGGTACACTCGTTCGCACAATATCTGAAATAAATTATGTAGAATATTTCTTATGTTAAAAAAAATCAATGGCGCTACAACCTTTTTAGGTCTGGGCCTCTGATTTCTGCCCTGCGATTCTGTAACTCACTTCACGAACTCACACAGCGGTTTTCGCATCGGCTGTCGCTCTCAAATCAGTCATGAAGCAGTCATTTTATGATTTGGCATTCTGATAAACAATAAACTACAAGCTCCCACCTTTTCAGAATGCCAAATCATAAAATGACTGCTTCACGACTGATTTGAGAGCGACCGCCGATGTGAAAACCGCTGTGTGAGTTCGTGAAGTGAGTTACAGAATCGCAGGGCAGTATCTGTTTCATGATACAATAGGTACTTGCATGTTAATCTAAGTAGCAAGTACCTATTGTATATACATATTATAATCCTGTGCCAGACGCACCCGTCGACTTTTTGGGTCTAAAGCAAGCCGGTTTCCTCACGATGTTTTCCTTCACCGTTCGAGTGAATGTTAAATGCGCTGAAAATTGTCGGCGACAATCATGCGACAATATTTTTCCGGTGGTGATAAAATTCGTGCTCACGCGATTGGGCTACACCAATCTAATGGATACTGCACCTTGTATCTATTGTCTATCACTGGATCCGTCGTATCCTTATTTCAGTGCCCGATAGCTTCATAGCACCGTTTGAGACGATATAATGACCGGACGTTAAATACGATGATTTTTTTTCAGTTAGCGCGGATAGTATTCTGGACGTAACCCCTCAAGAGTTCTTATCCATTGACATGAAAGGGAAAATGATTACGCAAATAAAGATTCCGCCACTCGCCAAACATTATAAATTTGTTTCGTTCAAAGTAAGTATTGCACTATCTTTCTTGTTTAAGACCTTTCTACTTTTTTAATTTGTTGTGATTTTATTGTAAGTTTGCATTTAGTTCCAAAACTACAGGACCGATTGGAAAAATTCTTCCACCAAAAAATCATAAATGATCTCTTATGAACATAGGCTATAGAATATATTTATAAACGTTTGGGATCCGAATGAAATTTGCCGGTCCAAAAAAATTGCAAGAGAAAATTTAACTATAATTATTTAAGTTAAACAATTGCTATAGTATTATATTTGCAAGCCCGGACTCAGTCCGTTGACAACACTTTGTATAAGAAAGTAAATATATTCCTCAAAGTTCTTATCATCGCCATAGGTGCTTAACGTTAGTCCCAAAACCTATTAACAGAAAAGTTACACAGAAATATGTTTGCCCAATTACTAATACTCCATTTTTTATTGATAACTAAATCGACTGTTACTTATACATATAGTGGAATTACCTAGTCCAGCCATAAACTCTGTTACAAATGAAAATGTTTTTTTTAAATGAAGTAATGTAATATTATTAAAATTTATACCTAAATATTATAAAGACTCAGCAATAAATAAAAAATATTCTATTCGAAATGGCCACCTTTGGCTTTTATACAGGCCTTTAATCTTTTTGGCCACGAATCTATGGATTTACAAACTGTTTCCAAGGGAAATTTCGCCACTGCTTGCTCCAAAGATTTTTTAAGAGACTCAATGTCGCCGTGTCGTTTAGGGCAGGCCATGTCCTCTGAAACTGACCATAATTTGAAGTCTAAAGGGTTGAGGTCTTGGCTAGATGAGGGCCAGTCTTCAGCTCTAATAAAGTCCGAAACATTGGTTTCAAGCCAGGCTTGGGTAGTTCGTGCCTTATGACCAGGTGCAGAATCCTGCTGGAAAGGGTTTGAAGAATTCTGGCTTTAACAGCATTAACAGCCTTAGTAGTTCTAACAGCACGCGGCCTTTTTCGCCGATCGACCTTTTCTGGTCTTCGCCAGACGTAACTGTTGTATCTGTTGATAGTACGATATACGAACATACGTCTGATACCAAGCTTTTAAACTGTCTGGAATATGACCGACGGGTCCATACCCACTTTTTGCAAGGCGATCACTGCAATCCTAGTTTCTTTAACACCCTATTCCATATTGTAATTTCATAATGAACACGAAAAAATATGTGAAATGGCGCAAAATCGAAAGAAGTTTTTGAAATAAGAGACGTGTTCCAAATTCAAAAAAATTAAAAAGTTGAAAAAAAGAAAAGTTTTTATGTAACAGTATTTATGGCCGGATTATTTATATACAATTTCATTAATAATTGGATCACCATACAAAACAAATGTTTCGTTAATTCCCTCCAAGGTTATACCAAGATCACAAAACGCCATAGCCCAAGTAAACGCAGCATTTTTGTATGAGTTAGACCCAGTACAGGAGCAAACGGTCATATCAGCCCGACTTGTTTTTGGCGGTCTATCAGGACCCTTCACTCATGCATACAGTACTGAAAATTATCTGAAGGGACAAAAGTTATTCGAAAATCATGTGTTACAATCAGCTTTACCCATTCTTAACGATGAAATTGTGGTTGAGGAAATAAAGGGAATGCAAAAACCGGAATTTCGTAAGAAAGCAGCATTAGGACTATTTTATAAGGTATCGTAAATATATATGAAACTAGATCTTGAGTTTTTTTATTCTTATGTAATTAAATTACATACATCATTGGCTGGAGTTTTAGGCTTGATTCGTTGCTTTCCTAATCCATTTAAATTAATCCTTACAGGGCTTATTGGCAATAATTCCACCAGAATTATTAAACCCAAGATATCTATCAGGGGCAAAAGACCTTCGTAAAAATAGACCTCTTTCTAAAGGTAAAGAGGTGTATGACACTAACCCAATATTGTGGCCTTTAAATGAGCCTATGCCTAAGGTCGAAGCTCTAATACAGTGTTCCGGAGAAGCAATCTATGTAAATGATGTTGAAACAATGCAGAAAGAAGTGTACTGTGCCTTTGTAACCGCCAAAATCTTTAGCGGAGATATCGAGCATATAGATCCTGCGCCTGCCCTTGTAAGATATATTGTATCTTAGTATTGACATAACTTTTACACATTTAACGAAAACACTTTTTTACCGGATTGAAGTTATGTATTATTATAAATTTACAATTATTTTACATAATTTAAATTTTAAGTAAATAAATATATTTTTCCGACGCTTCGAGTTTTCCATAATAACGTAACGTGTTCCATAAACGTAAGTTTATCATAATAAATTATCTCTCCCTAGCTGTGCCCCACAGTATCCCCCACGTTAATTTTTTTTAGTGTAATTGGATTTTTTTTATTGGGGAGCCCATATATCAAGGAAGGTTCTAAAGCCTTTGTTCAATACCTACCTATAATTATTTGCAGAAAATTCCCGGTGTCGTTGCTTTCTATACAGCAAAAGATATACCCGGAAAGAACATCTTTGTGAGTGGAACTATAACGGGCTATATACCAGAAAAAATATTATCTGATGGTAAAATTTATTTCTTTGACCAACCCATTGGTATATTAGTTGCCGAAACAGAAACTATAGCAAAAAGAGCAGCAACGCTCGTGAATGTTACATACAGGAAAGAAAACAGAAAACCATTATTAGATATTCGCGATGTTTTAGTTAAGGATCCGAGCCGGATTACACTTGTAGGAAATATTCCGCCGCTGAAAAAGCCTGGTACTGATATCGAATGCATCATAAAACAAACAGAGAACATATTCTGGCAATACCACTACACAATGGAAACACAGAGTTGTGTGACGAAGCCAAGTGATGATTCCTTTGATGTATTAGCTGCTTCTCAATTCCCTGATATGACACATTTGGTCGTTTCGGCGGCTTTAGGCATCGAACAAAGTAGGTAAGTTAACGTTTAGAGGAGCTAGTCGGAGAATCATCACTCACACATCACTTATGACTTTCGCCTTCTTGACTACACTTATCAAAATGGTCCGGTCCTAATTAACCCTTTAACTAATTTTGCTTAGACTTCAACCACTTTAAAAAACTTTTCAAACAAATAGCTGATTTTCTAGAGTCAACGTGACAATACCGAGATGTGGCGGTGCATATGGATGTAAAATAACAAGAGTTGGACTTGTGGCAACTGCTAGTTCAATCGTTTCCTATCTTTTGAACCGACCATGTAGGTTTATTATGGATATTCAAGAAAATATACGAATCGTCGGAAAAAGATTACCCGCCCATTTTCAGTATGAGGTAATAAAATATATGGATACCTACGTGCCTACTGATACTACTATACTTAACTATCTCTGACAATGCCTACGTGCTGGGTTACAAATATAGACCACCTTAAACATAATTTGTACTCAAAATAATCAGTACAGTTTGTCTTGAATCGATTATCCAAGATGAAACAATTATTGTGTACCTATTATTTTCTCGAAATTGCTTATGATCAAATTCTTATGTTTCTTTAGGTAGGCGTAAACAGATATGGTGTTATTCAGTATTTAAACTATGACATCTACTCAGATACAGGATATGGGCAATTTGAACTTGTTTCATACCTAATACCACCTGCTATTCGAAGCTGCTACAATCACCTCACATGGGATTTTAGTGTATATAGAGTTACAACTGATACACATAGCAACACTTATGCAAGAAGTCCAGGTAAGTTATGAAATAAAAAAGTTGATAAGCGATGCCTTTATTTACATAGCATTCTACAATTTTTTTATTTTTATAATATATTTAATAAAAATTAAAATGTATCTTATTTTAGGAAGTCTTGAAGGTATATGTATGACAGAGCATGTGTTAGAAAGAATATCCTACGAATTAGATATCGACCCGCTAGAAGTACGCCTCAATAACCTCAATCCGGAATTCATAGATGTTAAAGACATACTGGAAACTTTATTAACAACCAGTGGATACACAGAACGAAAGAAAGAAGTTGAGAAATTCAATTCCGAAAACAGATGGAAAAAAAGAGGTCTCCGTGCCGCAATCATGAGTTGGCCTGCCCCAGATCAAGTAGATTATCACATCTACATATCAATTTATCATGGAGATGGCAGTGTTATAGTGAAGCATAGTGGTGTAGAAATCGGCCAAGGCATTAATACAAAAGTAATACAAACCATTGCTTTTGTGTTTAAAATTTCTATGGACAAAATAAAAACAAAAGCAGTTGATGTTGCATCAGCCCCGAATACCTATTGTGCTGCTGGAAGTCGAACAACTCAATCTATTTGCTTCGGAGCTATAAAATGTTGCCAGATAATTTTGGACCGCCTAGCTCCAATCAAAACTTCCTTGCAAAATCCTACCTGGGAAGAATTAATACAGTCTGCCTATTCACAAGGAGTTAATCTACAGGCAAATTATCATGTTACTACTGCAGATCAGGATCCAATTAGATCAGCTGGGGTTAGTCTCGCCGAAGTTGAATTAGATATTATAACAGGAGAAGCATTGGTTCTTCGTGTTGATTTAGTGGAAGATATAGGGACTAGTATTAATCCGGAGATTGATGTTGGGCAGGTAAATATAACATATGCATATTCAAATAGGCTTATAAACTATACGATACTACACTTTGTCAATTATTACGTTATGGCACTACTGGCTACAAAGCTTTGATGGATCCTCTTAAAACATTACAGTACCGAAAGCTTTGACACTTCCAATATTCTAGATTGAAGGTGCTTTCATTATGGGTCTTGGCTATTGGACATCAGAGCACATTATCTATGATAAGGAAACGGGGCAAATACTAACAGATCGTACGTGGACGTACCACATACCACAAGCAAAAGATATTCCTATAGACTTTAGAATACAGCTTCGAAGGAATCATAATCCTGTTGCAACACTGGGAGCGCGAGGTAAACCTAAGACTTTTTATTAATAATGACTATCATTGACATTATTGTTAACTTTTAAGTGACAATAATTTATATTGTCGCTTAAAAGTTTATTTTAATACTGGTACTTGCTATGGCTATTAGAGGAATTGTTTTGTCATTATTTTAATTCACCAAAAGCGCTTCTTTATTGCTCTCTGTATGCTCTCTTTTATGAAACTTTTTATTGCAGCGATGCATGTTGCGCTACTGAAGTTTTCTATAGAAGAATATATCATTACTTTTCTAGTACGACAGCTGTTTCAGTTTTGGATACGATATTAGATTTTCATAAGAGAATAGTAAAATTCATAAAATTCACCGCTAATTTTTTTTTTTCTATTCTATTCCGGTTTAACAGCGGTTGCAGAACCAGCGACGTGTTTAGCAGTTTCGGTAGCGTTTGCTTTAAAAGCGGCACTAGCCAATTCTAGAGAAGAGTCCGGCTACCCAAAGAATCAATGGTTTTCAGTTGGTAAGTCTAAAAACTTGTTAGATTATGATCCACTTTCATTAAGCTAATAAAAATACCTACAACACTATCGAAGCGAGACTCATTCATTTTATCAAATGGAAAAAAATAGTTTTCAATAGTATCCGAAATAAATTTCAAAGAATAAAAAACCAATCATTGCAATAATACATAATAATTGATAATAGTATTTATCAACGGACGACCACTTCATCCGTTGATAAAAATTACAATGTTTTTAAACAAATTCTTCTTTTCAGATGGACCTTACACGTTAGAAGCAAATGTTCTAAGCGCCGATGCAAATTTAGAGGAGTTTCTATTTAGATAGATTTCTTGTATGTTTAATGATATTACTCCTAGTTAGGCAACACTGAAAGTAAGTTATTAATAAACTTAACTAACTAAATTTATAAACTTTCTTACATATAAAAAACGTAAGGGTAAACGTAAAGGGTTTACAGAAAAGATCGTTGCCACTCAAAAAAGCCAGCTACGCACTTGTGAGAAATTTTGCTGTGCCATTGTCCACGGGCGGGCATTACCAATAGAAACATGCCATAAACATATAATCGTTTTTCCCCTGTTCCTTCAAAAAATTAACTAAACAGGTACGCGCTGTTTTATCTTTTTAACTGATATGTATTTAATATCTTAAACACAGCTTCAATCGATTTAGTTTTAAGAATATATCAACATATTTACTTATTTACAACAGAACTGTAATTTTTTTTATCGTAAATTATTAAACTCGTTTCTTAAGTTCGTATATTTTACAATTTTCTTTGATGTAGATATCATTATTTATTCCAATTACAAAATCAATTTGTTCTAAAATTTTTCGATTAGATTGTAGGAATTTTGTAAATTAAGTAGCTTTAAAGTATGTGAGTAATTTTATTCGCCTTTAACAATTGTATGGCAAACTTTGCGTTAGTAGACACTAATTAAATTAAAATACATATTGTAATCTTTCTATTTAGTAAATATGATTTATTGTTATCTAATAAATATTTAAACCATTTTATTTAAATTTTATAACGCATAAAATGTTATAAATCCTAAATTCAAACAGGAGCATCCTTTTTGAAAATAAAAATATTTATGTATGAGTAAAACGCGACCAACATTTTATGCAGATTGCTAAATTAGACATGGAATACAGCATGTACTTTATAAAAAGTATTATGTGCAGGTATAGTAATTTTTAATATTAGCCATTAAAAATGTCCTTAAAATATTCAGAAGTCAACTGGTTAAATTAATTGTTATAATTTTTTAATATAACAATTAATGAATTATTTATAATCCTAAGCTACATAATAATAATAATAATAATAAATGTGTGCATGTACTAGTGTACACACGTAAGAAGTTTCACTTCTTTCTGACCTTATTTTTCGAAAAATGATCTACTATCTGTCTATATGCAACTTTACAGAAATTGGTTAAATAAAGTTAAATTAGATAAAGTTAACAATAGGCTTTTATTATCATAGACATGAATACAAATTATACAATTATTTCATTTTATCTTATAAATACTAAGATTATTACAGAATTTCATTAATTGTAATAGAATTATTACTATCATTGTTACTGTTATTTTATATTTTTGTTATTAATGGCTTATACGTCGATAAAGAACTTTCATTCCAACGCCGATAAAGAAGTTTGACTTCAAAAAGCAACATGGCGCGTAACCGTAAAATGTGACGCGTAACGAAAAAATGTTACACTAAATTTTTTTCCAACCCCGATAAAGAAGTTTCGTTAATAGAATACAAATATAAAAAAAAACTTTTTTACCGGATTGAAGCTATGTATTATTATAAATTTACAATTATTTTACATAATTTTAAATTTTTCCGACGTTTCGCGTGCTTTACAGCGTGCGTGGTCACGGTGACTGAAGACAAAAGGAGTTGAATGTCAAAAAGTATCACAACTGTAGAAAAAGTTGTATTATCTGTATTTATTTCCCCGGAGTTGGTATCGACTGAAAGATGGAGGGTTTTGGCAGAAATGGCTCACGGTGTCCTCTATTTTCGCGGATTGTTTATCTTGAGATTTTAATTTGGATATTATTGGATCCCAGGAGTTTGACAATTTTAGGCCGTCGTCTCTATAGAAATTGGGGTGTTTTTTGATTTCAATGGATTCGCGTACCAATTTTGGGAAGAATCTTTTTTCTTTCGCAAGTACTTTCGGTTGGTCAAAGCGTATGTAATGATTACATACGCTTATTAGTGTTTTCTTTAAATGTGTAAAAGTTATGTCAATAAAAGACAATACTATGTACAAATATAAATTCAAAGTTTGTCCTTGTGGCACGCTTAATGCTTGCAGCATTTCTTCGCTGTATTGCGATATTTATTCGTTCAATGAGACAAGCACCAGCTCTGGGTTCACTGGTACTATCTACGAGGCGACAAATTAAATCTTTAATTAGCGTGTGCACTTGACCTCCATGGCCCAATAGCATCTACTCTTCTAAAGAACAAAATCTTTTTGCTGATTATTTGCTTCACTTTATTAATTTAGAGTTTACAAACGATTTATGCATATCATTAAAAATTATAAATTATAAGTTGATATAGAAGCTACCCTGTCTGGTACCTTAGTTTTTTGTGCGATTAAGTTATTCATCATGCTTGACAACAAATATAAGTATAATAATTATCTTTGGTATTTGCGATACTATTAAAAAAACTTTATATAGGGTAATTCCGGGGAAGATGGCCCTAGTAACTATAAAACTGTATTATGAAGGAATTATGACGAATAAAACAGTGAATTCGTATAGAACATAAACTTTATTTATTATTCTTATCAAATATAAACGATACATCACTTTCGACAACGCTAACAATATAATTTTAAACTTTAAAAAAAAACTAGGACTGGCCATCTCTCTCCGAGTGTCCGGGGGAGATGGCCATAGTGTTCGGGACGAGATGGCCAGTACTTTTTTTACCTTTCCCGTTACCCTTGAGATCTTTTAACTTCTTTTTTTTCTTATTGCCGCAGTGAGAACACATGTCATCAAACTCGGTCCAATTTTCGTGCACCCAGAGCATACAAATACTGCATTGTATCCAATCTTCAAATCTTTATTCTAGAAATATGTCAGAGGTTATATAGGCGGATTTTTGTGACATATAAACCACTAAACCTGGAGGCAGCCCATCTTCATTCATCTATTTTATTAAATATTAAAAATAAATTTAAATTTGGGCATACAATGTTATGGCTATTTCTCCCGAAACTACTATGGCCATCTATCCCTATTGACCGGGTGAGATGGCCACAGGGCGTAATAAAAGCAACATCTCAATTATGGAGTTAATTTTGAGGCTAGAACACGAGAAAGTTCTTTACTTCACGCAGATATCACGAAAACGTACAAAACTGTCCAAACTTTTTTTTAACCACTTAATGTGTCAACCCCTTAGTTTAGATCTAACGTGTTAATGAAAAACAAAGTCAAATTACTTACTTTTTCCTATTTTTTTTGCAAAACAATTCACTGTCACTTGTTGCCGGTGCCGACATGAATGGAAATAAATAAAAAGTATTGACATCTATGAATTAATACTCGAACTTTTTTCTATTGGCCATCTCTCCCGTACGGCCATCTCCCCCGGAATTACCCTACTTATTTATTTACAATAGGTCAGCCAAAAAATTTACACCTTAATAAGTTATAAGACACAGCTTGCACTTAACAAGCCACGTTAAGTATTTCCGCGGACCCCGGTACGAAATTTCGAATCGCTGCAGCCGAACCTTGAACGAGCAGGTCACTGACTCACTTCATCAGCCTCGGCAAGGGTGCGTCTGAACCCAGGCCTTGGACGGTGTAGGCCATCACGGAAACCACGAACTCTTTTGTGCTCTCGACATACTCGAGAAAATACTCTACTCTCCTTAAACATAATTTAGAATTTTACTTCAAACGAGAGTTATGTTAATTATATATATTTTAATTAATATTTAAAAGCGTAAACGAAATGTAAACAATCATCGCACGCTTAATTCTTAAAGCCAATATGAGCCCTTTAGTTTTTACCACACTTGTGAATTGTAATTGAACTTTCTCGTTTCCGATAATATCCAATAACATAAGTGTCACTTAGGTTTATGAACTCTTTAATAAGTCAAGTTAGTTTTTTGTTAATCCAGCCTCGCAACCCCACTACCCCTAATGTTATCTTAGTTAGTCTAAGCTCAAGATTTAAATACCCAGCTTGAAACAAAGTGTTTCATTTAACATATATCTGATCCATACAACTATCGCCACCGAACTGCCCTGCGATTCTGTAACTCACTTCACGAACTCACACAGCGGTTTTCGCATCGGCGGTCGCTCTCAAATCAGTCGTGAAGCAGTCATTTTATGATTTGGCATTCTGATAAACAATAAACTACAAGCTCCCACCTTTGTGTGCTCCCACCCGCTGTGTGAGTTCGTGAAGTGAGTTACAGAATCGCAGGGCTGAACTCGAATTTATTTCTAAAACATACTTATAGTAACATACTACATGTATAAACGAATAATTAAGTTCCAATAACTATAAATGGAAAATAAGTGGTACAAACATGAACTATTTAATCCTAATTAAAAGATATTGCAACTGAATCACAGTCTCCGATCATGCAACGAACCACAATTTGTATTCGTGCCTCTTTGCGTCAATCGGTCTCCGCAATTCAAAACAATATTTATCAATCAATAATTACTGTTAATAGGTCATTAGAATTAAATTAGATTGACATTCCACATTGAACGTGCGAGAATTCTCTGCATAATGATAATAAATCACATATTGAAAAGTCTTTGTTATGTAATTTTTTGTAAAAGCAAGTACATTCTTAACTTAGTTCGTTAAGTTTTAGTATTCAAACAAAAGAAAGTATGCATTCGTTTCTTTCTTCTCATGAGGCCACTTGGTTCGTAGATTTCAAGTGAGATTCTATCAAAGCCCCTCCTTATCAGTCGTAATACCTACCCTAGCTAATCATAGCTACTTTCACAGCGTTTTGTCGTACGGTATTCTACTGTGGGGTGCTGCTGCAGAGGTTCAATCCATATTTATGCAGAAGCGGGCTGTTCGGGGTATTTGTTGTGTTTCCCCAAGGGAGTCGGTACGGAATAAGTTTAAGGAATTAAATATAATTACAATATATTCTTGAAGCCTTGTTCTATGTACAAAAAAATATAAACGATTTTAAAACGAATGGTGACTTTCACCAGTATAATACTCGAAACAGAACTAATTTAAGTGTACGACAAACCAGGCTCCAGAAGATAACTTTGATGAAATTGTATTCGTTTTTACAACAAACTTCCAAGCGAAGTTAGACAATTATCACTAAATAAATTCAAAGCTCTCGTTAAACGTAAATTAATAATTAAAAAAAATCGACGAATATTTAAATGATCCTAATCCTTGGGATTGATTTGCTCCAGTTCAAACAATTTGTACGACTCAAAACTTAGCGATTAAAAAGGGTGGCGGAGAGTTTCTTGCCAGTTCTTCTTGCCCGCTTTTGAGTTTGTATTTAGTCCCTAACATATGTATGATTTTCTACACACTTTTGGCTGAAACTGGAATTGGAATCAGCCTACGAAACCCCATTAATAGTTAAATCACCTTTTTTTGTTTTTCCTAATTAGGTATAGGCAGATAAATATTAAAGGCCCGTTAAAGGTAACTTTATTCTTTATTTATTTTGTCTTTTGTTTTCTGTCGATATAATATTTGAATACAAATGAAATCAAACAGTGATATTGGAAACTGTAAACAGATTAATAAATAATATTAAAATGTAATAATTACTTACGCAAGTGGACGATAGCCTCTCCGAGGTTACCTCGTGAAGGCAAAGCTGATGTTATCATATTGTCTGCCTATATTTCTGTCTTTTTGGAGTTGTTTTATATGTGTTTATTTAGATCGCTATATCGTAAAATCATTCGATTTAAAATAAAAGTATGGTAATTTTTCATAACTTTACTGATTTGTTGTCATAAGTTTTATTTTTAAATTTTCCTCGTATCTGTCCCGCAATAATAGTACCCAGATAGATAACGTCGTGATTTATTAGTTTTATTCATCAGCTACATTGGAAATACATATCCAGGGAATCACTCAACTAGTAAAATATTTAATAAACATTCTTAGAAGCGAAATGTTTATTTTATTTTATTGCTATAGTTTCTAAGCCCGCAATAATTTGTACGTACCTACTATTAAAGCTCCTTACTTATTAATAAAACTTAAACGACTTACGCATCTGGAACTCTTCACAATTTAATTGCCGGGAACTGTAATAACGAAATATGTACATAATACCGGATTAATATCTACATACCCTCTCCTTGACCAGGCACGCGTTTCTCCAATTTTCGATAGTTTATCAGCACAACACATTATTATCATGAATGACGAACGTGATATGACCACCTAAAGTGACGAAAAAAAATAATAACAGCAAGCAATAACGTAAGTAGTTCGTCATGAAATTAAAATTGTTGTTACTATTTGTGTTTACTATTATTACTGAAGAAAAAGTATTTAATGTTTCTTATCTTGGACGGCGCTTATATGTACTTGTTAAAATCTGACTTAATTTATCTCTACATATATAAAATTCTCGTGTCACTATGTTCGTTTCCTTACTCCTCCATAACGGCTCGGCCGATTCTTATGATTTTTTTATGCATATTCAGTAAGTCTGAGAATCGGCTACTATATATCTTTCAAAGCCTTAAGTGATAAGGGGTGTCAACCCAAAAAGATTTTTTTTAATAATTAGACATTTTTTTTGTTTTTATTTTTTTATAATACAACATACATAAAACTCTTAATTTTAAGCCCTCTACGAACAACCACCACCACGAACTAAAAAATTTTTTCCTAGAAATAATATACGTATGGCAAAACGACGTTTGCCGGGTCAGCTAGTTATAATATATGTGTTTAAAACACGCTTAAATATCATAAATTTATCATTAATTTAATTTTTATAAAAAATTAAAGGATTTTTTATTTTAATTCTTACTACCTGCCTGCGCGAAATTCGTTTCAACCTAATATGTTTTTTTTACTTTAGGTTAAGTAAAAAATCATGTTAAAGCAATTAATATGGTTGGTAGCAATCATAATTATTATTTACTCCGTATTTTGTATGTGAGTAAGATATATCAGTCACGTTGGGGCTCACGAGCCTATATTTATTGTACCTACTGCATAATCATAACGCTAAGCGACTTTCGATTGTTTCTAGTAATATCTTTTGTTTTAACATATAGTCAAAAGATAATTTAAACTTATTTAGTTTTCTATCTTATAATTTTAAACCTTCAAGTTCTTATTTTTGGCTAATCGTAAACAAACCGTTCGTATAATAGCCTAATAAATATAAGGTTATAATTTGCTCTTAAATCATACAAATTATTAAAATTGCTGTAGCTGTTAAAGCGTGTAAAAACAAAAGGTTATCTTGTATATGTTACAGTTGACGGTTTCACTTCGATAGATTACTATCTACCGAATAATAATACGTCGAAATTGTAAGCAGTGCGTTGAGGTTCACAATCTTTCGACAGTTCACAATCTCGCGAGGTAGATTACAATCTAACGCTGTTTACAATTTTATGGTGACATATACGCAAGTACCTAACACTCGTTATTTGTAACATGTAAAAGAAACTTGACGTTTGTTTACGCCTACGTTTTTTTTTTTTTTAATGGCTCTGGCACGGTTATTGCATTAGCCAGCGTCAAGTATGAGATTTTTATCAATCGTTCTTTTTGCCTTAGAAATTCGATCATATCCTCCATGTACGGTTTAGGCACTCGCCCGGTACCGCACAACCCTCCCAAAGGCCGAGAACAAATTTAAATTAAATTAAAACTTGCCCTCGAACCGGGAATCGAACCCGGTACCCCTCACCTAGCTGCTACTTAATAAGACCGCTAGGCTATGAGGCCCCCTTCGCCTACGTTATTTAGGCGTATTTAGGCATGATACGTCATATGACTGATGCGACACCATCTTGTCTAGAGAAGGGTTTTGGCGGGTTCTTGAAATCGTTAACGTTTAATTTGATTTATTAAGCCAATTCTGTTAAAATTAGAAATAACTATTTGCATTGGATCTATAGTCGCTAAACTGATGGTTTTTAAAATCTATTCAAGTAGCCTATTGACACTTGTTCGTTTGTAAGAGACAAAAGTTTGAACACCCACTTGACTGTAAAAAAATCAATGATTAGCCCCAGCAACTTATAACTAATTTTTTTTTAAACACCAGCACAAAAATCTCAAGAGAAAACCCACACACACAGGTCAACACTTCCTCAAGGCGCTAGCAGCAATTTTTCACGCATTTTCCTTAAACAATAAATCATAATTGAAGAAGATAAGCTATATATGTAGTTGAACTTGTCTGCTCTAAATCTGACACAATTCCGTACAATTCGTATCGGTTGCTAAGGAAAATTCGAATGCTTCCAATTACATAAATAAAAATAAACAGTGCCTATAGCAACGAGTTTCTTTTTCGCGCTATCTCAAGTTTTCGACATGTTCAGAGAATTGGATGTTCAGTCACACAATGGATTTCTGAAGGTCGTTTTAGTGGCTCCGCACAACTTCCTCTACTCTCGTCTGTCTTCGGCAAGCCTCTGGGCCTGGGTGCTGGTAAGACCTATAAAAGTCTTTGCTTGATCGGTCCAGTGTGTAGAGGATCGGCCTTGAGGTCTGGTGCCCTCCACGCCAACAAAAATATTGAAAGACGATTTTATACCTGTAACCGTCTTAGTATGGACAGTTTATTTCCTTCTTTTCTTTCTTAGGATTGCTATTGGAAAATACATAACGCAACAACGTTGCCTGCGTAAGTACCTTAATGTATTTTACTGTTCTTAACAACATCCTACCATAGACAATGGTTTATGGACAATTTGTATGGAATTGACATTATCTCACGCCTTATCACGTGACCGATTTCCTACAAATTCGTTTGGTGTTAGTGGGTCACGCCTGTTGAAAAGTGACTTTGTCTCAAGTGTATTGGTATTTGTATTACAGCTAATATAAAAATTATAGACAATGATTCAAAATGAAATAATTGATGTCAAACGTAGTAATATAACGACATCTAATTAGGTATGAGCTGCTTATTATGCTGATAACAGGTTACAAGGTTGCAGCACAACATGTAAACAAACCGATCACAAACATCAAGCCACGTGCGAATAACAAAACCATCGCCATGAAATATTCATAAAGATTAGAACTTAAAGGTAAGTAACTAAACTGCGAACAAAACAAAAGCTTCGCGTCATACAAAACCTTTAAATATCGTCATGATCGTAGAACAATGTCGGATTTGAAAAAAAATCCAAAATCCACTTTTTATCATATTTGGATACTACATTGACTAAATATTACGGCTACATTAAGAAAATCCATGTGTTTAAAATTTCCAATTAATCTGTCAGTAAAGTGACGGGTTTGATAGAAACATGTGATTTTTCTAGAAAACTGTGTAATTTAATGTTATTATTTTGATTTTGTTTCAAAACAAACCCTTTTGTTTGCTTGTATGCCAATTTTTATATTAACAGCCCTGCGATTCTGTAACTCACTTTTCGAACTCACACAGCGGTTTTAGCATCGGCAGTCGCTCTCAAATCAGTCGTGAAGCAGTCATTTTATGATTTCAAATTTATGTACTGAAGTTTTATAGAACAATATTTATAAAAAATCCGCGATATGTCTAACAAAAAAAAGTACGTGCGTACAAAGAACACATGTCTGAATTGAAACTTCTTCGGCAAACAAATTTTTAAGTCTTATACATATTATAGCTACAAATCTAAAACTTTAGATTTCCGAAAAGAATAGAGGGACGGAAAAAGGAAGATATGTTAGGAATATAATGAATTTCATTATTACTAAAATATTAAAAGTGTCGAAAATTTAAACAACAAATTTACTAATTTATTTCTTCGATAGTAAAAACACTCAGATTTCAATCAATTATTTTGCATAAAATATAAAATACTAATATTTCATAAATTTTATTTACGTATTTAAATTTTCATAAATTTCTATAAGGTAATTCGCCCTTCTCACTCTCTCTCAATCGTTCTCTCCCTTTTCTTCGACAAAAACGCTGCACATCGTCGTGACGTTTTCGTAAAAATTTACCCTCATGCGTCTAAAGAAGTGTCACTTCAAAAAACTTTATGCATTTATATTTACCGAGAATAGCTGTAGAATATAGAACATCGTGCTACGATCGAATTAATGCGGCTGGAACCGCAGAGCATGTAACTAGTATTGATTAAAAAGTCAGTATTGTTAAAACCGTAATTCTTTCAATATTCTGTGCAATTTACTACTATTAGATTAACAAATATGTACACACAAAAGCAGTAGGCATATTTTTCGATATGAATCATATTAGACGCGTGACGCGAAGTACAGAAGGATGTTGAATGAAACACGTTTATTACTCGAGGACAATAAACACGACAGTGTCGCATGCGCACCATGGCCGATCCACGCTCGAAACGCATGCATGTGTCCCTAAGGTACATGAAAATTATTGTAAAATATCCATAATTGCATCTATCGACTATATAGATCTTCAAGATGACAACAAGAAACGGCAAATAAATATTACCATAAATAAGAAACGACGAAATTATGTGGTTGGTTAAAACCAGTTATACGGGTAAATGTACGCAATAATATTTTGGAAAAGAATATAGCTTATAAAATCCATAACAAAGAATTAATTGTTTACACAACACATAATACAGAATACATAAATATAACATTTAGGTGGAATCAATGTGATTTTGACCTAAATTTTGTACTCAATAGAAATAATAATAGACTGTGTATAGTCCTTCAGGAAAGGAGTATACCAAATCTTAAAAGGCCGGCAATGCACTCGCGAGCCTCCTGGCAATATGAGTATCCATGAGGGGCTATACCACTTATCCTCAGGTAAATCCCTTATAAAGTAATGGTAATGGCTGATTTGACTTTAAATACCAGAAAATTAAAAGATATTTGGGTTGAAAGGCACCAAAACCGCGAGTCTTATTTGGAAAATAAACATCTACTATACGGCATTACTAGATAAACACATTAAAATATATTTAACAGTAAACATTTTGATTGATGAAATGACAGTGATTTACGAATTACACTTTGTACTTACTAAAGTAGGCATGGCATCTCAGAAACAAACATAACTTATTGTTATCAAAATAATATTATTAATTCTCAGGAATAACGTCAGAGATACATCGGGGCTTGTTACGCTTATAAACAATTTAAATTATTAATATAGAAAAATCGCAGAAAGAGCCAACCCTCGCCTCGGACAGGTCACTGGATTGATAACCTCTTTGCGAAGCTCCAATGGACCTTCGACACCGTCAGACGCAAGTAAGAACATCAAACGGCTGAGACGCGCACAAACTTATAAAGGTGATCGACGCATACAACTTTAATAGTTTGTCTTCGATCTCAGTCAACGATGTTTATCTCATACAAGCAAACAAAAGGCCATTTTACTGACTAGACTACTTGCAATGACACACTTAAACGGTAAAGTGTAAACAGAAGAGTAAAACAATTTAAATTTCCCGGTATTTTGTCGCATGCGTGGAGAGTCTCTCTGTGATTGGTCGCGTTTCGGAACGTTCAAAAATCAACATGAGTGAATTAAACAGTGTCAGTCGCTCTGCGTGCAACAGTAAAGGGAGCATGATTGTTGTTTCAAACAGATTACCTTTTGTTTTGAAGAGGAATGAGAAAACCGGTGTATTAGAGCGGAAAGCCAGGTAAGTCAAGAATTTATTGGAATCCTTTTTGATATTCTTCAAAGTCTGTAGAATCTCTTATATTTATTATTCCGCGTAGGTACGAAATAGCGCACTAGTAATTTTTCGTTTCTTTGATACCTTTAGGCTTTATCCAAAGTTTCCAAAAAAATATTACTAAACAGACGTTTTATTTTGTTTTGAGCGATTCGGAATTTGGTACACGGATAATATTATATAAGTAACAACAACATGGATGACTTACAATTTTCCCCAGCTTTTAAGTACTATTTTAAGTAAGCTAATAATTTTGCTTTTTAATACAATTATTTTTTGCATATTACATCTGAACAACGAAAATGTGTGAATGTGTTGTGGACTAAACAGGCTATCAGAAAGGTTAGCTGAAAACTATTAACTTAAACCTATGAGTTATATTTAAACATTTACTTATTTACAATATTTTTACTGCAAACATACTGCTATTCTCCCTACAATATTTATATAAAGTGTGTACTTTATTACGAAATATATGAACAGACATCGTCCACAACAACGTAGGTAGGTCCTAAACCACAGTGTGTGGTTATCAATAAAACAAACCTTACAACTGTTTTGTTGATGTAACAGAAAGTTCTTGGCGTTTTCAAATGGAACCACGTTATTTATAAATAGTGCAAAGGGTGTGAATGTAATACGACGACGAAATGTATTTTCATTTGACAAAAAAAACAATGAAACAAAACGCACAATAGTCTTTTGTTTTACAATCTCAGCCTCCAGATCTTGATTCTATATAAGAAATGTAACTAATCATATTGACTGATGCAGTCTTGATCATTATTTCTAGTGCTGGTGGACTGGTGACCGCGGTCGCGCCGGTGGTTATACGCGGCAATGGTATTTGGGTGGGATGGCCCGGCATCCACTTGGATAACCCAAGTGAGAGCATTCCAGAATCTGACCCCAACGATAAGACGCCCACGGCTGGTCTACGATCTAATAAGGTATGTTTTGAAATTAAACATGTTATATTTATTATCTTTATATTACATACGCAAGTAGATCTGACCTGTATCCGGGTCAATTATTGTTGTGCCGGAAAAACCGGTGGCCGGTTTTGGGCCAAACACACTTCACAATTTTGGTACAGAAGGAAAATTTATCCCTACTGTGAATCTGCGTTTTAATATTAATTATTTACTTCACTAAGTAGGTAAGTACTACATGTGTATGCTGTTCAGGCAGGATCCTTGAACTTGACCGCTAGCCCAAGTCGCCTGTAGTCTCGTATCTAATGTTGAGTTCACATCATGAAGTCCAATGAATCAATAATAATAATTACGTATCGACGAATTACGTATACTACAGATTTGTAATATATCACCCTGAACCCCATTAATATCAAGCACAAAATAATATAGCCTATTTGTGCTTTTATTAAAATAGAACGTGTCGAATTTATTGTGATATAGTTAATGTAAAACATATCAAAGGAGATTGTTATTTTTCATAGAACATATAAAATTTATGACCCCAGCTAAGTCGAACACACATAGGAATTACTTACTTCATTTGCTTTATCTGATAAAGGTATTTGATGAGGCTCATTAAACACCGTACACACCTGTGAATTTCCATACAAATGCTATCTCCTCTATTTACAAAAGCATTACCGTAAATAAAAGTTATATAAGAATTATAACACATTATAATTATGTCTTTATTATAATAACATGATGATATTAATTTATCCCTAATGGGAAAGGCAAAGGACTTAAGTCTATACAGCCAGGTCTTGTTTTTGGTAATAATTGGAGAATTTTGGTAGTTTTAAAGGCCGAAGCCACGTCTTACGTAGTTAAGAGTCCATCTTGGAATCCTCTTATATAAACCGTGTTTTTGTATGTTCTATACTTAGATTTATTAATTTCAGTTCAGTTTAAATTTGATTGTTTGTTTGCATTGAATAGGCTCCAAAACAACTCGAACGATGTGAAAAAATAAAAAAAATAAAAATTACCGTTAGAATAAATTGTGAAATACCAATTATATCTGATGAACATATGCTATATAATATTTTCATAATGTTATCCAACGAAAAACCAACAAAATCACTAGATCACGTACGCTGCGGAAACTATTGACAGTAGAACATGACGTACTACAGTTTATTAGAAGATATCAATATCTACAAACTTAACCACATTTATCCAAATAAACGTCTCTTCGAACTTCAGAGCAATTCCTATTCAAGGCTATATCAATATCTACCTATAATCCCGGACATACTATTAAGAGTTATTATGAGTGAAATAATTATCCAAATCGAAAGTTAAGAAACAGCGCTATGTGACTATTGGTTTTCCGACCGAGAATAAATACGAAAAATTAAGGGTTTATAGAAATAAGAAAAGGGAAAGTATGGGTAAAAGAGTGTAGATTACAATATAACAATTATTGCTGAAAAAATTTGCCATAATACACGATATTCAAGCAGTCGAATCTGCGACCGGCAGCTAGTATTAGGTATATTGTTACTTGAAGTTAGATTCATAAGGAGTTATAAATTTTAATTACCTATTTTATATTTTATTGCAGTCATAACATCGGTATTGTTTTGTTTCTTGATAAGTGATTGTTTGAATGCGGCCGCGACATATTTCCTAGATAAATAAGCTATATAATATATAAAATGGATATAAATGCAAATATAATTAATCATTAATTGCATTAACAACCTGAATAGAATATTAGATATAATAGTAACCGGCTTTAATATAGAAAAAATATAATGAAACCTCTGACGATATAACATAATTATTTCAGTCCCATACTAGATACATTTGTATGGCTGTTCTATTGATATTTATAACAACTTTTTTTACAATCAAGATCTTATTTATTTTAACAAATATAACGTCGTATTAGCCGTTAGTCATTACTCATTAGCAGTGAAGTACTTAGTTAGATGATACTAAACGAAAATACCTATTGCGTCGTCAGTAAACAAGTGTACCGACGCTGCAATTAAAATGAAGGACATGTATAAGATGTATCTAAATTATATGTATCCGTTCAGATTTTCTGCCTTTTTACGTATGCGAAATGGCTATTCCTATTCCTTCACAATAATCATTGCTAGACAAGTGTCCATTTTTATAGAAACAATAGAAATAAATTAAAATTTTACGTTATCAAAAGACAATATCTAAATCATTAATGTTGTTCCAGATTGTAGCCATACATGCAGAACCAAAGCTTTTCGACCGCTACTACAATGGATGCTGCAATGGAACTTTCTGGCCTCTGTTCCACTCTATGCCGGACCGAGCCACGTTCATAGCTGACAACTGGCGAGCCTATATCAAGATCAATGAGGAGTTCGCGGAAAAAACCGTACACGCCTTAAAGTTACTGAAGGAAACCAAACAGAAGAATGAGTCACCGCCCATCGTCTGGGTACATGATTACCACCTTATGCTGGCTGCCAACTGGATTAGACAGGTGAGAATTTAGGTTAATTATGTTACACTGTCATCTCATGGCCTTCCCAGCCATTTAATGAGACAAAATTGTCTTATAATTACTCTTTGAATCTACAGGAAATTGCTATGGAAACAATTAACTTATCGTTAAATCAGCCGCATAATACTGTCGTTTCTATTTATATTAAAAAAAGAGGATTCTTAATATCGAATAAATATAATATATTATTGAGTCCGATATACAGCTAATTAGATTAATATTATTATATAATATATCAGGATATCAATCGATCCAATTCAAGCAATCCGTTGACTTATTTACAATATATGTAATACAATACACCTACAATATTAATGTTTAGCGCGCTGAAGAGGACGAGTTGAGATGTAAACTGGCATTCTTCCTTCACATTCCATTCCCGCCGTGGGACATCTTCAGGCTGTTCCCATGGTCTGATGAAGTGCTACAAGGAATACTTGGTAAGAAAAATATTTATTGTGAAGTTGTGTAATTTGAAAAGTCAATCTAACATAGTAGAATCGGTCATTACTACCAGAGTTCAAGCCCCTCAAATCAAACATATAGTTTGGACATTAAGTTTATTATTTTACTTTGAAAGCACAATAGGCATGTTAACGTAAAATTGTAAACACCGTTAGATTGTAATCTGTCTCGCTAGATTATAAACTGTCGAAAGAGTGTGAACCTCAGCGTACTGCTAACAATTTAACGTATTATTATTCGGTAGATTGTAATCTATCGAAGTGAAACCGTCAAATTGTGAAACGGACCGCAACTCGCGCGCTGTTTGGTTGAACGGAATATGCCCCGCGACTCCATATTTGTTTGTTAATTCGTTTGTTGTGGAATATAAATTGATTGTTTTGATGAATGTAAATTAATGTTGTGTGGAAAGTAACTCACAGCTTTAGAATTAGTTATATGAAATTGTTGGGTAGTAAAATTAATCTGCGATTAACCAAAGAAGTTTGAATGATAACTAAGTTAGTGCGGGGCATATGCGATCCGTTTCACAATTTGAAGGATCTACCGAATAATAATACGTTAAATTGTAAGCAGTTCGTTGAGGTTCACAATCTTTCGACAGTTTCCAATCTCGCGAGATAGATTACAATCTAACGGTGTTTACAATTTTACGATGACAGGCACATACCTAGTCCACTTACAAAGCAGTTGCTAGAAATTTATAAAATACACTTATATTAATAATGTTTACAACAGAACATTTATATAAATTGCATATAATTCCGTTTTGTTATATTGGTAATAGTGAAATAATCACTAAAATTCCGATACTTCTTTAGGATGCGACATGGTCGGATTCCACATTACGGACTATTGCCTGAACTTCATCGATTGTTGCCAAAGAAATCTGGGTTGTCGTGTTGACCGTAAAAACCTGCTGGTTGAATTAGGAGGTCGTACAATTTGTGTTAGACCACTCCCGATCGGTGTGCCATTCGACAGGTTTGTCACACTAGCTCAGAACGCTAAACCAGTGCTGTCAACAAGCCAGAAAGTCATTCTCGGTGTGGATAGACTGGACTACACCAAAGGTTTAGTTCATAGGCTCAAAGCGTTTGAGAGGCTACTGCTAAAACATCCAGAACATATAGAAAAAGTTGTGCTGCTTCAAATTTCGGTGCCATCGAGAACAGATGTTAAGGACTATCAGGATTTGAAGGAGGAGATGGATCAGTTGGTGGGCAGGATTAACGGAAGATTCACGACGCCAAACTGGTCGCCAATTAGGTATGATAAACAAAAATTCTTAAGACAAATTTTGGAATTTATTTGAAAAAAAATTGCATAGATTAATGTCGTGTCCGATTTATTATATGTATAACCAAATATATTTTATATATTTAAAGTTGTACTAATGACGAATACTAACAACGGCCCGCCTAGCTGATTTTAAACCGTGCTTTATGTACTTACGTAACTACGTAAACGTAGCCCAATTACCAAGAAATGTCTTATTACAAAATTATATAAAAATTCAAGACTTAAAATGGGACTATAAAATTTATTGATTTAAAGTCCATCAGTCAGTGCTTTGAGAATGAAACTACTACAGGCACTTTTTGACGGAGGCGGTAATAACAATAGAATAACGCCACAAATGATGTGTAGGTATATCTACGGCTGCGTCGGGCAAGACGAGCTGGCTGCTTTCTACCGCGACGCAGCTGTTGCATTGGTCACACCGCTACGAGATGGAATGAACCTAGTAGCGAAGGAGTTCGTGGCGTGTCAAATTAATACACCTCCTGGTGTTCTGATACTGTCTCCTTTTGCTGGTGCTGGAGAAATGATGCACGAAGCTCTCATATGTAACCCGTACGAGTTGGATGATGCAGCAGAAGTTATTCATAGGTGAGAGATTACACTTAAAATCAAAGGTTAAATGTATTTTTCACGTTTAGTATTGCATTTAACTCGATTTAAAGATTTCTCATAACTGGCGTTTACCTCAAATTAACAAAAATTCATTGATTCAATCCTGAATACAATACTGACCCTTGCTCTTATAATTATTTCGTAATATAATTTGAGATTGAATAATAATTTTTATTTCCAGAGCCCTAATAATGCCCGAAGACGAAAGAACAGTCCGTATGAACCACCTGCGCCGAAGGGAACAAATGAATGACGTGGATAGTTGGATGAAGAGTTTCCTCAAAGCAATGGATTCGCTTGAGGAAGAGACAGATGATATTGGAGCTACCTCCATGCAACCCGTCACTATTGATGATTTCGACGAGTATCTCTCAAAGTAAGGACATTTATTTACTAGCTGTGTAAAAGTCGTAGCGTTTTCCAATGAACTAACCAAAACAAAGAATTTTGAAATCGAATTAGGCTATCGTGTTCAAGCAGAAAAACTCTTCAGGTTTAGAAGCACAGAATATTCAATGCTTACATAACTATAGTAGTATAAAAACATTCATTCTGAGACAATTTTACTCACTAAAATCAATACGATTGACTTTTTCCTCAATAATTAATAAGAAAATTCTTGAATTTGAAATGTAAGTGCGTAATTTCTCATATCATTATCACAATTTTGGTTCCTTTTTTTATACGTAATATTTGATTAAAACGATGTTTTTTTCAGATACATTGGTTACACCCAAAAGTTAGCTCTCTTATTGGACTACGATGGTACGTTGGCTCCTATAGCGCCACATCCCGATCTGGCCACTCTCCCATTGGAAACTAAGCATACCCTGCAACGGCTGTCAAATATGTCGGATGTCTACATCGCCATTATATCAGGCAGAAACGTCAATAATGTCAAAGAAATGGTGAGTGGCTTAAGTCGTTTCGAACATGGCATAAAACAGCATACATACACTTAGATTTCGAAAATCCACTGCATTTTATATTCTAAGTTTAATAATTTCTACGAAGGTCTAAGGCATGCCGGTTTCCTCACGATGTTTTCCTTCACTGTACGAACGAGCGTTAGGGATCGAACCTACGACCCCGGGGATAGGAGTGAGCGTGCGATTAGACTAACATGCCCAACACAACTGGTGTATAAAATAAGTAGAGAAAACCACCTTTTTTTATAACTTGACCAATTGTTTCCAAACTGAGATTAGACAAATTAACATTACGGAACATTTCTGTATAATTAATTAAAACTAAAATTACATACATAGGAGTGTATCAAATTGTGATAATAAGAGTGTGACCAACTTTATCAAGTCAGTCAAATATTATACACATGGTATTATTAGTAATTTATTTTTCCTCTCTATCTGAGGAAAACTGAAGTAAAATTTTATATACATATATGTATATAAAATTTTACTTAGTATACGGAAGTATTTCGCATTATGGTCGTTGTGGTTGTGTCATATAGAGTTAACAAGGTAACACGCTAACAAGTTTATTACCGAAAATAGACATAATAATAGATTCAAAGACTTGAATTAAAATACACAACAAACAATTTTAATTTTATTTTACACAAATTATGAACATTTTTAGGCACTGAAAAAATGATGCAATTGTGATTAATCCCTGCGTTGTTATATATTATTAAAGTCTCCAATCACGCCAACACAGGATTAAAGCAAAACAAAAACAGTTGATAAGGAAAGTCGTAAAATTTATCGCTATTTTTGTGACCCAGAATGTCTGTACTTTGTACCTTCTTTGCCCCCATTTGCCTCTTAACATTAACCCTGTTATGATATCTGATTATACCTAGGAGATATGGCTACAAAAAAACATACATAATTTAATTACATATATATTTGCAATATTATAAATGATCAGTGTCTAAATCGCTATTTCCTGGCGAAAATAGTTTGTAATAGAATATAATATGAAGAGGTCAGTAAAAATAACAGTCTGATAGATAGAACCATGTTATGTTTTCGTATATAAATCTAGCGATGTTCTTGGAACTCAGATATGACCTTTATCGCACATTATGTAAAAAAATTCCTTTATTTAATTTTCTTTCATTCATTAAATCCGCAGTTTCAGTTTAAATGACCTCAGTTCGCAATAACAAGACGTTATCTTGAAACTTTGACCTGCATATCGGACAGTTAAAATATTTATATTGTCGAATACGGTCAGGCTAATATTATTATTATTAATTACAGAATAACCAATACTACTTGTATTGGTTATTCCCATACAGCTAGAAAGAGGTCACGGCTCGATATTGCGTTGTATTACGTTTGTATAAGATCATCTAAGTAAATGTTCGTCTATAAGTTTTCGAACTGATAATCTCCCACCATATTTAAAACAGAGATATGTTCCTATTCCATTTAAATTTAAAACAAAAATTACATAAAACATAAATATTTTTTAGGTTGGAATAGAAGGTATAACATATGCTGGTAGCCATGGTCTGGAGATCTTACACCCCGATGGCAGCAAGTTCGTGCACCCAATGCCAATGGAGTTACAAGATAAGGTCGTCGACCTACTCAAAGCATTGCAAGAACAGGTACGTCATCACTACTACGCTTGAGGTAAAAGACCTCGGTTTATTGATTTTATACAAATAAACCAGAATCGTAATTGTAACCTATCTGCACTATGAGATTAAATCCCCAGATATTATAGGGTCTCCTCATAGCAGACGATACGGTATTCTGTGATATTCCTACTGGCTTGGGTTCCTTTGGTAGTTCAGCAAGGACTAAGACAGTTTTATTAATTTCAAAACGCTTTAGTAATCATCTGTAGCCAAGCAAGCTAGTCTCTAAATAATTGGTCCTTCGAGCCGGATTTTAATTACATATTTTAAATTTAATAGGTATGTAGAGATGGTGCCTGGGTGGAGAACAAAGGTGCTCTGCTAACCTTCCATTTCCGAGAGACGCCTGTGGCTAAACGTGCCGCTCTAGCAGAAACTGCGCGGAGACTTATCACCTCTGCTGGATTTACACCTGCTCCCGCGCACTGCGCTATTGAGGCGAGGCCACCTGTACAGTGGAATAAAGGTAATAATAGAGAAATATAGACCCTTGCAACTATAGCGGGCTGTTCGGGGTATTTGTTGTGTTTCTCCGAGGGAGTCGGTACGGAATAAATTTAAGGAATTAAATATTATGACACTATCTGGTCAATATATTCTTGAAGCCTTGTTGTATGTCCAAAAAAATATAAACGATTTTAAAACAAATGGTGACTTTCACCAGAATAATACGCGAAATAGAACTAATTTGAGTGTACGACCAACCAGGCTCCAAAAGATAAACCACTCCTTATATGGAAATTGTATTCGTTTTTACAACAAACTCCCAAGCGAAATTAGAGTATTATCACTAAATAAATTCAAAGCCGTCGTTAAACGTAAACTAATCAACAAAGCTTTTTATAAATTTGAGGACTACTTAAATGATCCTAATCCTTGGGATTGAATTGCTCCAGTTCAAACAATTTGTATGACAATACTTGGCGATTAAAAAGAGTGGCGGAAAGTTTCTTGCCAGTTCTTCTTACCCGCTCTACGCCCTTGACTTGCGAACTGGTAGTAAATGTAAATTTATGATTAATTTAACTTGACGATTCAAAAGTGTACTTGGTTACCCACTTGAATAAAGATATTTTGAGTTTGAGTTTGAGTTTATTTAGTTTTTTCTATAATTTGAATATAAAATATTATTGCTTGAAGCGACACCAATAATATAAATAATTTTATAGGTCGTGCATCTATTTACATCCTGAGAACTGCATTTGGCCTCGATTGGAGTGAGAGGATTCGTATTATTTACGCCGGTGATGACGACACAGATGAAGACGCAATGCTGGTGAGTTAGATTCTATTTTTAATATATTATTTCAATTCTTACGCCATTAAAAATTCTAATATTATTTTCCAGGCACTGAAAGGTATGGCCGCAACATTCCGTATAGCATCGTCGAACATAATAAAGACGTCCGCAGAACGACGTTTGTCATCCACAGACTCGGTACTGGCAATGCTCAAATGGGTTGAACGACATTTCTCCAGACGTAAGCCCAGGGCAAACTCTCTCACATATAAAAGCGCCAGATTAACTCGCGATACACTTCAGATGCATGTTTCGTACCAACTTCCTGCTCGGTCTCCAAGACATACTCCACCACGCACCCCTGATAAGATCTCTGATAAATCTAATTCAAGTGGATCTGAATCCAGTTAAATTACTAATTGCCAATATGAATACGGCAAATATAACAACTTTTCTACTGCATTAAATTATCTTTGGTCATTTTTAATGTATGAATTCTTTAACTAAAATTATCAACAATCCTGATGTGAATCTGATTTTTGTTAAAATTATTTTTTAAACTTCAGAAAGATCGTAAGATGATATTTGGCTACACATGTTATTTATATTTACTTTTATGTGAGTTTTCAATTTATTTATTTATAATTAGTTAATTTTAACCGTGAGTTTTATATGGTCGCGTGAAAACATTTCATAAGTTTACGTTGATTCGATAAACATTTGTGATAACATATTATGTATTAAAAATTCAAAATAGAAAGTAAAACTCGCACATTTAACTATAACGTTATACAACATCAAAACATTACACCAATTTTCTGGTGCAAATTACAAGTTTTCGGACCCCTTTAACTTTTGATAACTTTGTATGGTGTGAATGCCAATTTTGATAGATTTACATTTAAAATTCTTCAAACGGAATAAAGATGATGCCGACTAAGTTCTTTCGCATACAATATCCTACGAATATTAAAACCAAAAAGTTCCTATACAAAAATCTGAAAAAATTACGTATTTCAATTGTAAGTATTTATCGTAAAATTCCGTATTTATGGGTATATAGTCGTAGTATAAGCACAATTTTTAAATATTATTTTAAGTAATTCAATACTCTCAAAAATGGCTGTTTTTTGTGTGTATGTGGGAGTGAATAAACTAGTCGTATTACGAAGACTAGTAGTTCTAAATATTATTTCCATAACTTATGTATTTTTAGATACAATGTATGTTTTCTATGTTAGAAATAAAATTCTTAATGGATAAAAATATGTTTTTTATTAATAAATATGTACAAAAATGTTGTTGAAAACATGATATTTCAAAATTCCGAAGACATTTTAAATATGAAAAATAATTAAATTAAATATAGAAAAATACTGTAAATCCATAATGGAATGTGCTGAAGAATTTGGTGAGTATAAAAAGACAAACTTAGTCATATAATCGTCCTAGGTTAAAAGTACGCCACGAGACAACTTAATCTAATTTCTGCCATATTTAACTCTGTAAGCAAACAATTCACAGGAATTAAACCAACACCACGCTTAATTACCGATTTGAGGATTTTCAATTGAAAACCACAAATTAATAAAAAAATTACGGTACATGAAACAAAACGATTTTATAGCGCCACCTGGTGGAACATATACAAAAAAATCGAAGCGTCAGTTACCAAAACCTTCGGTATGAAACACAAAGAAATTCGAACAATTATTTTGCTCCTTGGATCAATATATAAAATGGTCATATTAAATAACATATTGATTTAAAGAAGTTGTGTCGTTTTACTATGATATTTCTAACTAGGTTAAAAATAGTAATATAGATATTTTCACTAAACTTCATAGTATTCATACGCCAAACAGACCTAAACGCAGATTTCAAAATTAGTCCCTTTGCAGCTTAACCTTAATACTTATTAAAACATTACACTGTATATGTATCATAAATTCATATACATATTAATAACTTACATTACATCAAATATTCACAAATTATCCTACAAGTCTTTATCACAAATTGTGCTCCTAAGCTGTGTGTGAAACGACTAGCCACGATAGTATGAAGTAAAACAAGCAAATGGGGTAAACTGCTAGACCTTTTTTACCTTCAGGCTGGCTATCACCAAGGAATTTTGTTGCAGCTGAAAAAAAAATGTACTCCCTTTAATACCTCTTTTTAAAGATAACAAAGTTTCTTTTTAAATATACAATAGCTATTATCTAATATATAAAATTCTTCTGTCACGGGGTGCGTAATCGAACTCCTCCGAAATGGCTCGACCGATTCTCATGAAATTTTGTGTGCTTATTGGGTATGCCTGAGAATCGGACAACATCTATTTTTCATCCCCCTAAATGTTAGGGATAGTCCACCCCTAAATTTTTATTTTTTAGACAAAGTTTTTAATTTCTATTTTTTTATGATACAGCATTAAAAAATACATACAATCCCTAACTTTCACCCCTCTACGATCAACCCCTATTTTTTTATTATAAATGATATACATGGCGCAACGACGTTTGCCGGATCAGCTAGTATGCTATAATAGCATGGTATTAAAAAAATATGAGTTTATGAATGGGCAAGTATGGTAGGCATTTTGTATTAATCACCACCACACGTGGACCCAAATAAAACAAGCAAAGAAAATGATTATATAGCGCCACCTGGTGGGACATACACAAAAAAGTTCACATAGCAGTTACACTCTTGAATGTCAAATTGCTTTGACAACAAATTTCCTGGTCCCAAATGTAGTGCGGCACGGCACAATCTTCCTTATAAACTGCTCTTTTGTGGAATGCCAGTTAATGTCCGGTGCCTGTGCTTATGATGAAAGATAAGGAATATTACAAAAACTATAAAAGGGCTATGATGGAAGTGTTCTGGTTATAAATCAAAATGGTGAATGAACCAGCTAGCTCATTATAGTTTATGAGACAACAAAACAAAAAAGAGGTAAGCAGTCAGGAACATAGGTGGACAGGATCACTTATATTATTACTGGACGGCTCATTTAACTATTATTATTGATAAAAAAAATACCTAGGAATATATCCTATAAGGTCAAAGAGGAAAAAGAAATGCCAAAGGCTCAACCCAACCAGAAAAATCAGTGGCACAAGTACCTGTGCCATGCCACATTAAAACCACTTCAAATAACAAACATTATTAATGTGTTAGAATATTTGTTTCTAGATGTTCTTGTAATTAGTGATTGATTTTTTCTATCACATCTCTGATAAACTATATGTATTTATGAAAACTGTTTTTAACAAAAAACACAAATAGTTTATCTCAACTAATTAATAAAACTTACCAAATGTTGCCCATATGAATCCAACCATAGATATGACAAATCGTAGGAAGAATAGAAATGTATTTTGTGTACTGAACAATATCACTCGGCAAATGACTAGAGCTAATGCAATGGGGAAAAGACAATATCCCAACACGCATACTGATTGGAAAAATGACCTGAAATATGCAAAAAAAATATTATATCAATATAAAGATTTTTAACTAATCATAGATATCTTAGACTCTACTTTTTACCAAAACACAATCTAAGCAGTGTGTTTAATATATTGAATTTATATTTAAGTTTGACAACTTACATATTTCCACCAAGTAGCTTAGAATTAAAGGTCACAATAGCTGCACCTATCCACACCAGTACAAAGACTTCTGCAAACTCAGGGCCTCCGTCACCTGTTTTATTTGTGGGTTCTGACGAGCCTTGCAGAACAGTTGCCATGAATGTACAAAGTAATAATGGGCCCCATAGATCCCCTGAAATTTTAACAAAACAATTATTGGATTAAAGCATAGTATTATATTTGAATACTAGCTTAGAACATAATTTTGCAATTATTATTTAAAGATCAATTTTTATTTACACCAATAAATCTAATCATATCTATGTAGCATAAAGTTCCACTTACATTCTTTCAATAAACTTGTTTTCTCTCTTGGTATTAGTACATGGTAGAATTTATTACCCACGGCTCTTAAGTCTCTTAGCTGAAATAAGCATGAAAATACATTTCTTAGTCATATAATAGATCTTTTAAATATAATTTTATAATAGTTTGGATAAATTCTAAAGATATATATTCTAAATTCTACAAATAAATAATTAGCAAATTTGTAAATGTAACAATTAAGTAATTATTTGATTGCATGCTTAAACTGGTTAATATGCTTTTATAAATAAAGTATAGATTAAACATATAAAAAGAACTACTTTTTAAATGTAAAAGGAAGTAGAATATATCATTAATTTATGATATAATTTATGATTAGTGAAATTAAATTTATGATATCTAATGTAAATAATTTATTTTTTACACACATAGACATTCAATCTAAGTTTTTACAGGTTATTTCTTTGTACAAAAACCATATTTCTTGTTTCTAATGTATAGATAATTGGAAAAACAGTAAAATATGATTTTTTTATAACTAACAATACATCATAAGGTATACACATAAGGAAACTCACAAATGTTTCTTTAATTGGTTCATCTAGAGTATTAAACTCCATTGTATCACCAGAAGGCACACCCTGACCTGGAATGTTCATTTCACCTTCTATAACTCCTACATCACCAGCAGGAAACATCTGAAAATTTTAAAATGTAAATAACTTTGGTAGGTGTGCAAGAAAAAAAGGGCCGCATTGGTGTAAATGTACCTTTCACACCCTTCTCCACTAAATACGAAAACATAAATTATATAAAGTATAAAAGTAAGTATTGTATGTAGATAAAAAAGTACATAATATTTTAAGAACTTTCAAAATAAATAATGAAACCAAATGTAAAAAAAATATACTTACGTCGTATTTGGAATCAAATGTCGCCATTGAGTCTTATTCGTTAATGTTTGTAGTAAAGAATACAATATTACAATATTATTAATAATCCAACACATCAAAACCCAGAAACTTTTCAAAAAATCATTTCCACGATACTCGATAGTAATTCGTAATAATTCTTCATTGATTAGTTTACAAATTGTCAAATTGTCAGTGTTAAATTTTGTTGCCTAATGTCATAATCTCAACCTTACAACAAGATGCAATATAACGTGAAGCAAAATAATAAAGAGAGCTACACACACTCGACGACACGTTCTTGTCTAGAACGAGTCTCATACGAGGCATACTCGTGCTCCAGTAACACTAAAGTAAAACTTAATTTGTCGACACGAACAATTTAGTTTTTAATTTTCTACATTCACTATATTGTACTGTTAAGGCATCATGATTAAACCCCCAACTTTTATCGAGCGAACAAGACCCGAGCGTTAGCAACAATTAAAAACAAGTGAGACTCTACCATATCGAAACAAAAAGAAACGACCTACAGCTAAAATATTTATAATTGGGTAATTAGTTATAAAACAAAACGTGCGTGTACTACTTATGTACACGCGTTAGAAGTTATAGTTCTTTTGCGTAACAAGGTAAAAATCTTTTCAAAAATATGTATCTTTTTTATTAGCCTTATTCTACGTTTGTAGGAAAAACGACACTAACAATTGAAAAAAATTACTCTTATCATTTTTCCTTAATTTTATTTTTAATAAAATATTAATTAAAGTAATTATTGTTATTTCAGTTCGTATTTCTTTACGGCTATGTCAGATAAAGTCGTCTGGGCCTATACTGTAGAGCCTGAACGCGATTTTTTTATGGATTTTTTTTTCATTGCATTTTTTCGTAGCTAAATAAAAAAAAAATGGTGCGTGTACTTATGTACGCGCGTAAGAAGTTATACTTCTTTGGCTTTCTTTATTTTTTTTAAATATTAAATAATTAATAATAGATATTTAGCGTTAATAATTTAACAATATTTAATATTTAGTATATTATTCAATTATTAATTTAATTTAATAACTAGGTATGTTTCATAACCTTTTAACTAAGTAACAATAGGTCTTTGTGAAAAAGCATTGCTAAATTTCTTTGAAAAAATAATTAAAACTGCTTTATTTGTTTAAAAGGTACTACAAATGTCATTATGGTCATACGTCACGCATATTCTATTTCTTTTTACTTGTCTTATTCCCATCTCGCTCGCGCACGCTCGGCACCCATACTGAATTTTGTGTCACGGTGCGCGCGCATCGTAAAATTTCACTCTCATAAATTTTTCATAACGCGCCTAAAGAAGTATAACTTCAAAATCTTTACACTGTAGCTTTAGGCACTGCGTACCTAGAAATAATAACAAAGAAAGCTGAACCGCATAATTTGCTGCAATCACAGAAGCAGACTTCCAAGAGTTTCATTTCCCTACAACACTGTCTTTTATTCGAAATAAATAGATTAAATTATTACGAAAAGATGTCTTGATTAATTCTAATAAATTAGGAGTAGAGCTATTGAAAAAATAATAATGCTTTCTGCAATTCGGCATACCATTTAACGGCCCTTTTCCGAGTACGACAAGTAAATTCAAATGACGACACTAGATGCTTAAAATCTCAAGCGACCCGACAAAATACTGCCGAAAGATGACATGTCCAGCAAGTTGGAATTTAACAGAGAAGATGCCAAGGCCGTGGTATTCCTTTTAATATCGCCACCGAAGTAAATAAGATTAAAAAGTTAGGTATAAGTTATATATTATATCAAACTTCAGGACCAGTAAGAAAAGTAACTCTTAGTAACTCTAAAGCTAATGATTAAAAGCGAAGATATTCATAGTCACATAAACAATTTCATGGATATAGTGGATACAATAGGAACAACTAGGATATAAGGATACAATTATACCCGCTACGTTATTAACTATCATACTGTTAATAGATTGCCTACAAGCTTCAATAATAAAGCCGCAATAGGGCTTTTCTACTTTAGCCTGCGTTCTCAAAAGTGAAGATTCTCGAAGAATTTGAGACATGGAATCAAGAAGAACAACCCATCGAATCAGAAGATCTGTAAACTAAGCGTAACGTTAAAATATGTACTATAAAAATTGAATAAGAAAGAAAACACTTTAGAAATTTGCTGGAATAAGATAACGAACAACAAAGTTAAAAAGAATAAAAACTAACGCGACTCATCAAAATTTCAAGTTAAGTCTCACCATGGCGCAAGCTAGTGCTTGCGAGGTGCTTAAAGAGGTAGGTATGGTGCTTAGACAGTGGATACAAACACCAAAGTCGATTTTAAAAATACCACTAGGCACACATAGCAACAAAGCTGCTCTCAGTCCTAATAAGGTAACAAAGTTCTTTTAAAAAACGACAAGGCGTATACTACTGACAAATAGGGTAGTACATTAATAATTGGATAAAGAAGAGATGGACTGCAACTGCATACACACAAACAATTGAGAACGCAAATTTCGCACAAGCAAGTTTTATTGCCGTTTATCATTTAAATTATAATTTTTTTTTATGATGTAAACATCATCAGCAACATATAAATAATTCTCTCAAATGTGTCTAGAGAAATTATACATAAAATATTCAAATAATTATATATATATAATTTGGAAATTTTATGGCAGCGATGACAACCATTTCAAATTTTTAAGGTACAGTTGTTAAACCTTATTTCTTAGTCAATCCAAATCTAAAAGTTATTGAAATCAATCCCTGAACACAGTAGGTACATAAATCAAGCTTAAAGGTAAGGTAAGTAATCTAGCTTTTCGACTTAAAACGTAGGTACAAATAAAACATTGTACCTACTTCGTTCTTCTTTGATTTTAAAGATTTTTGTGCACTTCTTACATTGCGTTGGTTTTCTTTTCTATGTTTCATTTATTTTTAAAGCAGGGTCCACACTATGCCGCGGTAGTCCGGGCGGGTTGACCCGGGCGGGCTAAGTTAAGTAATTATTTAGTTTCAACACCAAGACTGGTGACTTAGTTGAAGAGTATTTTTTAGAAGTTTTTTTTAAAATGTCCTTAAAGTGTTAGTGTTAAATTAAACAAACTGAATCGAAAATAAAATAATTCGTCTAGTTCGGTCGGAAGTTTAATTGTAACTTAAGCCGCTCGGGGCCGCTCGGCACGTCCTCACTCTATATTTTTGTTCGGCTCGGCTCGGCTTCCTTTGATCTGTACCTACTTTATGCGGGTTGGGATCGGCAAGGCCCGGGCCGGCATTTTCTAACCCGGCAAAGCCGCCCGGGGCGTCTACATCAACGCGGCTTAGGCTGCCCGTGTCAGCCCGCCCAGCCTACCCCGACATAGTGTGGACCCTGCTTAACATGTGTCCTTATGAGCCAGTTGCCAGCTACTAACATTGAACTAAAAAAAAAGGACCAACATAATATTGCTATTTTAGCATGGTTTTCATGTTTTAGTTCTTGTTCGTAGGATTTTATATAATTTTCGGCGGTTAAATAAGTTTAGGCGACTGACCTGGTTCTTATAGTCTATGTTTATAAGCTGAGGCCTGAGCAATCTGTTCACTTCAGTAATCTGTGGTTTAAATTCGAATTTGTTATATCAACTTGTAAAATATAAAATTTATTAAAATTTAAACTTATAGCAATTTCAAAACATTTTTTATTCAACCTATAGGTTTATATTTAATATAGTGTTGTGTTCTAAATAAATGTACTAAATGATAATGAAATATATATTAATAGCGATAGGATTTTCTGTAAAACGTCATGAAAGTCACTGTTAAAAGTAAGATTTAATTTTGATTTATTTCTGTCTCCAAATAGTTGAGGTTGATTTAGTTAACTAAACTATGAGGTGATTGTTGCCTTTTTAAATATCTGAATCAAATAACATACAATAACCCTTGATGGTATTAAATGAATGAAATAATCTTCGTTTTCAGGTTGGACGGGTGTTGCGACTTGGCGTTGGATAGCTAACGACGATAATTGTGGTATATGTCGTATGCCCTTTGACAGTTGCTGCCCAGATTGTAAGCTGCCTGGCGACGATTGTCCTCTAGTCTGGGGTGCCTGCTCCCATTGTTTCCACATACACTGTATTGTGAAGTGGTTGCATTCACAGCCACAACAACAGTGTCCTATGTGTCGGCAGGATTGGAAGTTCAACAATAAGTAAAGAAGTAAGCAAATTTATTCCATACCATATATTTATACTGAAGGTCTTAGAAGACATTAAGTATGTCAATACCGTTACTGTTATGTTCATGCTATCAAAGTTGCTTTATCTAAGCCACAGATACACAGTGAATTGAGAAAACTCTTCTATTTATCTCTTACTCTTATACCTTATATTAGTTGTTTAATTAATTGTGAAATGTTTAACACCATCTAGAAGGAAAAGCGCCTTATTTAATAAAGATAGAAATTGGAATTTTTCCATATATTTTGGTTTTATTTAAAATAGTTGGTTTCCAGTTAGTGTCCTATTGCATAAAACATTTGTATCTCATGATTTATTCTATTATTTTGTATTGAAAGTGCTTTATTTCCACATATATTAAAGTAATGTATTAAATGGTTGAACTGTTGTTAACCAACTCGATTTTAAGCATACTATTATTATTGATGTGCCTGTAATATGTTAACGTTAAATTAAAGCTTATTTCTCACCATCTTATAATACTGAGTTAATTTGGCAAAACTGTTTATTCATTTGTTTAGTTATGCATTTTATTAAATCACATCACAGAATGGGTTATATGCAAACACCTCCTTCAGGTTTTTGAAGTTGAGTTTTACAAGTTGTATTAAATTACATGTGGAATTGTAAACCTTCTTTTCATATTTTCAAATCATTTCAAAAAAACTTGTTGAGTAATAACATAAATTTGTTCTTATTGTCATTATGTTTAATCTTCATCATGTAGATTAACCTAGAAATTATGTTACTTTTGCATGAAAAAACTATTTTTGCAGTTAGTCTACTTATTATAAAGTATGATGATACCCATTCATAAAAAGAAGCTGTAACCTCTTTACGCCTTTTAAACAATATACCAGTAAATAGTCTCAAAAGTAGCTCACACTACCAATTTAAGTTCAAGCGACGGCTGGTATTGCACTCGCGTTCGTTAAAGACAATATTGTGCTTAGCGTTATTATTATACAATTAATTTATTGTTAGTTATATTTCATTTATACCAATAGTGCATAAAAAGTAGTCAGAGTAATAGATTCTAAATTCTCTTGAGCGTTGTATCACGATCATGACGCCAGAAAGCGCCGAAGTGACCGTCTACGTATCTGAATATTGAATAGTTGTTTTTATCGCAGTCGGTTCAGAGCTCGCACGTGGATGGACGTCTCGCAGCTCCGATTGCGCGTGTGTTGTGACTAACGTGATGCTAGTGTAATCGCGCTCATTATACTATAGTGTGTTTATTATAGTATTGTCCGAGTGTCGTCTCGCTTAAGCATGCTGATGGTACAGAGTAACGCGCAACCCATGAAAACAACAAAAATAAAGGGACCGCCACCTGTACCGCCCCGGCCCAGTCAAAGTATGGTCGCAGAAGCTCTAGCGAAGACGAGGAAAGCCGTTGCCGATTCTAAAACCAATGTAACCAAAACCCGAACATTTACTAAGCATGAGAACCACCAGATTTCGTCGAAAGCCAAAACTTTAGACAGATACAGCTCATCAAATAAACCATCAGTATCGCCACGGCAGTCTGGTCTCGCACGCGTTAAATCTTTTATTAAAGACGTCATAAGTGATAGAGGCTCTTCTTCTGATGAGAGAAAGTCAAGTGGGCAGAATTCTAGAAGGAGCTCAAGTGATAGTAGCTCTGTTAATTCGCCCTCTTCTACTAAGAAGTCGAACGAATCTCTTAACTCTAGAGCTGTTAAAACTTGTAAACAAATATTAGTGCGATCACTTTCAACTTCAAATAAACTAGACCAGGATGCTAAGTGTAGAGTTTCAAAATCTTCTAGTTTCGCGGAAAAAACGTTTCCTTTACGTAAGGCCCCGCCCCCACCATTATCTCCTAAACCTAAGATAAAACCAATGAGACCATTACCTGTACATAATACAAATATTAAAGCTAAAAAATCAAAAGTAGAACCGGAAATAAGCCCGTATTCGTTACCCGTTGATGCCGAAGCTGCCCAAAGTCCGGTTCCGGAGGCGCCTTATGCTACGGTAGACGAGGTGAGCCAAAACGATAATAGAATACAAAACTGCCCTAAAATCGATAACCAAAACAACACTGAAAATATTAATAACTCAAACAACCTCATAGAATCAGAAAATCTAAATAATAATTCCCTTGAAAGGAAGACGTCTCGAGTAACTGAGATGCTCATTTCCGAAATCCTCGCGAGTAGAAATAATAACGAACCGAATACGGTTATAGATAAGGGCAAGGATTCCATGGATTTACTGACAGATAGTTCGCCCGATGTGGAAATAATGAAGGACATGAATAATCACGAAATGTTGATTTACGAATTGCAAACTATGCGCTCCCAATCAAACGTACCTGAGTTGGTTAATGATATTGACAGAAATGGAAATTGCGACTCTGATTCTGAACAAAATTACGCCATGGCTTCTGTTACAAGTGAAAATACTGATGATGGAAATGAACAAGCTTACGCCTATATTGTTGACGACGATCTAAAGTCTAGGTAAGCTTATTTTTAATATAAAAAAAGGGTTGTTGGAAGACGTGTCAACTATTACATAATGTATAAAGTCGTTTAGGAAACTAATTTTATTCAATTAACAGAAGTAGAGCGTTAAAAGGTTATCTCTTTTTATGTCTATTGCAACTAAAGTGTAGTACTTTGGATATGCACCGCGTACGTTATCTAACAAAGCACCTGCATTTAATGGTTTGCAGGTGTATTTTTATTTATGTTAACCCTAAATAACCTATTCAAATAAGATGCTGCAATGCAGCTGTCTTGATCCATAAAAAATACTGCATTGAAAATTGTAGGTGTGAGCAAATGTCTTATAAATTTTACTTATATTGAGTTTGAAAGCTATAAGCAGCCCCATATTTTGTTACAATTATTAACCTCTTCTAATAAAGTACTCAAAAGCTCTGTAGCCTTTTTATTATGAGGACACTATTCTTGAAATTCAGCTTTAAAGTATAGTTTTTTACGTTTTATATAGTAGAAGAGTTATATACTTCCGCTGGTACCCGGCAGGGATTAGTCTATGCCACATTGAACGTATGTTCTCACATTAGAATGCACGCAACAAAACAAATGTATACAGCATATTAATATGTGGAAATGCGCATTTGTACGGAATCTCTTATGTAAAATCTATTGCTATATACTTAAATACCTATGTATCTAAGGTTCAAAGCATAGTCCAGTACTTAACGACGTCATTCTGTAATTCAATTAGCTTTTCTTATTTTAACCCGTCAAGGAGATCGTTAAGAAAACTAAAAGCCTTTATAGTTATAAATAAAAATATGTATCTCTATATCTATCGTTATAAATAAAACGATTTTCTCTTTTGTATTGCATCGCCATTTATGAATCCGTGAGATTCGCTTTTTAGTTTGATTTATTACTAGGTTTGCCTGGAAGAGAACGCTTGTTAGCGATAAGGCCATCCGTTCCATCCCTAATAATTTTTATGTACAATGTTATTTGTTTTTTTTTATAAATGTAACGAAGTGTATATAAATAAAAAGGCCTTATTTGACACTAAGTAATCTGGTTTGAGGTCGTTTAATTAATTGGTGAAGTCCATTAATTATGTACTTAAGTCTTTCTGATTCTCGGAAAATCAGTCTGGTTTAACTATTTTTGGAAGTGCTGGATGAATAAATTATGTAACGCTGGTTAAGGTGTCAAGATTCGTGATCATTAGCATGTAAAAGGTTTTTAACGAATAAATATCGCGGCTATTTTGGTATTCATCTTATACCAAAAATTTTGTTGAAATTCTGCGAGAATTAATGGGACTTATTTTTAGTTGAAAAAATTCATGCAACTTGCTAGCTCTTTCGCCTATTATGTCTTATTTACACGTTAATTTATCTTCTTATACTATGTAACGAATATGAGCTTGTAGCCATTTTCATAAAAATAAATTATTATTAATCACTTGTCCTCTAGCAATTTGAGTGTCTATGGGCGGCGGTATTACTTAACATCAGATGAGCCTCCCTCCTCCATATATATATTTATTCTGTATCCTATAAAATAATTAATATTTATGCATACAACGAATCATAGAAACTTAAACCGACGTTTTTAGGAACATTATCGCTTTTTCACTAATGTTTTTAACACGGACTAACTATCAACATCATTCATTTGGTAAAAAATATTAAGTTCAGGAACGAAGACTTCGGTGTACTAATGTAGGGATTTATTTATCTTGGTGAAAAATCTTGTTTGTACATGGTTTAGTATTACAAGTAGTAGAATAAAGACACGAGCCATCGGTTTTATTTGTTTTAATAGTAAATGATTAATTTCAGACTACGAAAGCAGTTTCGAGCCATTAGTACCATGTCCCTACAAGGATTGCCGCCTCTACCCAAGAGTTTAAGTGGGTTTGCTGATGGTGAACCAAGCCCTGAATCGCCTACCAATGATGGACACCCTCCATCCGATCTCGACGGTCAACTTACTTATTTAAAGAAGGAAATGGTAAGCCTTAAAAACGTAAACTCTATATAAATTAACGTGCAATAAGTTTTTTAGTGTTAAATACTAATAATGACTAAGTGACTAGTAGTACTAAGTAAGCGAGTACGCTCTAAAAATATTTTAAAGATTGTCTAACGAATTTGTGTGGGTGATGGATAAATAATAAATATAAAAACATATTATTTTTAAATTGTGAACATAGTTTTTAAAACAAAGAATGCGGAACATTCCAAATTTAAATAATCTAAGATGCAAGTGTGCAGTTTAAAAAGCAGATGTTATCCATACTTTCGTCTTTATCGCTGTATTGGGTAACGCCGGTGTTGCTTGAATCTTTTTGGAAGCCATTAACTGATTTATGAGTTAATTCGCTGACAAGACGGCCGTAAGAATAGCTTTTATAGGAAACTAGTAAAATATTGGGAGTGTATTCTAATGTTTTGCTTATTTAAAAATATCCAGAACATTACTATATAACCTTGTTTGAAACAACAATGCTACTCTTGAAATGATGACCGAAACTCAACATTTATTTCGGAATTATCTGTGAGCACGCAATGCGTGCGAAAATGTTTTTTTACTAATAATAACTTCAACAATATGACATTATTATAATACCTTTAATCTACAAGAAACGAAACGTTTTTCATAAACAAAGACTGGGTAATGCCAGTTATTTAAGATCTAACATAATTGTTACAGCAAAACAGGTTTTAGTAGCCTTGAAAACCTAGTTATTCGCATCCTACTCTCTAAGCTTACCTTAATAACAGGTGTTTTGATAAGTCCTTTCAATGCTCTGATTGGACGATTACTAGACTAGCGAATGGACTCGGATTCACACAGGCAAAAAAGATCAGTTGTAGTGATCAACTACTTTAAAACTGAATATTCACTAATAATATTGCAAATTGAACTATCCGTTGAAGAAATATGAAAATACCTAAATTTCTTAATATATGTGATTGGTTAGGATTCCTATATTTTCTGAACCTAAACTCATAGTTGGTCTAATCAAATTGAGATCTTAGTTGCAGAATGAGTAAGTTACGAAACTGGACATAACGTCCAAATCCAAAATGGTAAAAGACAGCTTTCTATGCCTCTATGGTACCTCAATTCTTCCCACGCAATTGTCTAACGGTATTACGTGAAAGGGACAAGTGTTTTGTGACTTTCTTTGTTCAACACGCTTAAATACAATATGTACAAATCCTTTTTAGTTGAGCGGATGTTGTCTTGTCATAGGTCAGCACAACCTGAAATTGTGGGCCTGTGTTGTTGTCGATAATCGATGCGGAAATACTGGATAAGGACTAGGTGCACCCCTGTCTGCTTAAGTGAACCGAGTGTCTGAATACTCACTCACGGCGACTTTATTCAGTGCATTGCATCCTATGTACGCCTATCTCTCAATAGAAATTTAAAAAAAATAACTTCGTTTTTCGGGAAAGCATAGCATAGAGTATAAGGTATTATATTCTTCTGTGTTGTAGCAAGATTACCATGATTTGTCGTTGCTTTTAAATCTCACCATGTCTCTGTATACAAGTATACATATAAAAAATTGTACAGAAGTTTACAAAAGTATTTCTAATGACAACATTGTATTGTTGAGTTTCATACCTCACGACGCTTAACGCTATACGCGCGCTGATAACTTCAAAACAAAAGTGAAATTTGTTTCAATGTCGACCCAAATAGTAAGATGCGAGACTGAAATAACTTGAAAGGTTTACAAATTGAACCGCGATTAGATTTACTATCACTTGGCTGAGAATCCGGGCTACCTATTTATGAACTGTCGTTTTGGCATCGTCACAGAATCTCAATCGCCGGCGTAAATAAAGCCTTTGATCAGTTCCTTGTGATATCGAGGTGCTCCAAATACCGACCACTTTAAATTTCGCTTTCGTTTGACGTTTCCTTCATTTCAGCTACATGGTACATACATTGAGTTTTTGAAAGCGGTCAACAAAATTTCGTTGACAAATACAGTATTTTAATCAGCGAGCTTTGGTGTAGTGGCCTCAGAGTCTCACATTCACAGATCATTTGTTAGAAAAAACAAATGATCAAGAAACAGATACAGAAATCTGAGGCCAAGAGGAAGGGCTGTAACGCCACTGGTTGTTGTTGAGTTTGACCAAATCATGAAAATACGCAGGAATAAATTAACGTAACGCCTACAAAAACTTTAGTTTCGTTAAATAGGTACCAGGAGACTTTATAAGTCGTCAATAGAACGAACGAACGATTATTCTAACTTAATAACGTTTTGTTAACCTAAACTACATGTTGTTACATGTTTTATCGTATTACTTTTAGCTATCGTAAACGTTTCTCTTAATTCGATGTATGGATTGAGACAGCTATGTGTCTAATCTTATTAATTGGATTGGGACAGTTTTACTGTCTATGATACATAAAAATTATTTATTTAGATACTTCATTTCGGAGCCGTTTTTTAAATCTAATAGGCAAGTAGGTGATCAGCCGCCAGTGCCTGTCACACGCCTTCGACTTTTTGGGTCTAAGAGATGTCGTTTCCTCACGATGTTTTCCTTCACCGTTCGAGCAAATGTTAAATGCGCACATAGAAAGAAAGTCCATTGGCGCACAGCCGGGGATGGAACCTATGACCTCAGGTATGAGTGTCGCACGCTAAAGCCACTAGGACAACACAGCACTTACTCGTTAGTCGAAATAATAAATAATTTTTATGCAAGTATATTCTTAAAATTCGATTTTGGTCGGCCCTCGATACTCTAACAAAAATAAACGCAAAGGTTACATGTAATGTCTGTGGGACAGTTAAATCTATTAACCCGCATTGTTAATGTCACCGGGACACATCCGTGTTGCCACTTGGCACCCACATGACATGATTCTGGGGTAGCTATATTAATTGTTCGCAATGCTTTTGTTTCGGGGTTCCTTCGTGTTTTTAATATTCATACTTAGCAAACAAAATTTTCAAATAGTTTGGAATTTAATTAATTTAATAGTTTATTTAGTTTTGCATTTCCAACTACAAGCTTAAAATATTCTAATGCGTACAGCTTTAACGTTATTATTGTAAATAATAATAAAGTCTGTTTATTTCCAATTAATTGTTTACAATATGGAATTTACTTTTATCTTATTTTCTTTTCTCTTATTACTCGTCGTAACTTCCTTCAGTACCATTGATCGCAACCGCTTTCTTGGGTAAAACCTTCTCCAACGTTTTCCAAACTTCTCTATGGTTTTCTTTGCTATCTATTCTTAATCTATAAAAGACTTTCCAACCTTGTCTAAGGCTTCTTCTTCTTCCTCTTCCATATAGTTGTTTTTAAAGTCTTATCTGTGCGTCTATCATATATAGCACTATATATGTGCAGGCTACTGTCGCTTTTGTTTTAATATAAGGCATAGTCTTAAACCTCTCTAACTTTTATATTTTATCTTATATTTTTGGTCTTTTCATTGCTCAAGCTATTTTGGTATATAGCAGTCCTAAATTGTACGCATTGAATGTATCACCCTGAAGATAAATTTCTAACACGTACTATGTCTTCATTAAGCGGCCACTCGATAAAAGTGAAATTAATTGCCTCTTCAACATGACAATTATTGCTTTCACAGTCAAATAAAACGAGGCCTGTGTAATTAAATTATTAGAATTTTGACTTTTCTTGAAAATATATCTATTATTCATTTTAAACCAGTTTATTAAAATTTTAGTTAAGTAATTTCGCAGATATTACTAAAATGCACTGTCTCACATTTTAAACGACTTCAAAAGAAACTGACTTACTATACGAAACTTATTATACGGTAGAGGCAAACCAGCTTTCAGAGTAGCCGCAGACCATGTTAGCAGTTGCGTTGGTCTTTAAGAGAGGAGTATTCCCTTTTATTGAAAGTTTGGAGGTGGTATCAAGGAGGACCTCCACTGGAAGTCGATATTACAGCTTGTCAGTTTGCAAAATACCTATAGATTCAGACTATGTCTTTTTTTCTTTGTTTCGAATATTGGTTCCCCTCTGTTGAGATAAGGTGTCATAACAAAAAAACATGTGTGTGTACTTATACTTATGTACACGCGTTAGAAGTTATACTCTTTTGACGTAACTTTTTAAAACTTCTTTCCTTCGCCTTATTCTGAGTTTGTAGAAAAAACTACCTTAAAAATAGAAAAAAGGTATTAATTACATTGAAAGTTTTATTATAACGCATTATCTAGTTAAATAAAGTCTATTAATCTTCTACATAATTAAAGAAATTGACATTTTTTATTTTAAAATGTTAACTATGCTAACTACAGAGTGACGGTGTGCGGGTGTCGGGTTTTTGTGACGGTGTGCGCGCGCATCGTAAAAATTTACTCTTATCATTTTTCCCTAACGCGCCAAAAGACGTAAAACTCCAAAAATGGTCTTATAACATCTAATCAATCTACTTAGAACTTTTAATTGTCAGTTAAAGGCGCGAACGCTATGCTATGTACAAAGAGTTTCCCTTAATTCTTGCACGTGCTACATATTTATAGCCAGGACGACACCCGTGGCTTACGTCACCGCTAACCGGATCAAATAAAGGAGAAAGCGCCACGGTCAAACAAAAATGAAGTATGAAATTAGATTTAAGATGGAACATCTGTTGGAACTGTTAATTTTAGACAAAGTTAATTCCACGCGTTGTTTATTCACTCTTATATTATTAGTAGTATTTCTTTATATAGTGTGACTTTTGCTTCAGTTGTTAGATTTGTTATTTGCTATAGGTTAGACCAATTAAAGTATAATTAGCACATGCTTTTTTTCATGCATTGCATTAATCTTTATTATATATATTTACAGGTTTCGTTTAAAAATTGAATACAACAAATTAAAATAAGATGCGTTTATTCATAATATCAATGCATTACAATGTGTAAGATTTTAGAACCCTTATATGTAAAAATCATGTCGTCATGGTTCCCGGCTCTTTCAAAACAAACTGAATAGTTAATTCCATAACAAAGTTAATATTTTTTTGTTTGTTTTTCAAATTGTACATATTAAAATTTTTTAAAACTATTTACAACAACTTCTCCTAATTTTTAACAAAAAGTATTACATGGGTGAGTGTGTGGGTGCATGTGAGTGAAGCTGTAACAACATGTTAAATCTCAGTATTATCTCCAACTATGCGTAAGGTGTGTTCTTAGGCCAGTCATTTGTATTCTTACAGTCATCTAATAATAGATAAATATCTTACATGAGTATATTTATATAAATCCAAACATAACCGCGACACATGCCGTCGCGCAACACATTTGTTTCATGGTAAGAAATTAAGAAACAGCACTATCAAACAATTTGCAACAATTAGCAACAATTTTTAGGACATTGAGATGTTGCGGACAGGAAAACATTCTTATTTTCTAAATTGCACAAGACACCATTATCTTAAGTAAGATAAGGATCATTTTTTTGTCTATAAACACATATGTGGAATTATTGTCAAAATAAAAGTAGAAATTTTCCCTATTTATGTTACCATACAACTATTTCGCTGACGTTGTCTTCAATAATAAATGAATAAAATAAATAAGCTTATATTCAAGTACTATAATACACATTTACATTAATGCTTATGTTACTATATTTATATACACGATCTCCGACGGAGTAAAGGCCTCTTCCAATTTCTTCCATTTGTCTCTCATCTTTGCTTTTTTTCAATCTTTCTCCGTTATCTCATTTATTTTATCCTCTCAAGTGGGTGTCCTCTGTTTTTCTTCCCACTGGGCCATTCCAAGTAAGGGTTATTTTCTCTGTCTGTCATTTTTCAGTGTTTTTTGAGTGTTACGACGTCTGTTATTTTTGAATAGAATATTAATGCAAATTATTTCTAAAAGGATTAACAAACTGTATGTTGACAAAATAGGGTATAATTTGAATACCCCTAGGATGTACTATTATCAAAGCTTGAAAGTCGGTAGGTCACTCATGAAAACTGCAGTAGTATTTCATAATTCACCTTCGTTCACTTAAATAAAGCAACGGTCGTCGAAAACAAATGATGTTGATGATGTAAGAGACGCCGAATCATTTGTTATAGTTACAGTTGTTCGTGGAAAATAGTTTAATTTATAATTACATAATTTTATTTAAAGTTACGTCTGGATTTTAATATTACCTAATAAACTCCCAAGTTAAGAACAGAATTTCAAAGGACTTTTTTTAACTCATCAAAAAACCTGTACTCGCAGCAACAAACAATACATAAAGCTATCAAAAATACATAAAATCTGCAAATGCCCAACGTATAACCATTGTTCGGGCATTAGCAATCAAGTTTTCAGAAGTCTTATCCAGCCGATCCTTAAATAATACATGCCGTCAAAGTTTTTCCCTATCAAAATAAACATGACATCTATTCGTCAATTTTCGCATCTGTTTGCAAAATAAATTGGCCTACTAAAATATTGAGCGATCGTCTTGTACTAGAAACACAATTTTGAGCGTGAAGAACTTTGAAATCGTTTATTTTTTAGTAATCGTAAATTTTCTCTAGTTCGCGAAAGTTACCTTGAGGGCCTTCGGCTGTTGTGAAAGCTTTACAGTTGAGTTGATTTTAGTAGAATACTGTGATTGAGACTAAAGACCTTCCGGAGATTAGTAAAAGTAAAATATAAAAAGGGGCATTGACATAGCGAAGCCAGCTATCAGATTTTTATTAAGTGCATAATTGGATTTCCAGTTACGACCCAATTCGCGCTAGTCAATGAGAAGGCTTAGAAATGCAATGTGCAATAAAGTGCTGCATCGCTTACGACATCATTTCCTTACATAACCCTAATTGAACTGTTTTGATTTGACATTTCTATATTTAACATCTTATTTGTATATATGCTCGTATTGGCGGTTTTCTGTGCTTTTCAGTAGTGGTAGTGTAAAAGTTTTCAAAATTATATAAAACCCTATATGATTTGAAAATGTTTAATTCTTAGAAATTCTTATTTTCGCCAATACTTTATTCCCCATTTATATAAGATTTTAAATCGGTGTTACTGTTATTGTATAGTTTACGCAACTTGTACACAATATACTGGACAGTAGTCAGAATACACATTTTATGTTATACAATTATTAATATTTCAAGTGTCACGCACTCCTTATTGTAAAATGTGACCTGCCATTTATCATACCGTCGAGTGCATTACGTCACTATTCGCACCATTAGTGTCATTAGCTAATGCGCTTGCGCTGGCTGATTCACACGTGTTGCATTGCAGGTGGTATTCTTTTGCTTCAATTAACTCTTAAGGATATAATAATCACATTGAATAATAGATAAAGTCTCACACATATCTAAGATTTGCACCTACAAGCCTAAATTTTAACTCATGTAAAACTCATTTTTATATTTAGCTGGAAGTAGTCTATAACAAATGTTGAAGATGTCTATTTAAGCATCTATATTATTGCATTCAAACCTTATGACGAGGATTTATTATTAAGAACCCAATATAAATAAACTTTCCATGATTCATATCAAATTAAATCATTTATGAAGGTAACACAATGTAGTGTACATATGAACATCAGTAAAGAAAATACATTTACTGCAAGAACTGGCGATAAACTCTCCGGTCATTCTTTTAATATCATCGTATGGATCAGTTCTAATTGATGTAATTAATCGTTCCAGCTTTAATAATTATGTAAATAAAATGAACGTGCGTTCAAGTGTATCCGTTTCGCGCCACAGCTGCTCAGTCGCCGGACACAGCGATTGTAATACTTTCACACGTCACCTATCAATATTAATTAATTTGCCTATTTTTATATTATACTGGATTTCATAGTTATTTTTGTATGATTGAAACTACGCTATATTGGTCCGTTTGCATATTAGATCATCATTGGATCCGATGACGCACAATGTTTTCAAATTTCATGTTTCTCTTGATCCGATTCTTTTTCCGTAATTCTGCTGTCTGTACTGTGTGTGTTCAAAAAGACATATAAAATACTTGCTCGACTATTTCTACTTATAAAAACTATATAATAATATTTAGAAACACTAAAATTTTCGCATTTATTAGTACGTTAATAAAGTAGGATTTTACTAAATCATGACTACCAATAGTATCGCGCTAGTTAGAGTCACTCACTCACAACTATCAAAATAAGAATTTCGCTGTTACTAAAACGTGGGACACCATATCTGAATAATATAAAAAACTTAATTTTTTTAATGCTAAAGTAAATTTCTACATTCATAATTCAAATATGATTTAAAACTTTTGTAACCGGAACCGTTCTTCTTATTTCTTCTATTAAGTTTACCCTTACATAATACAACACTTACACAGAATTCACCAACACCTTTTTACCACATATCAGAAGATCGTGCTACTGTATGATTGAAGTAATTACGCTCTGCATTTTTGCTATTCGTTTTCAGTATTATAACGTTTTCATCGTCGATAGGAGGGGGCCTTATGTAGATGCTTTTACGCGCTGAAATAACTTTCTAGTTTTAAATATCTATATGACTTTTATAATCGTTATATACCGTGTTTATAAAGTTAATACTGGTGTTAAGTTATATGGTTTGGACATGACCATGACATTGTCATGTGAAGGAATTGCAAATTTGGCCATATCGTTTTCTTTTTCCTCTAATAGATTTTTATGTTTAAAGGGTAATTTATATGTAATTTTTTTTGCAAGCTGTGACTACAGAATACCAATTCCTTAAGACCATACATCAAGTGCATCACCAATGATTTACAAGATGTAGTATATCAGTTTTTAGTAGTACATTATACCTTTGCGATAGCATGCTACAAATAGCCTTATTCCAGACCATATCGAATTACATCCTGCGTTTGATCAACGAGGTCGATTGCCTGCTTTCTTGTGGTTGACCTCTGTGTTAACCACATTGAAACACATCGATGTATACTATTGTGGGAAAGTGACAGTTCAACAGTTTAACGAGATAATTTTATTGAAGCCGATTGATAGCTTTTATAATTATCATTGTGTATTGTGTATATTTTTTTACAATTGACATTTAAAATTACTGCACTGGCACTTTTACATTCTAGTTTAATTTTATTTTCTTTACACTTGTCATGTATCGGCAAAGCCATATATATGTCTTTTAGCTCAACAATGTTGTAATAATTCTAGTTTGGTTGGTTGGTTAACGTATCGCAATTTGAAGTAAAGAATTTGTAATACACCACAATTAGCTTTTGTTTCTATTCTTCTTATTTAGCAGAGCGAAACCAGGGCCTAAATACAAGGAACATCGTTGAAATATAACTTTTTTGCAAATACTATATTTATATCAATGTCAGGATTAAATGGTTATACGGATATTTGTATAGTATCTCTATATATATTCAATACATTTTATTTTAAAACACACAATTCTATTAGTATAACTTTTTGTTCAATTATATTGAATCGACACTTCTATCTTTGATATGACTTCAGAACAATTCTCCGATTTCGGATCAATGCCACATGTGTTTGTTTGGTTGATGATTAACTGTCACTTTTGAAATCAGTACTTTTAACTCATAGTAAGAATAAAACACATGCAGTTTTATTCTTAAAAAAACCCACGTTTTCAAAGGTATTTGGTGACTATAACTTGACTAACAAGTAAATTACGCTGTATAGATTTAGAGTGATTGCTTTTTTTACTATGATTCACCGAACTGTTTATGAGAATGTTAAATATAAATGATTCTATTGACAGAAATCTAATTGTAATTTTTCATCAATAACCTGCCGATACTCAACGACGTACTTCGACGACAATATACGCATTTAGGTCAACATATTTTTGGCCTTCAAGGTGTCCTTAGTGTTCATGTAATAATTGTATTATAGTTGTATTCTTAGTACGATTATTTTAAACGTAGATAATTTTATACCAGAAATAAAATTTGATGGAACTTCACGTCTGGCAATATTAATATAGCGTATGATATGAGAGACGAACAAATCATGAGTCATAATGTCGACCTTTCCTGCGTCTAAATTCGCGCTGCCAACGACCCGCTAGTAGATTATCCGACGTAATTATTAAAATAAGCTTTGCTGACCACTTCCTTTTTAAAGTACAAAGCAAAAACGATTTTGTTTAGAACGTGAAATATCTTTTTGTTACTGGTAAGCTTTTTATAGGTGTTTCATTCATAAGCGAGCTTTACTCTTGTTGTCCCAGGAGAAATCTGCGTTTCATTACAGATTTTAACGGAACTGAGGTTATACTTTAGCTATTTGATAACTATGACTTGACAGTTTTATAGGACATTTAGCTAGATTTGGGGTAGGCACCAAATAATAAACACAATAAAAAATTGGGCGTTTAGTCGAATTTATTAATTTAATCGGTTATTAGATTGCAATGTTTACTAGGTTAATTGATTATAATTCTGCACAGTTGTAATGTGCGTCCTCTTATAATGCCACGGTATTTGAGAGAATGATTGCCACAAGTCGTGTCAAGGTAAGTTAGCGCAAATCGATGCCGTTTTAGGTTTAGTTGCATATTTGATACGTTTATTTATCGAATAATAGTTTAAGGTAATATCGTGTAATATCTAACGAACCAGATCCAAGGATATATTTGCACCCTTAGAAGAGGCGACACTCACAATGTAGAGAGCCTCTTATTCTATGCAATAATTTTTATCGATAAGGAAAATCTGATCGTCAATTACGTTATCTATATGTATGTTTGTAATGTTTTCACACAAAAACAACTGGACTGATTATAAAAATTATTTCATTATCTACTTGAAATCAAGTATTTTCAATACCTCTAGAGTATTTTTAAATTTACTAATGTTAGACATTCTACGTATATTTTGTTACGAATTTAAAAATGTATTAGATATATATTCGTTGTAAAGCAAAATCTGTATATTGATTAGATTATGAATGTAAGTGTGTATCTAATAATCCGACATGAAGATATTAAAAGCTAAGTAAAATATAAGTTTTATGATAACAAAAATATATCTATAGTCCGACTAAATAGACTTCCACTACCACGAGATCTGTTTTCTATATACTTAATATGCGATTATTTTGAATTGGTTTTATTAAGAATGTGTAACATACAACTGTTTTCTGGAATCCTTATGGCTTATGTAATGTGCTTGGTTTCAGAGTAAATCTTGGCATTTTAAGAGTGGTTTTCCGTTAGTCTATCATTGACACGCCTCCCATTGGAGTTAAGGTCACGTCGTACCGGATGACCTACCAAATACGAAAGGAGCGTGACTAGAGTTGTAAATGTTACATTGTTTGTATGCCCATTATGCACTTTCATGGCTATCGAACATTACATTAAATTAAAAAAAAAAACTCCCAAATTATTGAGGATTTTTATGATTTGCATATTAAATTACGTCATTTAAAATAGTACCTACAAGAGAACATCGTGTCTTAATAGAGACTGTAAGTAGTGTTATTGGACACTTATGTTTAATATCCTTTTTAGTAAATCAGGTTTGATTTACTTATTAGTCTTAAGTTAGGCTAGATCGTAATGTTAAATTGTGTCTTTGTGCAGAGACTATTTATAAAAAAAATATATTAATTCGATAGGAACAACTTAAATCTAGGTGTTAAATGTAAAGCTTTTAAAATGTCCAGAGTTATAAATTGCGCAGTTGTCTTTTACGCGTTTGCCTACAAAATGGAGATGCGTGAAGAATCTGACCAAGAATCTGACTTTTTGAATGTTTTGTTTTTAGAACTCTGAGTCAAAAGGATGATAAAACATTCTTTAAATAATTAAGTAGGTAAATTTATTTATGGATCCTTCAAAGATAATTTAATACTCGGTTTACCAACAGGAATGACCACGTCGGTTTTATACGCACTAACAATTATTAAGGTTACATATTACTTCAGCCTTCGAAACAACGACATAAGTACAAAACTTAGAATTAAGATCAAGTGAAAATTTTCTCACATTAATCCACATTTAGATTACATTTGGTCTATATATTTCGAACTTCAAAAAAAGCATGAAAATATATATCTAGCTATCTGCAAAGTCTTGTATCATTAGATACAATCTACAGACTATTCCTTACGAATACTTTGAGAATATATGTTTAACTTAGTAAAAACATCAAAAGACTTAACGTAGGCAAATATTTTGTTATTGCGTCGTAATTGAATCGTTTTACAATTCCAAGGTTAATGCAAGCGAAAAGCTATAAATGACTATAGATATCCAATATCACGTCTATTTGGTTTTACGTTTTCATTTATAATAGATTTGGAACCAGTTCCAATGAAATTATACCAATGACACATTTGAAAGAAAATATAGTTTTTTTTACATTTATATAATTAATTTAAAATTATGTATTATGATGTGAAGTTAATGTGATGTAAGAGCAGATGTTTCTATCAGGTTTATGGAACAATCGTATAGACTGCTCCGAATTGCTTAAAATATTAAACTTAAATGTAATATGTAGAACTGGTCATAGCTGTGTCATATTTTGATACATACTATGCTCAAAATAATATATAAGTATTGTAAATCTATATAATAAGGGGAAGCAAGTCTGGATATTATATCTACAAACGCGTATTTTCTAAACAAAAACAAATCGAATGCTTTTTAACGACCTTAAACGCACATACGCACATTGCACATGAAACAAAAAAAAATTTAACAGAATACTAATAATTTTCCTAAAAGGAAGTTTAGGCTATATTTTTTAATTAAAATTTACAAATCCGTGTTATTATTAAACAGTAAATTAATGTGTGTAATAGCCATTTATTTTACAGTTTCGTATTTGTTACAATTGCATAATAAAGATTCAGCAACGAGACTTCGTATGTATCCAATACATCTTTGACGTTCGAGAGTAAGGTTTAGCGTTAAGTCTGAATCTTACCTATAACACTATATACTGCCTTCCGTCTGTCGAAATCCAATACGTAATTGACATACTAGAGTCACACTTAGCACCCAGTCTCAAATATCACCCATATAGACCAGTCATTATAGACATTCGAAATCGAAAATTTGATAATAATTCCAAAAGTTTTCAAACTTCGGTCAAGTGAATGGTACATTGGGACGACAATAAATCTCATTTTTCAACCTTGTCCGCAGTCCGGAACATTGTTAAAATTGCAATTAAATTAATTTTTGGTTAATAATTTTCTGTATGGTCGTGAAAAAAAATTCCAAAAGTTCTGCAAACTTGGGGAAGTTTTCGATATAATATTTCATATCACGTATAAAATTTGCAACCAACCTAAGTGTACGGAACATTTTTTGTTATTTATTTTATTTTCGATATATCTGTCAAATTTGCAGAACTTTTGGAACGTTTTCCTTCAGTTTAATAAAGAAAAACATTAATTTTTAATAACAAAAAATGTTCCGTACACTTAAATTGGTTGAAAATTTGACACGTGATGTAAAATAATATATTTAACACCACTCCAACTTTGCAGAACTTTTGGAATTTTGGTCTCAAGAACTGAGCAAATTATCATTTATTGCATTTTTAACAATGTTCCGGACCGCAGAGCAGGTTGCAAAATTTTATAGTTTGTTTTAATACCACTCCCGACCTTACATCAAAATTTAAAAACTTTTGGATTTATAATGAATTAATTGTCTGGACTGACTGGACTAATAGGGCGAAATGTCATTTAAATACTAACTTGTTTTATATTTTTCGTCAACATCTAAAATATGTTGTAAGTAATATATAAATCAGTAGCTATTGGCGGTTTCACCCGCGGTAATTCGATGATGTTGTAACGATGTTGTGCATGTGATGATTATTCTCAATTTTAAAAAAGTATTCCATATGTTTATTATTAAACAATAAGTTAAAACTCTTAATATCTTAAGCCTTGTATCTTCCTTGCTTTTTTTATAGCTGCTAGTTTGTCGTTTTCCTAATTTATAAATTTTGTGCTGTCATGTTTTGTCTTGTTTTACAATGTATTATATTTATTATCAGTTAAACTTTTTTGTGGATAAGTCCAATGTGTTTATTTTATGTTTTAGTTTTATTTTATTTTTACTTAGTTTAGTTTCCTTAATAAATAAATATTTACTATATTTTACGTACTACCAGAGTTTATCTGAAATACACGTTTTTAAAAGCTTCAGTTTTCATACAAATGAAACTCGATCGATGAAAAACACGAGGGCAGGACATTAACCTGCCATTAATCAAAATCAGGGTTCGTGGCGTCATAGGTGTGGCATTTATGCATCACAAACGAAACAAGGCGATAACGTGATGTAATTCATTAGCTGTTAATTTCATTGTGACGTCATTTCGACCTTCAGTACTTAACGCAGTATCAACGTGTTTGTAGAAATGATTTTCATTAATATCTATAACTAATTAGTCCAAAATAGTCGGTTTAAGCAGTGTTGACATAGTGGCTTCAGCGTTCGACATAATAACTGAAGTGGTAGCTTTGAAGACTGGCTTTCTGTCATCTAATACTGGCACGTACGGTGACGGAAAACCTCGTGAGGTAATCAAACATCCACAGAACTCTGATGAATTGTTTTTATTTTTGTTGTTATACTCACAATGACCCAAGGGTGTGTCTTGATCTGATCAGCCTTAAATACCGTTTCGACTCATGGAGCAATTATTACAAACATTGTTTTTATTGAACGCGATCTAGCTAACTATCAAGGTTTTTGATCGATTATTTGCATTGAATGTTAACTAATTAGCATTGTTATACCTACCGCGCCTAATATGGTAGGTGTTATGATAATATCGTAATTAGTCAATCGAGTAGGAGACCTCACGACTTCTTTACAAAATGATTCTTAGATAATAAATAACCTTTGTCTATTTGTATTATTTACACTTGACTTTTATTTATTAGATGTATATTAAACTATAAAGGATTTTGCAATTTTACTTAATCTATGGAAAAAAATAAAAATCTATTGTATTGTGTGTGATTTTCTCCACATACATGAACCCTTAAGTGAGTAGGAGAACATTTTATTCGATTATATTAACAAAAGTCTAATATTAAAGTCCAACTCAAACTCAAAATGACGTTATTCATATAGGTAAACAAGTCCAATTATGAACGACAGAAAAGAAGTTAGCGGGCAGGAAGAACTGGCAAGAAACTCTCCGCCACTCTTTTTAATCGCGAAGTTTTGAGTCATACAAATTGTTGAACTGGAGCAAATCACTCCCAAGGATTAGGATCATTTAATAATGGTCAAATTTATGAATTTTTTTTATTGATTAATTTTTTAACGAGAGCTTTGAATTTATTTAGTGATAATTCTCTAAATTCGCTTGGGAGTTTGTTGTAATAACGTCACACAACAAGTCTTACGAGAAACTTTCAAGCATTATACCTATATGTTTCCGAGAGGATTTAAGCCGATTTTAATGTGAGTGAAGCAGATGTGAACGAACAACAACGCACCAGCTGCACACGAGCTTAGTGTTATGGCACGTGTGGACTACCTGCCATCCTGAAAGGGATCAGCTGTTCAAACCTTGAATAATATTGTCTCGGTTCTAAAGATTTTAGTTTAAAATGGCTTCGAGTATAAATGTAGATTTAAATCGGCAGAATTTTGTATTGATATGAACTTTAAACAAATGAAAATAGATGGCTCGCGCACGAAAATTATACATGTTTATTGTTTAAATGTATCGAAGTGGAAACAAAAATTACTTACTAAGCTTTATTAACTCCAAGAACATCAACTTATCAATATACTGCCTTGCTATTCTGTAACTCACTTTTCGAACTCACACAGCGGTTTAAACAATAAACTACAAGCTCCCACCTTATCAGAATGCCAAATCATAAAATGACTGCTTCACGACTGATTTGAGAGCGACCACCTATACGAAAACCGCTGTGTGAGTTCGAAAAGTGAGTTACAGAATCGCAAGGCTATTGTCTGACGCAAGAAAAAGTTGCCTAAAACTTATATATGTATGAATTACTCTGCTGGCAATAGACATTGTAAATAAACTGTTATTATTCACATTCGATTCGGTATTTTGTTCTAAGTTGTGTAACAAATGTGTGCGATTTAATACGTGCTTGGTAATAGTGAAGTTGTTCAATAGACACCTCGAGTCCATTAAGAAGTTAAGTTTAATTTGATCACTATGCTTTATAATCTTAATATTATTTTCTAAGAATCTCCCTAAGAAATAAATGTTTATCGAACTGTTAATAAAAACCGGGTTAATAAAATAAACATCTCAAACTAGCCAGATACAAACACATATGACATTTCTAAAACATTATAAACATCAACATATAAATAATACATTTTTAACCCGGAACAAGCTTGGTATCAGTTTTTGTGTGTTTACGTGCGCCCTCGATAAAAAGCTCGCTTTCAAATTTAAGTATTTAGTCCTTATAAGACATGTGGAGAATATATGCATATGTATAGCCCACAGACTACACTGTAGCGAAGACTGTATTTCAGGAGACTGTGGTTTCTCAGTTATATTACGTTAAGTAATAAAATATCACAGTTTTTATTGAATGCCAGCTTATTTTGGAGAAAATAGCTCTACAAATGCGTTTCTTTAGCTAAACTTTTTCAAGTTCTTTTCGAAGATACTACTCACTAATACTCATTGAACCATGAATCAGATGTATTCGAGATAAATGCAAATTGTAAATAATAATTTCTAATACGGGATTTTTTTTTTGGTCTATTAACAATTCTATTTTCAAAATTATAAAATGTACTGTAAAATTATAAATGTAGACAAACGTACGTTCTGTAGTAGGTACACATATATTTTACGTATACCGTAGAAGGAATTGAATGTTAAGCTAAAGCAGTAAGATACCGTATTACCTAATTCTCGGTGAATAAAAACCTAATCGATAACCGGGTTTACAAATATGGCTGAAATATTGGAACGGCCCGTGGGTGGACTGGTCACACGGGATTAATTGGTTTTTCTACGCCTCCGTATCTAACTGTAACTAATACTTGTTACTACTTACCGATCGTAGTACGACAACTTAGTTAATAGGTCATCGCTATTCTACGTTTATAAAAAATTGAATTAACTTTAACAAATGTTTGATAAAACGCTCACTCGGTAATAACTAATAAATCAATTATCTATATTAAACTACACTTTGAATATGATTGAGGCGCGATTATACGTAATAATATTTTGGAACGTGATACATTTTCGTTTCGAGCTCTATGTACGTTAATTACCTAGTATTTTAAAGTAAAATCCTTAAACGAATTTCATAAAAAAAGAAACATAGTTTATTTTTTAAATAATAAGGCAACTATGACTATTTTAAGCCGATATTTCATCAAGTTTCGTGTAAGCCACATCCGATGTTTTATGTTTCCTGCTAAATAAGGAAGTTTAGAATTGAATTTTTTCTTCCATTAATGTGGCTTATGGAATACCAATTGAGGCAACGTGCCTACGGGTGTCTCTGGTAAGTTGTCCACTTATGTTTTAAACACAACATAGTAGGTACCGGAAAACGTTTTATCTCAATTATAAAATATTATTTTTATTCATTATTTTAGAGTTACAATCCTGTTTTAGGCTCAAATTTATAATGTGCTATATTCTAACTTTAACACGACCTGACACAAAATATTAACAAATAAAACTAAATATAGAAAAATATATGTGTGTGTGAAAGTCTCTAATATGATTAAACTCTTCAACATAAATATGAATTCGTTTGCCGTCTTTTGTATTAATCTTTACAACTACGCAACTTTTAAAGCAGTCTTGATCAAAAGCCATAATAATTGACTGCAGATGTTTTTATGGTAAGATAAGGTCTACATATAATAAACTCGTACACTATGAAAAATGTTATCAAAGTCCTACGCCCAATGTCTAATTAATACATACATATTGGTGGGGCTTCTGTGAGTTTTAAAAAAGGCGATAGGTATATAAAGTATGAGCCTATAGTGGCTTTTATGCCACTCTCATCCTTGATATTGTAGGTTGAAAAACGGTGCACCAATGGAGCTATGTTTTTAACACTCCCTCTATACGCAAACAGTCGACCGCGTGTGTCGTTCTCAAAGGCTACATTCTAGCCTATTAGAAAAAGCAAATGATCGCAAATCATACAAAAATCCAAACCCAGATCTTAGAGGTTGTAGCGCCACTGCAACTTAAAGCAGATTTTGTTTCAGTTTCTTTTAGATGTTATAAATAAGTTTATTTTTTATTCAAGACTTATTTTGTATAACAAGTATTAGATACTATTACGGCTTAATACTGTTGCGAAAATATGACCCGGGAAGCGCTGAGCTCCGTCTATGAGTATCTTGTCCCTAAATGAAAATCGACCTTATACATAAAATTACATAATTATTATTTATTTCGAAATTAATATAATGCTCTAGTGAGCTCTGTTACCATAAAACTTAGATATACAAACAATGGCTTTATCAAGCATCCAGGAGAAATAGGTATCATTAAACCGTGAAGTAAAAGTAATCTAAACATCTAAATGAGCTATTCATAGTTTAAGTAATCTATCATAGCAGAATTGTGTTGAAAGGAAATGCCACAGTAATAAAACAAACAGTAAGGCCCATTTCCTGCAAACAGCATCGTTAGACGGATTTTCTAATGGTAATACAAGAATAAATAATTACACTATAAAGTTTGTTTAGAGATGTTGATCAAAGTTTGTAGTAATCTCTCTCAAATGTTATAATTTTATTGTATTTTCTTTCTTCGAAATCTCATTACGTTTTATGCCTACCTTTTCAATAGTTCCTTTATAGTTTTATTTACCATTCTCCATGCCAATGCCCTTCACCTATCACCAATTCGTGAGTAGCCATTCATAGTACCTTGTTCCTAAATAGCCTGTGCCACAAACATTTTACTAGGATTTTAACAATTACATATATAAGTTTTTAGTGTAACTATTATATTATCCACGGATTATTAAAGACCAAAATTCTTATAAATTCCTCTGTTGTCTGAAGAACCATTTTCCCCTTTCTGTGAAATTGTGTTTGCGCTGTGACGAAAAGTGTATTAAAACGGTGTTATAATCCGTGTTTATTATCTGTTTTGGCGATTTATTCTAGTTTCACTGTTAACTGTTCTGTTGAATCGTGTTCCAACTATAGATTAGTACACAATAGGGCGGACGTTGTGAACGGTTAATAAGAGTTTCCTTTGAACTAGTTGCAATAACAAATGAAAATGTTGATATAAGCAATAATAATTTTACAGTAAAATCGTACTCAGAGACGTATTTTCTTGATGGTTACTCAGCATACAGGCCGTCATTCAGAATCTAATAAAGGTTTTCTTTCGCTACCAATGGTGCTACAACCTTTTGGGTCTGGCTCTCAGATTTCTGTATCTGTTTCGAGATTATTTGTTTTTTCATGAGTAGGTAAGGATAGGTTAGGCCTTGTGCCTGACACACGACATCGACTTTTTGTTGCCAGTTTTTTTTAAAGATAGACGTAATTTTAGTTATATGAATAAATAGAATTTGCTTTGATTTGTAAATGAAATGTAATTACAGTCACATTTTTATAATATACCTAGAAAACATCTCGTACGCTATCATAATAACTTTCTGACGATGTCGCTTGCAGCAGCTATGTTGCACAGAACATTTGGAGAATGTGATACGTTTTTATGGACGCTTTTGTCGTAACAGAACTTAAATACAGTGGTGATATATATTTTATGGCAACGAGACGTGACTGGGGTAGTTCAGTGGTGAAATAAGCTATGACTGAGGTTATTTTAGTGGAAGTGCCATGCTTTTGCTTTCGGGCTTTAGCCAAATGGTCAGACACGACCGGGGCAGTACCACTGTCTCACAGAAAACCGGCGTGAAGTGATGCAATAGGTTCACCTTATTGTTTACTGCGGTGAGTGAGATTCCCGAAGATCCCCCCTTTGAGAAATATGAAGAAGCAAAATTAGCCGAGACTAACCCAGTGGGACCACACGCGCTCGCTGTTCTATAAAAAAAAATATAATTCTTTTATCAGTGATGTTACTCAAGGATAAAACTTGCATTTTATTTCGTTATACTTCCTTGAAGCGTATCTTTCAGCATTGTTTATTTATCAACGCAATTTACACATGGAAATATAAGCGAAATTCTTACGTTTCACAACACAATTGTTATTCTCACAATAGGTTGTTTTTAATTTATGTACGCTTTGGTAAATTATACTTATACTGATAAAAAGTGAACAAGGCTATCTGATCACTGCAACTGATTTTAAGTAAGCCATATTATTCCTGGGTTAAAAGTCTTTTATTAAAATGTATGTCTATGCTTGGTATTCACTTTTATATACCAAACTAGCAAACCCGGCGAACTCCGTTTCGCCACCAGATGGCTTCGTTTTATGTAACATTTCGTTTGGTGATCCCGATTTTCTGTTGAAACTTTTCCTGAATTTCTTTGCTATACACCTCACGGAGCCCGAGACCTTTCCAACGAATGCAATACCGTGGAAATCGGTTCGTGCGTTCTGGAGTTATAGCGTCAGGAAGGAAAACCCGACTTATTTTTATATAGTAGATAACTCTACCTCCACCATTACATGTTTATTTATTAAGAAGAAATAAACACCAAATCACTTTAATAGAAACAAAAATAAGAAATAAAGTTAGAGTCTGTATCCTAGAACATCAAGTAAAGAACATTCTGTTATGAGACGCGGTGTGACATTGGTTCTGGAATAGGTAGGTTGAACGTTCTGTACGTATGCTGTGCCGTATGAATGATAAGAGCTCAAGAAGTTCCGAGAAACTTTTTCATGCGCATATATTTTTCTTAATGGTAGCATACACACATTCGCATGTCCCCCAGGATACCGATGTACGATGAACTACTATCGTAAGCAGGTTGTCCGATAGTTATTTATTGTATGAATAATAAAACTGGTCATTATCCTGGTGGATCCGTAAGATACTACGGCCCTGGTATGATAGCTGCCTAGCTTTAGGTTGAGAACCCTATTTTTCGGATCCCCCCTACAGAAAGGCTAAACATACATGATTCCATATATCCCAAAGTTATATCACAAAACTATGTAGTATATATTGTTTTTAAACGTAAGTATTACATAAGATAATATTAATTATAATATGTAAATTATGAAGTAATACGGCCCTTACGAATATGACCTAGAAATTGAGGTATTTTCTAACTCTAATATTATTACATTCAATACTAAAATCAACGTTTTTATAATATTATAAATATTTATCAGATAATAGAGTCAACTTTGCTTGCTGTGTATAATAGGGACAAAAGTGGTCAATAATATGTATGTATTACAATTAAATGAGATAGATTTATAAAGCCGTTAAACATAAGTAGTTTTAACTAGACAGAGTCTGAGAACTAGGCTAAATTTACAGATACATTTACTATATCAAAAATATATAGTTATTATTTTTCACCACTTAAAGTGCAGATAATATTTTTAAACTGTACCCTTTCTTGCCATAGAACAAACTTTAGTGTCCATGAAAAGAAAGTTCTAGAATATGAGCTATATCGGATCGCTGCGTGAATCGTGCCAAGATCAAGTCAGGCATTTCCATCTGCGCCGGAGCGTGAAGATTCTCCACTTTCCCTCTTTCCTGCGCATTTTTGGAATGCGCAAATATCGCTCACGTCACCATGATCTATCAGCTGTCAGTACAATTTAATATAACGAGCCTAATTCAAATTAACATTATTCGTAAGTGAAAGTGGATTCTTTCATATTTCATCGTTTAAATCTATATAATAATTCGTGTTAATTAATACAAACCTGAAACAATTCTTGGAAACAGTAATTAAAACTTTATAAATAACATTATGGCATAGAGGCAATGACTGTACTTTAATATTAAGAGTTATTTTTATCGAAAATCTTTAAGATTTTTTTAGCCTAGACGCAGATTTTTTTGGTTTATTATCTTAAATTTCAACCATTCATAATAAGATATGTGTTTTATAACGTAAACGCACAGCTTTGTAAGAAATGAGGTTAGATAAATATTTAAAAACATCTGTTCCTTCCGAACACTGTAAAACCTACATCCGCCTCGTCCTAAATATTGACGTGAAATTAATAAAAACATGTTACAGTGGAAATTCTGTGCATAAGGATAATATTTCTTAAAAAATTCAACTAAACAAATTATTATCTAATCTTAAGATAATTTTAACGATATCTCACTTTAGCGTTTATATGTAATCTACAGCGTATTAGATACACGTTATCACTACATAGAATAAAACAAAGTCGCTTTCTCTGTCCCTATATCCCTAGGGGAACTGTTTTACTCAAATATAACGCGTGCGGGCCACGGGCAGTAATGAATAAATCAAATCTACTGGATCGATTTTAATCATTTTTTAAAGAGTGACATAGGCTATATATTTTATACCCGTGCGAAGCCGGAGCGGGCCGATATTTTTTTATAAACAACGTTCACAGTTTTTCTGTAGTGTATTTAGTATCAGCATTGCACCCGTGCGAAGCCGGGGCGGGTTGCTAGTATAAAATAAATTTGAGGTATAAAATTTTATTGTAATATGTTTAAATCTATTGTGTTACGTATGACAATTTATTATTGGCGCCTAGAGCTTAAACGTTTTATTTCAATGTCCTACATAGCGATAGTCGTGATTATACCGCATTCCTGCCTAACGCAATCGGAGAGAACGTTGACGGAAGGTCGATTATTCATACGGAACCGTGATTTGCACAGTTTGTCATGTTTTTGCAGACATTTTAAGTATAATAATTCATCTACAAATATTTCTGGGATCAGGTACTAAAATTGACTGAATGTTGCTGATATGTAATTTATTATATACTAGCTGGCCTGGCGAACATCGTACCGCCTAACAGTCGATTCTTTATTTTTTTTAAATACTTATTCTGCTATTCGGGACACCAGTCTAGCTAGTAAGATAAAAAAAGAAAGTTGATAAGACAAATAAATACATTATGTCAAAAAATTAAAATTTACCTTCCCGGAACCCCTCCACTAACACTTGAACTTTATGATATGGTATTAAAGTTCAAATTGATGGTTCGAATATTTTGGGAATATAGAAACGTGTTTTTTTAGACATTTTCACTCAATTTTTCTAATTTTTCTCTCCGTAAGAACCATCCTCGTACTTCAAGGAATATTATAAAAAAAGAATCAGACAAATCGGTCAAGCCGTTTTCATGTTATGTCGTGACAACGGAAAATGGGTTTCATTTTTATATATATAGATAGATCAACCAACTACGTACGCAATTAAAAAATAAAATCAGTGGCGCTACTTTTTTTAAAGTCTGACTCTCAGGTTTCTGTATCTGTTTCATGCTCATTTGTCAATGTAATAGTCAAATAGGTAATCAGCCTCCTGTGCCTGATACAAACCTTCCGTCGTTTTTTGGCCTAAGGCAAGCCGGTTTCCTCACGATGTTTTCCTTCACCGTTCAAGCAAATGTTAAATGGTGCACAGCTGGAGATCGAACTAACGACCTCAGATATGAGAGTCGCACGCTGAAGCCACTACTGGCCAACACTGCTCGTATACTAAACATGATAACATCAAGCGCTCAGTACTACTCAGACTCCCAGATGTCAAATCATGTCAGATTTTGACATACGGGAGGCTCTCGGCGCTAATCTCGACGCGAGATAAAAGAAAGGGCTAAACAAACGTCAATTTTTAATCGATCTACTCCCTTGCCATATTGTCCAGGGACATGTTCCATCTCTTTTGTTTACTAAAAAGATAAAACCATTCTCATTCGTGTTACGGTTTTCGCGTGATACGACCCGACCACATGAGTAATATTATTATTTACAATAATCATGGGCGAGCCGGGGCGCAATTGCTTGCGAGACCCGTTCTTTCATTTTTGTTTGCCTCCTTTACAAAATTAATAATTTTATCACAGAACCGTTCCAGGCACGGTCTGTGCGTCGTTAACATGTTCAGTAGGCCGTTACGGTCTACTGTCATCTGTGTTTGTTGCTCCGGTGCGAATATAGGGCAATGTATAAGCATATGTTCTACGGTTTGTTAACCATTATTGAAGGTATAGAACTTGTATTCATTTTAAACCTGTGAAACGTCATATTGTAGTAATTTGACCTCAGTAAGTAATGATTGTAAAATTATTTACAAATTATACTCGCTGGTTGTTGTCATTCGAAGTGCACGCAAGCCTTTCTTAATTATATAAGTGGTTCCATTTTGAAGTCTTATTTTTACCTACTACTATTAGTCTTCGAAAGTCCATTCAATTAAAGGAATTTGTCTATTCAAATATTCTGCTTAACGTCATTAGGATTTGTCTGATCTAATGACGCAGTGCACGATTTTGTAATAATTTGCAGTTATATAACACAAAATCATTAAGCATCACACCGACCTTCTGCAATTACTTACCTTTCTTTTATTTATTTTCAGCGTAAAACCAAACTCAACTTATGGAAATTCGTTATGTGTAATTGATTATTGATTTGCAAACGAATTCACTTGAATGATTCTGTACGCACGAATACTCGTACTCGGACGCTTTCCAATATTAGGACTTTGAAAAAAAGTTATGAATATTCATATGAGATCTGCATAACTTTTACCGTCGTTTTACATATTGTATCCAGCCTGTACCTATAACTAGTTGCTAATAAACTTTCGAATGTCTATCAATATATGTAGGTATATAATACCGATACACGAATTACGTTACAAACAATTGTTCTATGCATGTTTTTACTTATTAGGCCGACTAACTTTAGACAAAGTATTTAAAGATAAAACCAGCTTGCGAGTTTGGTTTTTCTGCCAGTTTCCATACTCCACTTAGCCACGAGGGCTGTTTTTCTTATCTCTAAATTTAAGTCTTGCAAAGCTCCCGCAGAATGCAGGGTTTGCTTTCCATTATGCAGCATGTTCGTATAAAAGTCTATCCCTTTTTTTTTAAATATCTCCCACATCCCGATTAATCGAAATGCGTTAATACAGAAGAATATTACAAACTTGAATATTTTCCCATTCAATAAAAAAAATTATAATGGTGATATTATTTTTTTCCACCGTATAGTTGGTAGATCATACTTTCCAAAAAATGTATTACATGATTTTTTTAACAAAACTGGTTGAAATTATCTACGGGAAATTTTGTTTTGTAAGCATAATATTAAATTTCTATCATCTTCTTTCCAGGCTAGCCTTCGTCAATTGGATCTCTCATTGCTCTCAGAGCTTTGGACGCTTAGCGAGGCCATGGCATCTTGGCGCCGACAGTTGGAGCGAGGCACGCGACTTAGACCCGCGCCGCCACCACCACCACCACCCCACTACCTTAGAACCTAAATAAACAATATATACCTGATTGCATTTTGATTAGTTTAGATATTTACTACGGTACTCATAAATTCCTTTGCCCCTAAATATATCAAATACATCTCAGTACAAGTTTTACTCTACAGTTTTACTCTAGAAGTATTTTCAAAATAAATATGTATACGAAACAACGTACCTATAGCAGATAAAGATGTTTTCGCTACTTACAGAATTTGTTTGCATATTTACTATAACTATCTAAAAATTACACTGAAAAATATGATTCATGACACTATTTGAATCCAAATTTAAATTAATCGTAACGGTCGATGATTGACACGTTTATGGAGTGCCATCTATGGGTCTTGAATGTGGTTGCACTCATAATAGGTGCTTAAAATATTTGTGCTAGTTGTAAACCAAATTGTCCGTGTTGGATTAAAGAAGAAGAAATGTATCGTTGTATTGATAGATTACTATCATTGGTATATAAATTAGGGGGCCTTATGTATATAACTTAATCTTTGTATAATGCTCTTCTAATGACATCCGCCTACAAAGACCCAGGTTTAAAGTACCTGTATTATGAATTTCAATTATAAAAAACAATTAAGTATCTATGACATTATTTAAATACTAAGAATAAATTTAATATAATAAACAGTGTGTTGTAAAAATAGTAATTGTAATTTAGTTGTCGTGTCGCCATGCACAATAACTTAGTGGTTGAATAAATATATATGTTTTATAATAAGTATGTAAGGACCTATTTGATTCACTCTTAACTTATACTGACTCAGCTTCCAAGTTATAGTGCATGACTAGTGAATTTTTTAATGATTAAAATTTGGAAAAAAAAAGTTGTTTCTTATTCCAATATACTATCCTGCTTTTTAAGAAATTTTTGTTTAAAAAAATCATTCTCTCATGGCTTTTTCGACAACGAACTTGCGAAGCCTTCTTGAAATGTGAGTGTCCATGGGTGGCAGAATCACTCAACATCAAGAGAGCCTCCTACCCGTTTGCCTCCTATAACATAAACAAAATAAAAAATTCCCACATGGCTATTTATTTACGTATATATATATAGTTTTTTTTAAACGGATGAAACTGTATCAGACCATATACCACAGTGCTGAAATGTAATAATATTTTTATAGATCGCAGATAACATTTAAACGACTTAAAAATACATATATTGGCGATATGAATAATAGTTTAGTGACAAGTCCCTAATATGAAAAAATAGTATAAGTACTAAGTGAAAAAATGTGTTTCCCTGTATTATATATATATATATATATATAGGAACAAAAGAGTTTGCTTGTTAAGAAAGTGAATTATTATACGAATTAGACTTATCAGTCAGTTAAAATATTTAGTTTTATTTCCATTAACCTGCACGTACCGTAATCTCGTTTTAGTATGTTTCTGCAGAAGATGTATATAATTTATTTTAAACCGTGTTACATTTTATGAAAAATTAACTAGGACATTACTAATCAACGAAGTTAAACAATGTTTAAATATATATTTATAGTGATAAACAGCTGTTATCTATGTCTGTGGTAATAAAATAATTTTTAGCCTATGGCAAAATGTCAAATAACAATGTAGGCTGTTGCTATCAGATTAGATATCAATTGTTACTTCTGAAATCTGTAGCTTGACAATGTCGTTGACAAAGTCACACTGTATGTGAAAATAAAAAAATTGTGAGCATATAAACTTTAAACTTAAAGTTATTTTGTAAACTCAAAATAAACAAAGGTTTATATAAACAAATTAAGACATTCCGGGGAAATTTTAGAACTAATAAATTGTCGCTAACCGATGTCAGATACCTCTATACGCGCACAACAGGCTCCTAAAGAAGATAAACCACCTTCGAAAATACCGGAATCTGTTAAGGTTAGATAAAGTTATTAGTAATTTTGTTAAATATTTTTTATATATAATGTATTTATAATCAATAGTAATTTAAATACGTAACCCCATCCAGCTACTATTAGCTTGGGTATTTTAAGCCAAAAATTTTAATCATAAATCCTAATATTATTTTCAGAACATCATATCAATGGAGAAAGAAAACGAAACAAATGCTAGTCGAAAATCTCGAATCGATCTTAATGCGCTGCCGACCCGCCAGTACCTAGACCAAACTGTAGTGCCAATATTGCTCCAAGGGTTGTCAGCTCTTGCCAAAGAAAGACCACCAGATCCTATCAATTACTTAGCAGCTTATTTATTAAAAAACAAAACAACTTTTGAAAATAATAGCGCAAACTCTAATAATAACACTCCACAGAATCCACAAACATAATACAAAACTACCTAAAATTTGTATTCTAAGTACCAGCAATACTTAGGTTGGACTTTGTCATCTCAAAATTTTAAATGAACTTATAAATAACTCCAAATTTATGAACCATAACTATTGTACTATTCTTAGCCCCTAAATTTAAATATATTATTTTATTTATTGGTTAACATAACCAATGATTAGTATTAACTATTAATAATACAATTAGTAAATTTGTACTTTTAAGTTTTTTAAATATAAATAATTAAAACATATATATAATGTCTTTTTAAATTTATGCCCTAAACTATAATACAGTTTTACAACATGTAAGATATGAGAAGAAGCAGTTTTCTGGTAAAATATAGAAAATAATTATAAGAATAATACTATATTGCTTCCCTTATAAATCATAATTGCCCAATATTTTGTTGGTTGTGTAAATTTTACTATTGGATTAATGCAACCACAAACTTCAATATCACTAAATTATTTATTAAAATTATAATAACAGAGAATTCCTGGTCAAAGGGCTTTAAAATAATAACTAAAAATCTTATTTTATATATGTATATTTTACTATTAGCAAATATACTAACAGAAAAATACTATAATTAATTCCACAGCTTGTAGTATTAACCTTTCTGTTCAGTTTCTTCGAGGAATTGTTGTCTATGCATCAACCAAGAATCACTATCATCAACACCTTCTTCTTCGGCAGCTACTGAAGGTATCTCGAACTGAATAATATCAGTTACAATACTTTCTTCAGAGAGAGAAGGTATCGAGTCGTGTATTGGTAGAGGTACTGGTTCAGGTGGAAGAAATTCAGCCATATATGCTGTCACATTCCGTGCACGCCATATGGAAATCTTACCTGAATACAAGTTATTATTTGGTTAAGAAAAATGGAGTGTGATTTTCCTATTCTTAAAGCTGACAAAAGATTATGATTGTGTTAAAATCTCCACCAACTATAGTTTTATAGTTGGCACAAAATTACAAAATTTGCATTTTTTCCTAAACCTTATACATTGTATGATTAAATTATGAACCTTCTTATTTTTGCTAAAGTATAAATTTATTTATGTTTTTTATATTTCACAGTAGAGAACAGGAACTTTAAAGGCGTTTTTACATACCCATAGTTTCGTCTATTTCAACTTCCTCCTCCCCTCCCTCTTCTTGCCTTTCTTCTTTTACTTCCTTATCTTCTTTTTCTTCTTCACCCTCGCCGAATTCTTCTAATGCTGGGTCTTTCATTAACAAATAGAAACCATGTTGCATACAGTTGGTATCAAACACAAAACATCCAGGTCCTTTTGGCTTTCCTCTCAACCAGGACCCGTGATATCTCACTCGAGGGTATATAATTTGACCTGGACCTTCTATAACACCTTCAACCCAGGTGCCCATAAATTTGATCTAAAACATTTGTTACCGTTTTTTTAAAATCGCGTTATATTATTTGTAGTATGTTTTTTTTTTAATATTTAGTTTTTTTAACTACATAAACAAAAGCTTAACCACTGTTTACTTATAGACCTGATATTCTGCAAAGAGGTATGTTCCTAGTCCGTGACGTTTGCCCTTAAACCATGCTCCTTCGTAAATATCACCATTAGGGTAGTAGTAAGCTCCAAAACCTTGTTTTAGGTCATGCCTCCAGTCTCCTTCATACCGAGATCCATCTGGATAAGTCATTGTACCAACACCATACTTCATTGCTTTACGCCATTCTCCTACAAATTTTATCTTATGATAGCAATAATAGTTCCCTTTTTCGCATTATACGTCAAAATAGATCCTAATCTTGCGTTTCTGTCAAATTATGTTAATGATGATGTAGTTGTAAGTGTAGGATAAGTTTTAAGTATAATTGTACACAGTTTTGTAAATAAATATCATTCATTCATTATTCCATCTTCACCTCTTCTCTACAAGTAATTAGGGAGTTTTATTTTAACATCGACCAAATAATTCTGAAGCAATAAACCTCAAGCAACATCCCTAAAATGACATAGCTATGAATAAGTGGGTAAAAACACAAATAAAACCTAAGCATGAATCTTCAAAAATATATAGTTTTGGTGTATCTTAGTCATTAATAATAACTTTCTCCGTAGCTAGTACTTAACATGTGTAGAATGGAGATTCTGCGTCCGATTCGCGGGAAACGATAATAATTGAAGGCTGGTAGGCGCGGAAGGCAGTTCAACTACACGCCTTAAAAGGTATTCAATAAAGAAATGTGTATTGTGCATGTATTACGCATTATTAAGAGGTTACGGGACTTAAAATACATTTACTAATGTTTTAAAATAGTAAGAAAATAGTATTAGTTGCGATATGAATATTACACGTCACGTAGGTACGTAAGGAAAATTATAATTGTTATACATTACTCATGTTCCTACTTCCTATGAACATCGTTAGTATACCTTCATATCGCGCTCCATTTTTGAATACATAGAGACCCTTGCCACTTCTCATCCCCCTACAATAACATCCCTGGTAGAAGTCTCCGTTTGGTAGAACAGCCCACCCTTCACCATGCCGCTCTCCGTCAATGTTTCGACCCCCTACATAAACCTAAACAAAACTGCCATTACATACTTTGCTTTACAATTTCAACAGGCGTCATCTTATTTTCTTAATTTTTAATTATTAATAACGAGTTATTACAGAAAAACCCTATATAATTTAAGTACTATATATGTAAAAATTATAATTAATATATTAATAGTAATGGCAACCACTGCATATTATAAAAAAATTCTCCGCTGGCGAGTGGAGCGACAAAAAGAGCTTACTTAATTTACACAATAAATTACTTTTCAAACTGTTTTAAAGGAAAATAGATTAAAGGGAAAAGTCTTTAAGTATTAAATTTTCCTTAATTATATTATTGTATTTTTAAAATTTTCCTTAATTATATTTTTATTATATAATATTTATTTTTATTTTTTAGCCTTTTCCGAATATTAAGTATTAAAATGCATATTCCTTTACACGTAAAAAACAAAAAAAATTAGAACAAAATACTACCAATTTGCTACATGAATGTCCATCAAATTTAATAAAAGCATTTAATTGATAATAATGGGGCTATAACGGAGGTACGCGCGTTGAACTTTTTTCTTCTTAGCGATACATCGAAAGCATGTTCCTATAAACTAAAATTAGTGTCCCGAATTTTCGTTACTAACAAACTACAATTATAAGATAGAATAAAGCTAGTTGTTGTAGTATTCTACCCTAACAAAGTATGTATGTTCGTAATTAAATGAAGACTAAGAAACATACACCAATGGTATCAACATCCTCCGGCCCTTCGCCTTTCTCTTCGGCCATAACTGTTTATTAAATTACTCTGAAGTAGAAACTAATTTATTATTATTAAATCACTTTGATTTTCATTTTGACATTAACCTGAATTATCATTGGCAATTTACAAAATAGAGCGTGTAGGTTTTACTCAAATATTTCAAACTAAAAGCGCAATACGAATTGTAATAAATAATGATTTAGAGATATAGGATGTAGGCTACTATTAAAGAGTTTTGTCAATTGAAAATAATGTTCTCTCATTTTAACGAAAGGAAGGGAAGTTGCTTAGCTAATAATAAAACGAAAAAAAACACAAAAATCTTTCATTATAAGTTAATTACATTACGCAATAATTTATAGTAATAAATAATTAACACAAATCGAAAAAATAATTTATATTATACTACTAGAACAAAAGAACAGTTCACTAGGTAAGGTACATTATTTCTGCTTGGTAGTATTATTTTTCATGCTTATTTTACCTATAGCCTCAAAATCTATTGGTGCATATTAATTATACATTTTCAAGGAACAGTATAGCAACTTGTAATCTATTTAGGTTCAACAGGTGGAACAGTCTCATTTAAAGGAATTGTACAGATCAATTATAAGAAAACTTTATAGTCGTATTATATTATAGATAATTAACCTAGTTTTGTACTTTAATATTCCGAAGGAACCACTACAATCTGGCAAGATGCTATCGCAGCTAAATATTTTTGTTAAATATATTACCACAGTCGTGTCATATACTGATTCTATAAACAAGGTCAACTTTGTACTTACAAAGCATTTTTAGGTCATATGAGCCGACAACAGTCTCAACGACCTCAATCGAAGCGAATTCCAATCAAATACTACATACTAAACACGTTTAACTCATTTCCCTTCATTATCTCTTGGCTTGTACCAGATTTAAAAAGTTCCACAAAATCCCATAACACTCATCATCAACGTGGAGGGGCCTGTGGAGGTGTTTCTTCAAGTTTACCCCAAACCACATTACACATTTCCCTCACTAAGGCTTGTTCTCCTGTACCGAGGTCTGGAGCTGGTCTTCTTTTTTCCCTTTCAACCCGTTCCCTCACTTCTAACACTTGTAATGCTCGGACGACAGCTTCAGGCCTCTCACCAAGGCCTGTACCCACACCTTTTTCAGCCTCTAGTCTCCGAACTTTTTGTTCTAAGTCACGAACATATTGCACAGTTCTTTCAGCTAGTTGTGGGTGACTAATAGTAGCTATAGGAGCAGGGGGTCGTGTGATTTCTTCCGCATTTGTGCCACTGCTACTTCCATCGCCATCATCTCTTTCCCTTCCAGTAGTTCTTCCACAATTAACGCACGCTCCTCTTTCTCTTTCTTCATCCAGATAAAGACACAATTCCTTTAGTTCTAAATTATCGTGGATTAATTCTTGTTGTTTATCATCTAACTCGCGGAGCTTGCTTTGATATGCTGATACTTCCTGTCTCATTACTGACGCTGTATATCTGCCAAAGCGTTGCCACTCCCTTGCTAATTTACGTCCTTTTTGACGATCGTCATCTAAAAAACAACACAAGTCTCGCAATTCTTGATTATCTTCGCTCAATCTGCGATTGGCTTCCTTTAATGTTTTTATTTCATCTAAAAGCGATTGTATTTGTCTTCTTTGGTCTGTAGATTGTCTTGGTCCCTCAGGTTCAACTCGTTTTGTAAATTTCAGCATGTCAGCCGATCTTCTATGAATTTGTTCCTCCTCTAAGTTTCGTTGTAAGCGATGGGTGTCGTCTGCGCTTCTAGCCCTGGCTGTAGATTCTACAGGTTCGTGCACAATGGCTTTAGTAATAATTTCTCCAGAAGGTCTCTGCATACGTAATGCTGCAGGGGGTATTGGATATCCTAAGGGATAACCTGAAGGATATTTTAATTGTGGATAAGGAACACCTGGATAGGGCCCAGGAGTTGGTCCGGGGTAGCCAAAGGGATACTGCAACTTGTTGGGGTCAATGGTCTTGGTGAAATAAGGAGGTTTTAAGTCTTTAGTGGATGAATCGATAGTGACTTGCTTAGATCCCGCAGCGGCAGGTGGTGGCGGATGATAGCGCGGTGGAAAGTTGACCGGTTCCGAGCCCTGTTTACCTAGTTGTTGTTTATGTTTGTTAAACTGGTCCACGTCCTGGCTTATTGACATTGTCGGTGACGATTCGCTTTAGCTATCAGCAAATCGTAAATGCTTCGTGCACATTAAGTACATTTCCAAATCAAGATTGCGTTCGTACAATTGAAGCAACATAAGTTCAACGAATGGGCCTTGAATGAATGGAGGGGAACGCCGCCGGCTGCGTAGGCTTTGGACCGTGGCATTCGCACATAGACTCGTGACACACACAACACAGGTTTAAATATTAAGTTTCTTCTTGTTCTAATTAGATGTTAGTGTTATTTGTAAATATTTTAATTAAAGTTTGCACCTTTAAGTTATAATGATATCACGATAAGGTTATGTTTGATTGTTGTGTGGCAAGAATACGCGGGCGCGCGCGGGGCGCGTGTCTGTGACTGACTCGATGAAACTATACCTGCGCAGATGGTGAAGGCTTTTGTGGTTTTATGTCTCGCTCTACTACCGGCGTTTCATCTTGCCTGCGCGCACGCATGTATCGATCTGCTTATACCTAAACGATAGAAGCGACATATCTTTTTTCTTATACTCTATTAGTTAATTCTTTAATTAGAGCAGATTAGTGTATTCAGAAAGACAGTCAGTAAATGTTTTTATCTGTACCTTGAATTTTAATAGGTAGTAAGCCTTTCAAAATATATATAAAATCGTTTTTGGATCACCAATTTTGGTAATCTAGTAATACTATTTATATTTTAAAAAGTTTACAGTTCGTCAACGTGAGCTTATGCATGTTATGGTAGATTAGGTATAAAGGGAGGTCTCTAAAATTACTAAGCCAATTCAAACGTTGGAATATTGATAAATTCCATAACGTACACAAATTATAGATATATTTATAATATAATTTTATCTTATGGTTTAATATTGAAAAAAGTTAAAATATTGGTCTGGAACCAATATTGTATAGTAAGACTTTTTTAAGGGTAAAAAAAATATGAAAACCAACAAAAAAATACTGCCAATATATCAGTATATTTTTTTATGTATTTTTTTTTTCCATATAAGCAAATACATTGTTAGCCTTCTTCGCCTGACACACGTCGCCGATTTTAGGTCTAACCCGTGCTAACAAGAAGTTTTCGTTCACCGCACGTTCAAGTGTTAATTATACATATACATATAAAGAAAAATCCATCCGTGCAAATTAAAGTTACATTGGGGTTCGAACGCAAGACTTGAAGGTAGAGAATCACTCAAGCATTTGGGTACGCAAGCCCTTCAAAATTTAATAAAACTACTAAAGAATTAGCGAATGCGATGTTTTATAAATTATTCATAGAAAGAAACGTTTGTTTATAAGCATGAACAAAATCACAATTCCTTCAAGTAATAAGTAGAATAATACTAATAATTAATTTATTTTTATATTATTGAAATAGCCGGAGACATGTCCCCATATACCTATTTTTGAAGGATTTGGGGCTTAATACATCTTAATCTGGCGGCGTATATATGTACGTAAAGTACATAAGTACTTTCCAATATTTCAGTGACAGTATTGCACACAAGTGACAGTGCCAATAGCCCCCGCCAAGTCCTGCTGCGCAACGCAGTGTACCGTAGCGTGCGCGGGCGCAAGGATGCCGCTGCTTCGAACAAAAGTTTTTGCTGCCGCTCTCGTGTTTTTTTCAGGTAAATTAATTTATTCAAAATTATGTCCCTGTATTTTGTAAAACTGTGCAATGCGGGTTACATTTGTGATCGGCCTATTATAAAAAATATCTAAATACTTATATATATATCTGAAAATTAAATATTAAACTATTTTCGTATATACCTACGCATACGTATTTTTCGTATAAATAAAATAAATAATAATAACAAACACATGTAATTGGGTTTTGGTGTAATTTTTAAGATTTGTTTATATTTTACATTAAAATTATTTTACAGGCATATCATGTCAACGAAAGCCGATAAAAGAGGCTCTATTTTTGAATAGTGATAGTTTCGGTAACTCAACATTGGAAGATTGCGTGTGGAAGAGAGAAAGAGAGCCATGCCCTGACCCAAATATTACTATAAATTTGTACACAGAAGCTGAACCTGAAAAGAAAACTGTAAGTATTACTCAAAATTGGTTTCATTTACGGTATACCGATTCGTATTCCAATCACTTAGTTTTTTTTTATTTATACGCTTTTTAACATTAAATCAGTTCACTTACATTTTACAAATATGTACCTATGTGTTTTTAGATATTTAATAATTTTTCGTATTTTAGACATGTTATACGAGTACTGCGTTTATTTATTCGTTCAGTTTTAACAGATTATAGTTCTCATGCTACTTGCGTTCAGTCCTGTCACGGCTTGTTATTTTTTTTGTTAAATATGTCATAGTTAGATATATGTTATTGGACTTTGGTCCCTGTATGTCTTTTATAAAACTTTGCTCTACTGTCAATAGTTTCCGCAGCATACGCGAAATAAATTTCTATTGGTATTATTTATACACCTCGAGTCAATCAAATTATCAAAATTACTTTTTTGAAAATATCATATAGCATATGTTCATCAGAGATAGTATTGGCCGACTTGTTTCAAATGTTGTTGATCAAATCTTATAATTATAGTGTCGATATGTACCTATAGCTTTGAATAAAAAGCTGCTTGAGTATTTGTTAAATTATTTACGTGTAAAAAGCTCCCATGTTATTGTATTAAATGAATCCACGTAAATACGCAAATTTGTAAATCAAATTTATTACGTTAATTATTATTTCACCTTACCTTTACCATATAAAACCAAATAGATTTTTTGTAAACCCTAAATAAATGGCTCAAGCATAAAAGTAAAAACCTCGCTAGTGGTTGCACACATAAAAAACTATACAATTCAATATAGGTACATAAATCGTAGTCAAACCGAGGGCTACATTTGCAAATATTATAAGTAGCTTAAAATAGTTAAAACTTTTACGTTAATACATGATTGTACTGCTATTGAATTTTTTTCTCACGAAACATATTAACATCCAACACTCCCAGTATAAAGCCATTGTTTTATGGTAAGGTAATACTTAATTAAAATTCAAGTTCTGTTCAACCCAATTGCAAGTATGCCATATTTTCTTTTTTGTACTGGTAATTTTATACAAAAATATTTGGTATATATTTCATTAGAACTCCGATGTTTATTCAGTTGTTTAAGAAAGTAAACACGAAACTATATACATAATTAATATCTCATCGGAGATTTGCTTACAAAAATCCTGAACATCGATTTTATCCAAACTAAAAAAAGGGCTTAAGGTTTCTCTTGGTGTAGAACGATGTCATGACCGACAGGACAAAAACACAGGTCACCCGTTAGAAAGGCTCTCAAGAATACTAATTGTCAAACCTACAATAGACCGTAAACTTTCTTCTAATTAGCATTAGAAAATTTTCACTTCAAAAAGGGTAGTTTTACCGTTTGTTAGACATGAATGTGCAGAGCTAAAACGCGAATTTGTATGTATGAATGGAATTGAATGATATTTGGAGGACATTTAACTGAGGTCAAAGTCATAACCATAAAATATTGATACGATATCCAAATACAATGTTTGCTACACAAATTGTTTCTCTACCTTTCCTAACTTTGAAGTTCCAATGGGGCAAGGGCTTGACACATTTTTACTCTACTTCACTGAAATATCAAAGCAAGTATGTCGATGGTAATCGAACTCGAAGCCGCGCCCAAAACTCCAGGATATACCTATATGCTATAATTGCTAAGCCATTGATTAGAAAGTTAGTAAATTTGACTTACTTATTATAATTACTTTATAAATACAATAAATATAATACGCCATTTTTGTACAAATTTAATCCGTGGGTCACGGCGATTTAACCGCAATCTATCAAATGTTATTACCGTTAATAATATAACACTATATTGAGCTCAAGGTATTATTAATGTATATGCTCTGGTATATACCTACTATATTTAATCAGTAATCAGCAAGCTAACAGTGTAACTTCACTTGCGATCCTGATTACAACAGTTTTTGTATACCTCAAAAATTCTCTCTAGCATACCTCCGTCAAAAATGGGGTTCGTAATTATATAACGGCATTGGGGTTCTCTGTCAGGTAGTGCCAAAAAATTAATCATTATTATTTAATCATTGCATCGGTTTTTGTTTAACATAACGGGACAGACCCGTTCTGGATTTGTTTAAACGATGAGTTTTTGGAAGTACGAATAAGAAAATATTTTTATCTTACAACCGTAAAAATGGAGTATTGAGTGCGCGAATCTCATTACGTAATTGCTTTAGGGACATCAATATTTTATGTACAGTTGTAAAAGTATACAAAGTTAACGGTACCTAAGACATTTTTAAACAATGTAAAGCTTTACTTTTTTACCGACAAAATTTACATACAGGCGAAGACATATTAATTACAAGCACGTAAACGTTTGTATCACGTGACTGATTCAGTTCGTTATTTTCTCCAAACCGTTTAAAGTCATGTTTAATACAGATTACTCTCAAATAGGCTATTGGGGTAGTTTAGTATCTCTTGTCGCGATCAATCATAGTTTATTTTTAATATTCGTCAACATATATCAAACCACAGATTATTACTTATTGTCAGTAAGTTTAGTATAATAGACGTTAAATCTTTATAAGTATAAAGAAGGTCCGGATGTTTCCGCATTGATGGACAAATTACTTTCGTATTTATAACATAAGTTGTCTTTTACCTAAAACTTAAATTGTGTTACAGTAAATCAGCGATTTTGGTAACAGTTTATTTAGAACTCGTTATTTTAATGGGATTAACATTTGTGGTACAGGTGGACCTCTTTAGTGAAGACTGGCTTCGTCAGAGTAGCTGGGAGCCCTCCCACGAAACAATTTTACTTATTCACGGCTACGCTGGTGGGGATGATACACTGCCGATAATTGTTCTTCGTGATGGTAAATATTCTCATAGATAGAGAAATTTATAGCAGACCGGTTTGGACTTTTCGAAGCCTAGCTATCAGTCTTTCATCCCACATTCCTCCTAAAAGGCTGGCAACACACTCGCCCTTTGGCGTTGAGAGTGTCCATGAGTGGCCATGGATATCACTTAACATCAGGAGAGCCTGTTATATAAAAATTAAAAAAAAACATAACCACAAAATCCTTTGATCCAGTCGTGTTGGTACTACCCGAGGTGGTTGTGCCTGGAGTGAGTCGAGCTCCACACCCCAGTTGCATTTAGTGCCTTGTTACCTTGGTATCTATAATAAAAAAAAGCTTTAAAATTTATGCTTATGTTCTATCTACGAGTTTGTAATTGTGCTTTGCTGGCAAAGAAAAAATACATGTAACAAAATTTGTAATCTAACTATAATATGTTGTCAAATAAAAAACAATACAGAGCTATAACATAAACATAATTAATCTCTTATTAGTAAACTATGTTACTATGTTTCATTATACATACGAACGATGTTAGCAAAGAGATTTTATTAAGTTCCTTATCAGTCAGTTCTATCAGAGAAAGTATTGCGATTTTACATTGCATACTCGACAATTGACATCAACGAACTCTTTACTCTTAACAGCGCTTTCTACTTATTGTCGTTACATGCGGGTCAGATTGTATAAAGTCAGGTATTTTTAATAATAAATATTTTAGAATTAATTTATGCTCTAGATGAATTTAAATCCTTAAGAGATCATCAAACCCCAATTAGGTATAGGGCACATTGCATTCTTTACCGTCCAAACAGGTTTTTTCATATTTGCGTTTCCCTGGGAAACTAACATAAAACCTTTTTGTCATTAACGGCTAGAAATACAACCTAATTTAATTATAATTCCTTTACATATGTGTTTCTCATGTTTTAGCATATCTTCGTCGTGGCGGTTACAACGTTTTCATGCTAGACTGGGGACAGCTATGCCAGCCTCCGTGCTATGTCGCGGCTGTTCACAACTTGCGCCCGGTCGCACGGTGCGTCGCAGAGGCGCTTGCGACTTTGCGTCGTGCGGGTCTGCGACCTGACCGACTCACTTGTGTCGGACACTCCTTAGGAGCTCACTTGTGTGGAATTATGTCAAATTACTTGAATTTCAGAATGAATCGAATTATTGGTATGAAACTTTCATGAATTTAAATCTACATCATAAACGTACTGTTACGTTACTATGTATAAGTTAGAATAAGAATTTTTAAGTTTTCTCTGGGACCAAACAATATTACTAATCGAGGCTTATTAGACGAATTTATTACAAAATCCTAGTGTTGGCCTAGTAGCTTCAGCGTGCGACTCTCATCCCTGAGGTCGTCCGTCGTAGGTTCGATCCCCGGCTGTGCACCAATGGACTTTCTTTCTATGTGCGCATTTAACATTCGCTCGATCGGTGAAGGAAAACATTGTGAGGAAACCGACATGTCTTAGAGCCAAAAAGTCGACGGCGTGTGTCAGGCACTTTAGGCTGATCACGTACTTGCGTATTAAATAATAAATTGAAAAATGATCATGAAACAGATTCAGAAATCTGAGGCCCAGACCTAAAGAGGTTGTAGCGCCACTGATTATTAGTATTATTACAAAATCCATTCAAATGAAATCTTATGTATCACACGCAATGTATATGAGGAGATGTGTAGTAACCATTTGCCGATGTAAGAACAGATTAGATTACACTTTAACTCCGTACTTTCCTGTATTCATACTTTCATGTATTTCGTATAATTGCAGATGAAAATAATCGATATTTTTTAATCAAATTATTTAACATTTTCTAATATTTAGGTCTGCCCTACGATTCTGTAACTCACTTTTCGAACTCACACAGCGGTTTTCGCATCGGCGGTCGCTCTGAAATCAGTCGTTATTTTATGATTTGACATTCTGATAAACAATAAACTACAAGCTCCCACCTTTTCAGAATGCTAAGTTGCGAGTTCGAAAATTGAGTAACAGAATCGCAGGGCAGAAATAAAGAAGGCGATTTGTTTAATACAAATAAAATGTTCTAAAGTTTGCATTTAATGTAAGTTTTTCCTTAGGCACATAACTTAAATATGACGCAATTTTTTCGATTCGAAAAGTACGTAATATGGACCTACTATAAATCAAACTTTCTCCAATACGTAATTTATCGAAATAAACCGGTTCGAAGCATACTCTCTCCAGTCTCCACTGTCTTACATTTCTTCTCGTAATTGCTTTTTGCACTAAAAAAGTAATTGTATATGTCATTATTTACAATTGCATACAAACCAAAATATATATGTCAGTTCCATCTAACATAAATTAATTAATAATTATCGAACTTCAAATGGAAGAGTGAACTTTAAAACTATATAAATCATATTATTGCTCATAATATTCATTGTTTAATAAGTCGTTGGCGTCGATTGTGATGTAGAAGTCACAAAACTAAAGCTAAACGTGAATTCTACAAATTTAGATTCCATAAAAATTACCAGTGAAATATTGAAACTAATTCTAATATAATTTATTTACAACTCTTACAAGAATTATCTTTAAAAAGAATATAAAAAATAAAGTAAAAGGTATATTATGCACTATCAACGAATTAGTATCGCAATAAGGCCAATAAAAGCTGCCAGCATTAAAGGTACAATGCCACAGGAACCAAACTTTTTAAATTTGTTTTATTTTTCTTATTACTTTGTAGCATGATTAAAGTCAATATCTACTACTTACCTACCTACTGATTTTTGCAATGAAATAAAGTGTGTGTTAAATTAATTTTTAGTTAAGTTGTATCAATTTACACATTTTCACAATTGGCTAGGCATCTTTAACTGAATGTTTAGAGAAATGTATAAACTTTCCAGGGTTGGACCCAGCCAGACCTTTGATCAGATCAGCTCCTGCATTACGTCTAGACCCTGGAGATGCTCGGGCGGTCCATGTTCTTCATACAAACGCCGGCCGCTATGGTGAAGCAGCACGACTTGGTCATGCAGATTTCTGTCTAAATGGAGGAAGAAGTCAACCCTTTTGTGAGGATACACCTAGTGAGTATAAGTTTTACCATTGTTTTTTTATCGTGAAATAAAAGCCAAGGCAACTTTTATCTTTAAATTGCACCTTTAAATTGGGGGTTTTATTTGGTTTCGTAAACAGTATTCATGAAGAAAGTGGTTTAATGGCGCGTTTACCGTGACCACAATCAAGCATGAGGTTCAAATAAAAAAATACCCACCAGTGTTTAGTTTCAAAGGTTTTCTTTTAAATAGATCTGGTTTTTCAATAAAGTTATATTTGCAGACGCAGCCCTCTGCAGCCACGTATGGTCGATATGCTATCAGGCAGAGAGTCTGTTCAGGCCTCGTGCCGCTGTCCCTTGCGGCCGGCGCTGCTCAGTGAGAGTTCCGCCAGCTAGGGCCTCCGCCCTGCCCGTGCCTTTGGGACAATCTGCGCCTATGACGTGAGTACAATAAATATGCGTACATTCTATTCATTACTTTTTTATTATATAGATCCTATTCAGATTTACAATTGCACACACATCGCATTGTTCCATTTTTTTATTAGTTTTTTTCACAATTTTAATTGTAAAAACACAACCTGGTTTTTTTAAATTGCGAATGCGAACGTGAATATCGAGTGCCTACCTCATTTAGTTCATCAGTAATTTCTATATTATTTCTTTCAAAATTGATCCTAGGATTTTTTTTAGTTAAGTGTTAACGTGACTGTTTTAAATAATTACTGCTCTTGTCAAAATTGTTATAACATTGTCATTACATATTTACAATTACACGTGAGTTACAGCAGACATGAAAATGAGTTTGTACTAGACATAGGTACTTATTTAAAATGTATATTATTCGTTAAAATAACTTTAAAACTTTTCTCAAACTCGGATAAACGATTAGTAATTGGTAGGCACAGTCTGATCCTAAATCACCTAACATAAACACGTGCATTAAAGTACCACGCCCCAAAATAAGGGAAATATATTTGTGACCTCTTAAATAATTTTGGGTAGGTACCTATAGTAATATATTGTACCGATTTTCTTTATTTCACAGAGCCTCAGGTGCATATTGCGTAGAAGATTTTACAGCTCCATTCTGTCCAGCTACGACAGGCTTATCGGATGGCGACGATCGCTGTTGTCTCGACAAACAATACGCGGCTGCGGCTACAACCACTCAACCCCCAAGAACACGCCCTAGGCCAATAGTAAGACTTCGTTCTAGACGGATTAAAAACATACCTACCAATACTACTTGGGACCATTATGAAGAAGAATAATACAAATCTATTTACGTAGATGATTCTAGCAAATTGGGTGGAATTAGCTGGGCAATTAAAGGCAATGTCCCAAGGATGTGTAAATAAATTATATTAAAAAGACATACTTAGTATCGCTAATAATATTGATCATGACAAGTTTTCTAAAATGAAATATTAACGAAATTTTAGTCAGTTCCGTCAATATTCAATGTTTAATTCTTGATAAGAGTACAATAGCACGGATTTTTGATCATTTTGTCATTTATTCGTAAACGTCAATGCGATAAAGTCTAACAGTACAATCGTTTCATAATTTAGATATGACATAATTAACTTCTGTGAAGTGTTCCAATAAAATTAATTATTATTGTAACACTTCGTTGCTTGTTTAGTTCCAAAAAGGCCCACGGAGCGTTGCTTGAGTTTTTATATAAGTTTATTTTGACTAGACTATTTCAAAAGACAAAAATAATTTTAAGGGTAATCTTAAGATAATTTAATTTGGCTTTAACTTGTCATCTAAGGATCGTTAGTTTTAATTTTAGACTCAAGTTACCGTCTTTCATTAGCAAAACTACGCTTAGAAGTAAAACTATAAAATAATATTTTAATCTTTCACATGGGTCAGACTATTATAATTATCACCGGAATGAGTGATCCGAGCTAATTAACCTGCTAATCTGGCGATCCCAATTTTAAAAAAAAATGATGGTGGTGGCAACCGTCTCCAATAGTTTTAGTAATTAAATTTAATGTAAGAATTAAGGCTAATCCCCTTATACGTTCAAAGCTTCAAAACGCTACTAACTTTGCAAATAAATGTGTTTATGAAAAATCCTGTAAGACGTTATTAGATAAATTCAATAAAAGTACAATATTGTCTAATTATTTATGGGTTGCCAAAGAAATCAAAATAAATTATATATGGAACATTTTTTTTTTCATTTGCGTAGTTTTATACACTGATTTATGTTATGTCGTAAATTAGGATTGAACATAATAAGTAAAACATATGAATGTCGTACAACAATTACTTGAAGACTAATTCTAATATGACTGCAGAACCATCAATCAAACCTTCTTAGTATTGTAAGATAAAGGATCAAAAATTTAAAGATAACAATTTTTGGAACTGATGAAAAAAAAAACGACATGGCGATTAAAAAGAGTGGCGGAGAGTTTATTGCCAGTTCTTCTCTTGCGTTCCACGCTCTTGATTTGAGAACTGGCACTAAATGTAAAATTAGAAGCATTAATATTTATCTCTTTACTGACAAGTCGTAAGTGTACAATGTGTTACCCTAAGATTGAATTTTGATTCGTTATCGGTTATAATAATGTGTAGTAAGCTATTGTTGTCTCTTCTAAAAGAGAGTTCTAGTTCTTAGACGTTTAACAGTGGCTGTCGAAACAAAGTTTACTGATTCCAAAATAGAGCAAAAATTAAACACAAAATTGTTTAATTCATATTTATTTCTATATTTTAATGTCAATAAACTTTCACTTTAAATGTCAACTTTTATTCGCCGACATGAGTAGAGAGAGTAGAGCCGCTTTCTCCTTCTCCTTCTTCCTGACGACGTCAAGCGCGCGATTCTTCCACGTACTCTTGCGCAATTTAATGGGTCTACTACCTACATATCGACCTGTGAAGAAATATAAAAAATAGATGAGCTTATAAGTAAACAATTAATTATAACACAGTTTGAGTATAAAGTAAAGTATATGGCGAGGGGGCCGATGGCTGGCCATGCGAATTCGTGTATGCGGTGATGTTAGTTGTTTCGACTATGTGTTTGCGTGTTGTTCCCACGAGAATGTAAGTGCGTGCTCCTATTTCACCATGCCTCCTGCTGATCTTTGTTTTTAATTTATTTTATTATTATTTATTACTTAAGTTGTTATGTGGAACATGGTATAATGGTTGCAGCTCCTTACAAACCTTGTGTAAAACAAAAAACTTGTGGAGAGTTTATTGCCAGTTCTTCTCATCCGTTCTACGCCCTTGATTTGAGAACTGGCACTAAATGTAAAATTAGAAGTATTTCATATATATTTTTTGACATTCATAAGTGTACATTTTGTTACCTATATGAATAAATAATTTTTGAATTTTAAATCTAATAAAAGAGCAGGAAACAATTTGAACATTAAGTGAGCCTCCAAAGCGAAAAATATTTTTTCCAGTAATCGAACCACGGTCAGTCGCGCTATACACCACTAAACTAGGGAATATTTTATATAACATGCTCACCATCCATTTCCTTCATAGCCTTAATGAAATCTCCGGGATCCTTGAAACTGACAAAGCCAAAACCCTTGCTTTTGTTAGTTCTCTTGTCTCTGATGACTTTAGCTCGCTGAAACGAAGTGTACTTTCCAAATGTTCTAGCCTGGAATTTTCAAAAAAAATATTTTGTACGATTCTGTGTTTAAATTAAGATTTTCAACTCTAATTTTATATCAAATTTATAAAGCCTTCAAACAGTTATGTAAAAGTTAACATTTAAATTAAAAGCGGATATAAACGCTCATTTAATTAGATAATTCAACGTTTCGAGTGCTTTTCACCGATCACGAATTCGAGAATGAACAAACAGTATCTATAACCTAAGTAGTTTCCATACACCACTATAATAATAATATAATAATGTTTTATCATAATTAAAATTTCGAATTAGGTTCAATAATCTAAAAAACATATCTCATGTGTCAAATCGACTACATTTTTAACATACATGAGTCATACTAAGCAGTGGAACTTTTCTCCGTGCGGAAAATATGTTCTTATTACACGTTTTAGTACACATATAATAACAACTATCACGGTAAAGTTACACCAAAAAGGTTTTAGTTCAAGTTGCTACAGAACATTTTGTAAGGAATTTTTGAGAGCTTCACTTTTCAAACAAATTTGGTTTAAAATATTATATTTCTTCTTGCTTATACGTCACTATTAAATATTTGCAGATTACTAACCAGTAATTCATCGGTGACGTCATTTCCAAGATCCCCACAGAACATGCGAAAGTCATCATCAGGCCAGTCCAATAACGTCACGTCTTCCCACACCTGACCACCTGCTGTCCTTACCACCTCGAAAATATAATTTATTAGTTTAATACATTATATTTCCGCATAAATGTTTATAATTTTTTTAATTTAAAATCAAGTTATTTTGCAGAATACGATTGTCATGATGTTCATATAAATTTAGATGCAATTCAAATACAGTGTAAACTCCATGTAACGTCCCTCGAACGACAAACCCCCTAAAGCGTCAAAATCACTCGGCTTTAGTTGGTTTAACTTGTCTTCCATACAATGATACACTCTACATAGCACTACAACCACCCTAAATAACGACAATTAAATAATAAAAAGTTGCCGAATTTAGTTAAAACTGCGGAGCTGGTACGTTGTTTTGTCCCTTCAATGTCCTAGCCCGTAATAAACTCGACTTTCAACATCATATGTACTGAACTTTCTAAAAAATCTGTTCGTTTTATTACAAATTGGGATTGCTTGCACGTACTTTATCACAAAGATGCCTCAATATCGCAAGATATGAATTAAATAAGTAATAAACATAATTTGTGATGCAGCAAAAACGTTAAAAAAAAAATTGTTTTTTATGTGATTAATAACAATAGTCTGAAATAAACATTTCCTAAATACAGATTTTTCTTCTTTAGAACGGTATATGTATTTATTAGTATTGTAGCAATATTTCTAAACAACATTCTCTTTGCATATAATGGCAAATCACCAGAAGAACTGATGTTATTTACCCGTACGTCTCCATGACTTCATATAATCTTAAACTGTCCTTACCTTTCTATGTTTTTTCTCTTTCTTTGCCTTAGGCACCAAAGCCTCAGACACACTGACAGGTACAGGCAATGGTTGTGGAGCTGGAGGGGGAGTTAGAGGCTTTTCAATTTCTGGAGGTGGAGTTATTGGACGAGACCGCTTCTGAAATTTTTAGGCTTTATTAATGCTATGTATCAGTACAGAAAGAAGTTCTTTCTGTCTCACACTGTTGAGAAAAATAACTACGGGTCTTTAACAACCACAAAAATTTATTTTGGTTTGAATTCGGAGACCCTGCTGTTGAGTTTAACCAAACAAAACCTTCAGCTGTATAGCGTCATAAGCATAGATGAAGTAATAAAAACCAACAACACCACTAAAACCTAAACTAGATTTTAATGGTGTTGCTAGTAAGGGAGCGTTCAATTATTGACGGAGGATTGAGGATTATTGACCCCCGCCCCCTAAAATTTGTTACATATTAATTCAACGGCCCCTACCTCCAAGCTAGATGTGGGCAAGTGAGTGATGAGGTATATTTTCTATCAAAATTTAGATAATTTAAAATAAAGTGAGTATTATTATAATACCCAAACATTGTTAACTTATTACCTTGTCATCTCTTTTTTGAGTATTTGTTTATATTTTTAAACACATACCTTTTTCTTGCCTTCTTTTTTATCATCATCATCTTTGGGCTGTTTATATAACTTGGGTGCAGCTGATAAAATAACTGGTTGTGGCTTTGGTGGTGCAGGAGGTGGAGGAATCAATTGTGGTCCTGGAAGTCCAGGTCTTAGGAAAGGTATAGGTGCAGAATAGTCTCCTGGGCCACTTGGCGGACGAAGTCTTTGAACCTAAAATCCATTTGAATACATAAATTTTTTAAAGCCTTACAATGGAATTGTATAAATTAGGCTTAAATGGAGCCCAATTGTTTTTATTTATATAAAACAAACATAAATTTATATAAAATGTAATAATTTGATTGAAGTGAATATTTACTATAAAAAATACTTTAAAAAGAAGTTCAACAAGATGCTATGAGATTAAGTGTTGATGCAATATTACTTCAGTATTAAGTATTTTTAGGTATATATATAGGTAATAATAGCCTTTGATGTGTGCTAACAATTTTCAACATTACTTTCTACTAGTTCTGAGATCAATAATTTATCTTCACAATTAATTCACCATCCACCATAAATAAAAAAATTATTGTTCACAGAAATGAAAAGTGCTCAGCAAGTAAGGCTTGATTATAATCAGAGAGTAGACTAGTTAAATTTCTACTCACAGAAGCAGGTACCATCATAGACTGTGGGGGTGGGGCACCAGTAGGGAATAACATCCTGGCACCTAAAACACTATGGTCAAATGATGCTAATAAAGCTGGTGGTGGCGGTGGTGGAGGCAATGACCGCTCAAGTTGTTGCTGTACGGCGCCAAATGTAGCTGCGCCTATCACGGGACGCATAGATGGTCCTCCCGACCCAGATATCTCTGCTTCAAATCTGGAAAAAATTATTAAATTATCAACGTGGATGATAAAGGTTTACTGTTAGTATACCAGTGAATAATTAAAGCTTCAAGAAAATTTTGTGTTTGCTAGTTTCAAACTTATTTTATTAGAGAACATGTGAAGAATAACTTACCTGGACATTTCATCCTGCATTTGTTGAAATTTACAAGAGTCATCCATGGTGATGTATTGATTTTAAACTAGAAGAAATCCAAAAACTTTACGTAGTTATGAGTACAATTTTATTAGGGCTATTTTAAATAAGCACAAATACATACAGGGAATGCCATCATGTGGGGCTCTCAGCTCTAGTCTAATTTTTAACAACCTACGATAACCGTAGTCCGTATAGGAGTATACGTTATGGCATTAAATGATTTAAAAATTATTTTACGTTAAGTTAGTTATGTAATTTATAACTTTTTTCAATCAATATATCTAGATTATATTATGTTTTCTTGTCCATCTGCAATATATGATTACTCTAGTTCAATAAATTTCTACCACAGTGAACAGTCCACACTCCACACTCCACAGATTTGATTGTGATTTATGAATAATTATTATGACATAGGAGTTTGACAAAAGACAATTATTATTATTAACCACACTCCGCAGATGGCATATTTCACAGACTATGAAAAACACAGCACAGAAGTATCGACCCGATTAGATAAAATTCGATTTATTTAAGGACTGATTAGGGCCCGGTAAAAACCAATTTAAAACCAGGCGCACTGTTTATGACGTGGTTTCAGAATATGGAGTTTTAAAGTTTGTCGTGCGTTTTTTTCATCTGGCAGCCCTGTTTTGACAACTGACGTGAACTGAAACTTAAACAAGATAATATTTTTATTAATAATAAAAAAAATATTTAGCGTTGATAATTTTGAGTACATAATACATATTTTCTAAACTTCAAGAATCAAGACACATTTGACTCAAGTAAACTAATTTTACCTTAAAATCAATAAATGAAAACTGCAGTTACATTGTTTTGTGCACTTTATAATTACAACGTCAACTGTGTTCCTCCTGCTTGCATAAATAAGAAGTTTTTTCAAGTTTTTGGGTGCCTAGGTGACTGATGATATTGAATTTTGCGTATCATGTATGAAGAGGATAATAAAACGATATGGTGCGGTAACATATCGGAACAAGTGACTGAGGAAATTCTGTATGAACTGTTTTTACAGGTATCTTAGTTACTGTTCAATTAGTAAGTAAATAGTATGCAAGATTAACTATTATAACCTAATGCCTTCTGATTTTCTTTTCTAGGCAGGCCCTCTTGAAAAGGTAAAAATTGTTAAAGATCGAGATGGAAGACAAAGGAACTTTGCATTTATAACATACAGACATGAAGTGTCTGTACCATATGCACTGAATTTATTTCGAGGTACAGCCCTTTTTAATAAAGCATTATCAATGCATTGTAGAGGGCGTATGGTTCCATTACCACCTTCTATTCGTGCATATGGTGATGAAGTACCCCTTGAAATTCATAACCAAAATGTCATCCAGCAATTTGCTGCCATGACAGAAAAGATTAAGGACGATAGCCAAAGACCCATGCCATTATTAAGAAGTGAAATGAACAATGAGCTTGTTATGGCTAGCTTACAAGGAAATTGGTTGCATAGGCACCACCCATATCAAACTAATGATAACAGAAAGCATGGGCGAGACGACAATAGACATAAAGAAAGTCAGAAAAAGCACTCAAGCCACTGGAAGGATAGGAAAAGGTCAAGAAATTATAGAAGAGATTAAATATAAATAACATAAGAGGACTAAAATATTGCTTTGTGGAAGAAATATTAAATTTTATTAAAAAAATTACAATTTATTCACTTACTGAACTACCTATTATTGTATATATGATATAAATAAAATGACAACATCAATAACTATTATATACATGCATTTAATAGAGCTATTTTGAATTTTCACCAGTGTCCATTTAAAATATAGCCAACTTCATTAAGAAATCCCTTGAATTCTTCCTGTAAAAGTAACTTATTGTTAAAAGAATTGTCAAAAGTTTATTGTAGTTAATTTTTATAGAATAAAATAAACAACACAAAATTATGTATAAAGTAATTAAGAAAAAAATTTATATAAAAGTCATCATTGTTGTCTTAACCATTTATTTGAATATAAAACTTAAATATTTTAATACCAATATTTTTGACTCTCTAATGAAATGTTGTAAGTTAAATTTACTTACAATTTTTGTCTTATATTTGTAGGCAACATAGCCTATAATTTCTGAAATGAAGATAAGGGATACTATGTAGAAGACAAGTGAAATTAATTTCTCATCCATGTCAAACATATCTGAATGCAATATTTTGTATGTCAAATATGTCCCAAATATGCCACGGAGGCCAATAAATAGAATTAAATATACTATTTCCACTGCATAATATATTAGAGTTCCTTCATATCCTTCAGATCGTAAGAACCTGAAATATTAACTTAATAAGAATATGTGTCAAGGGAATAACCACATTATTTTAATGTAAAAATTAATCTGGGCAAAAAAGTATTACCATCTACTTTGTAGCAGGGGATTTGTAATTTCCATTAATGCCAATGTACAGGCAAAAGTACAGCCAGTGTTGTCTTTGCCCATGTATATATTTATAGCTATCAAAGCACTAATATGGTGTACCAGCATTACATAACTATCAGTCCAATATATTATACACCAAAGCAGGTCAAATGCAAAATAACCCCATGACCAAACCATCACAGCGTAACGCGCCGTGGTTATTTTACCTAAAATTTTAGCATGTGTTAGATTTATACAAAAAGATATGGAAACATAGTCTTTTAAGTTTTCGCTAATAATATTAGAATGTACTGTCCAAAGTTATGGTCAGCCTTACTTATCTTTCTAAGAGTAAGATTCAGAAACGAGACTTAGCGTGAACTATGAGTCTTGACTCTTGATCAGACTCCATAAGATTCATTAAAATATTAACTTACAAACTTAAATACTACTACTTATAACTTAAGAACATTATATTTTCACATAGATTATATGATCAAATTAATTGAACTACCAAAGAAGATTTAAAATGAAGTTAAAAGACAACATTATAATTGATTAAGCATAAAGTACATTAAAAAAACAAAGCATGGGAACAGAATTGAAAAGTGAAATCTAGTTGGCTACTCACTGGTAAGCCGTTTTCGGGTTAGACTAAATACGCCGCATTGCCAGAGCCCTGCTGCAGTTGCTACGCTGCCATGCAGAAGGGTCACTGCCCGAGAGTACCACTCGGGGCTCTTTCCTGGTACTTTTGCCGCGCAATAAACATAGGACCAACTCCAGCATAAAAAAGACGTTAATTTTATAAGCGATGCTGTTGACAATTCTGGCCGATAAGCCATTTGTAGGATTTTTTTTTAAATTTTATGATTACATCTCAGAAATTTTAATAGAAAAGGTAAAATCTGGTATTTAAAAATTTAATTTTTTAAAGTGCGAATGACACTGTCTTTTTTACATTGTCAAAAGTCAGGGTGGTTTGCTTTACTAAACGTATATCTAGTGGTTTACGATTGGTACCTAAACGATTGTTAAAATTTAGAATACAAAAGTGCCTATAGTGCAACGCTCTAGGTTTCCTGTTAAGTTTAACCCTGAATTCGAAGCACAAACGTTTCGGTGCCTACTGGATACGATCTACTATCTAGTCATTAAATAGAATAATAAAGATATAAAAATAAATAGTCATTTACTTATATTATTTAGGAAAGTTTATTATCTAAACATTGAATTTTAATTTACATTTATTATATAAGTACATTAAGTTTCTTTTAAAAATATTTTATTCAAAAAATTAGTTGTATAGAGTTAAAAAAATCTAAATTCTAAACAACAGTAATGAAAGGCAGTGGGATAAACTTTATTTGGTAGGTTAGAATAAACTACCTTATTTCGGGTGTCTAACGCCAACGTAATTTTTCCACATATTTTTCAATTGCACGGTACCGGCTAAGAGTCATTGAGTCTTTGAGCATTTGATGAAAACGCGGGTCTTCTGACAATAAAATACACAGATGTCGGGCGTGAAGCCTGGTCTCCGGATGAGCATCACCTAGGAGATCGCCAGCAGCTCTCAGGATGACGATACGTGGCTCAGATGGAAGTTCTAGAATTTTCGATGGTCCTGTATGCCTTGTTAAACGTGTTAAAGCTTGTGCTGCAGCGGCTCTTACTGGTCCCGCGCGATGTGTAGCTCCTTTTCTGGCTAAAGCCACCCCAGCCCTTGCACAGCCTACGCTACACGCTACTCGTCCAAGTGCATTTGCGGCTTCTGCACGTAAAAATCTATTGGCATCCGCACATCTTTCTAATAACGCCGCAGCGGCTTCTTCGACATCTGTCTCTAAGACTTTTCCTCGGAGCTCAAACAAAGTTCCTAAAGTCGAGCACGCAGCACGAGCTACTCTTGATCGTAATGATCTTACATGAGTGGAAGCCGATCGGACAACAGATCTCCAGCTTGCTGCCGGGGCCCGAGCCGTTTCATCCTTCGCGAGCCTTTCGATTTCAGTTAGTGCGGTAACTATAGCTTCCCAATCTTCATGCCGAGCTGGTATTATTGTCTCGGCCAGTGCAGTGCGAACATCCCGTTCATGTCTCTGCGGGACCTCCTCGAGAGATATGCTTCGTATCGATGATGTGGAAACGCCGCTTTTTCGGCGCTCGAAGATAGACTTTTCACTTTTGGGCCGACAATCAATTTGGTCCTCTGATTCTGATTTGTTAGATATTGATTCAGATTTATGCGAAATAGCTTCATCTGACTGATGCAACTCATTTTCTTTTTGTTCAGATATATTTGACGCGTTTAGAGTTAGCGACGATTGACTCTTTTCAGAAAAATCCTCGACATGTATTGATGGTGTACTGGGAGCTTGTGATGTTATTTCTGGTTCATTTTCAATTTTCTCTAAAGTCGAAGTGTCGTCGGTTTTGTCCTTTTCTTTTACTGGTGTTATTATCGTTTCCGGTGAATTTGTATTAGCGCTTGTATCTCTGTAACAGAAAAGTTTGAATAATCAGTCAAGTCAGGAATGTGTTAATTTAAATTAATGTTCGGTCTTGATACCGCGTGTGTAGGGGTAAGTCAGCTACGAGGTCAGGGGCGCAGATGGGTGTGGGGCGTACGGGCGTGCCCCCGCAGCAGCAGAGCCGCCGCATACCACCACCGTGCACTAAACCGACTCTGCAACTGACGCTAGCCACACTCACCCGCGCTAATATCTACTAACGACCAATCAAATTTAACGCATAGCTATCAAATGCCCTAAACAATGGTAAACAGTACGAAAGTTTCGATGTTTGTTTTCTTTTCAAATTCGATAGGGTACATTTTAATTCAATGTTATTTCGGTTTACATTATTACGTCACCCTAAAGCATGTATTTAGGTTCTATTAAAGAGTTATTAGCAAAAGCCGGTCAGTTTCGAAGTAGAGCGATTTGATGATAGCAGAAATAGGTCGTCTATGAGCGCCTTGAATGGGCGTGGAGTAGGTAATAATTTTTTGTTTTATTTAGATTACAAACACGCGATGTACTAAAATTTGGTGGTCAAATTATTCGTGACTAATCTCAATGAACTTTCTTCTGTTGAATAGATAATAACGCTATTGAAGCAATTAGAATGATTTGGTATTTTATAATTTCCCGACGTCGACCCGGTGACCCAATTGAGTTCACTGATTCTTGAGCGATGTGTGACCCAGCTAATATTTGAAGCCGTTGTTCTTTTCGTTGCTAAGAAACGGGTACAAACTATTTTTCTAAAAAATAATGCTAGTCATTTGTGTAGGCAATTTCGAAATATGACTAACATCCTTACTATTTTATAAATTAGGAAGGTTACATATAGTTACAATTGGTTCTTGCTTAAACTTTGTTGGTTAATATTTTCGTTATTATATTTAATAATTTTAAATTATTATAAACTGTTAATTTTAAGCAATTATCCAGATTTACAGATAAAACATCGTAAGCTCATACACAAAACTACCAAAAGCGGTCGTATAAAGAAGGTAAGTTAATTTTAGTACGACACTTGGAGCAGACTAGTGTGTATAAAGTGATTATTTACCGGCAAGGTGTCTGGGCCATGACTGTATAATTATAGTAAAGTACGCAAGCAAACAAAAGAGCGTCAGGGAGTTCAATGTTTCCGATTTCATTTAATAACACTTGAACATTCGAGCTCATGGTTTGCTTAAGTAATCAAGGACTTAATAAGGCATTCGTTACACTACACTAAGGACTAAAGTAATTTAAATACTGACCCCTTTCTGAGTATAAAATTAAAAGTTTTATTAAACTGTTTTTAATAAAACACGGTTTTGTGTCTTTCATCGTAAAAACACAATTTGATATTTGTACGTGTTATCTAGTAACTGCTTACTTATTCTTGTACTATGCTGTATTCAATTACATTTGCTAATTCTTCCAGAATATGAAGCAGTATAAATTGAGGAATGTAAGCCTAGTGGCTTTGGCGTGCGACTCTCAACCTGAGTTCGTAGGTACGATCTCTGGCTGTCCACCAATGGACTTTAATTCTATGTGCGCTATTAACATCCGTTCGAACGGTGAAGCAAAACATAGTGAGGAAACCGTCTTACCGCCTTATAAAAAAATCTTTAGTTTCATAAATAATTTTAATGTATGAAAATTTCAGGTTAACGAAGAATGTAAAAGCGCAACAAATCTGGTATTGAAACGTTACAACGTATGACCTGACATAAGTAGGTATGTTAGAGATTCGTATAAAAAACGCCTCGTATATGCAAATACCTTAAAGGTGTTTTGTAAAAACGCCATACGGTTAAGGGCAGAGCCTTTATACCGTCAATAATGCACATTCTTTAACAACTCAATGTCATTCATGTGGTACACAAATCGAAAATTTGTTTTCACACTTCATAGAATCCGTGAAGGTAAGCCAACAATCGTTTGATGATTTAGCCTTCATTGAATAAAAGGAAAAATTTACTCGACAGCTAAAAAATTCCCTAAGATCAAGGCTGAGGCTAATAAATATTATGTAGGCACCTTTCCCTTTATGGGAGTTGAAATAATGTAAACAAAAATTACACGGCCTATAAATACAATATACAAATATAGAAAACCACTTTTATACATATCTACAACTTAAATCATTTGAGAAATTTGTTGATCAAAGTATTAAAAATATGTTATTTTAAAAATAGACTTCAAATAATTTCCAATAGTATTATAGGCACACTTACTGTTGTGTATTTATTGGTCTAACTTCTAATCTTCTTCCAGGCGAAGAGGTACCTGTAAGACATGAAATGTTTATTCTACGCATTTAATTTTTTTCACAAATCCAAAATATATTAAATACAACATTCATTTTGTGTAGATAAACTGTTGAAAAATGGAAATTTAAATCGCTTAATGTGAGCAGATTTTATTATTAGAGTATAGTTAATCTTGTATTCTGTTTAATATTTTGAATAAAGCTGTTGCACCATGACTACATAGTACGATAGCTTTATTTAAGAAAGAAAATATATCTTATATTCTCTTATCATTAAGTTTTAATTATTTACTTCAATAAGAAGCAATGCTAAAAACTAATTCATGTCTCCATTAGTTTTTTCATTACAAAAATTAGGTACATATATTATTATAAGAGTTTAGCCCACTATTTAATCTTCATTTTAAAGAAATTCTGCAGTACTAGATACAGAAGAAATTAATCTATGGAAATTACTAATTATTATTACTATGTACCTAGGTTAAGAAAATTTTATAAACTGTATATTTGATTGTAATATACATATAATTAAGTTTATATTTTAAATTAAAGTTCATCTATAGAAAACTATATATATACTAAAAGAGATAGATATTAATAGAAAAATAGATGTAATTAGTGTTATAACATAGTAATATAGTAAGTATACACGACTACAAGCTTGTTTTTCCTTTTAGTTTCAAACATATAACCTAGACTAGCCGTTTCTCGCCCGCTTTGCTGGGCGAATTAAAATAGGAAATAAATAAAATTTTATGTTTCATTATAATTGTTTTTCATATTTTTATTATTCTTCTTTTTAACTTCCCGCTAAGAAAATTAAAAACTTTCGTAAATCGAGTTTTTAACAGATGTTCACGTTTTGAGGCTCTAGGAAGCCTCCCCGAATGTTTCCGCGGTGAAGTCTGTATGTATAAATTTTCATAAAAGTAAAACAGCAATAAAAAAATGAAGGAACGTTGGAATTTAAAAAAATAAATAGCCATAAACCATCTAGGAAAAATTTCGCATCGAACGGCAGTAGTTTCATGTCGATACGATCAGTGGTTTAGGCGTGAAGGAGCCTCAAACGAAGACCATTTGTCTTTTATATATATAGATTTATGCTTACCCAGCGATGGTGCAGAGTCTGGTAAGGGTTTCAGTCTTCTAGGCCTAGGAGCTGGGGCTGGAGTAGACATTGCTCGACGACGACGGGTCGGTACAGGTAGCTGAGACGTCCTACAAATGTCTAGTTGTTTGAAGGTGTTAATATACACTTATAACAAACAGGAATCAAGATCCTGGGAATTAATAGATACTTAAATACCCAAGTAAAAAAATTTTGCAAGCACAGTAATAAAACAAACATTTATGTATAGTAAGTATCACATAATTCAAGAAGTGTAGTACTTAATATGAAACTGAGCAAATTCTTTTATAAAGTACCTACGTTTTGTATATATAAAAAAAAAATTGTAGGTACCTACAATTCATTTTTTGAACTATGAATTTGAAACATGAACCTACTGATCATCAATCAACATACCTCGAAACATGGATTGGCATGTTTTCCAGCGGTTTGTTGATTTTGTCACGTAACTGTTAAAGAAATTTATAAATTAAATTTAATATTTTGCATGGTCCTTTGAGTAGTATGTTATCTATTTTTGTAATTTCTAAATGACTACTAATCTTATGGAACACTAGGGGGAACACTTTTTTAAATAAAAAGCCATTTATTAACATGAAATGTTATTACTAGTGTGGCTTATGTTTAAATAGAGTTTTTATATTCTTAAGTTAAAATTTCATGTAATTCGTAAAATACCTACTTTGTAACAAAACATGTCAGCATCAGATGAGACACCTAAACAACGCCTAACAGCAGCCAAAACAGCAGCTGGTCCCGCCGCCTTAGCCAGGCACATGGTGGCTTGAAGGCGGGCGGCTTCCAGCTTATTTAAATCTGTCTCCTGTTGGAATTTTTAGTGTTAGTATAATTTTGTTTACCAAATGATAATAACTTCCTGATTTTCCTTAAGAAACTTTATTTGAATATTATAATAGCTAATTGTTGAATTTACAAAAGTTCGACTTTAATCATTTTGACATTACAATATGTTGATGTTGCAGCTTACCGTGATGATATTTTGGTCGAAAACTAATTCAACCAAATGATGTAATGCAATCCTCAGCAATAGTGCATGGGGTAAGGCAGTGGGTGCTGGTTCCCTTGAAAGTCTGCGCAACAGTTCTGGCAACAGCTGCCTTATGCAATCTGCGTTTGCATTACGAACCATTGAGCACACAACTCCCTCTGCTGGTGCTCTTGTTGCTGGTATCTGCAAAAGTAAAAATATAATCAACAGCCCTCATTTACTAATGTAATAATGTTACGAAAATGTATACCAAATGACCAAACATTTATTTTACATTGACATGTACTATTTCTATCAAAACTTGCATCATTTCAAATATTTAAAATCGCAATAGCCAACGTTAATTATTCCTATTCTAGTCCTTCCAATGTACTTATGTTATTTATGACACATTTAATTTCAACATATTTAATTAGGCTACAGATAACTGGGTGTGTGTTCAATCAGATCACACCAGCCAGTCCTTTATTATGTCCTCGTACTCCACGAACTTTCCCGTTTCTAATTTATGACATGAATACATACCGCATCACTAAGGGCCCACATGTGTTGCACAAGAGATAGGGCAGCGGTCTCCAGCAAAGCGACGTTATCTGTTTCCAATAATGCGCCGTGGAGCTGATCCGCTGCCTTTACAGCTGATATCCAGTTTTCCTGCTCAATATGTAATAAATACAAGTATATCAATATAGTAAAAATATAGCTTCTGATCGTTTTATATCATTTTATTATGAACGGAATGAACATTACTCAATCGTTACGGATTTAGGCCGTAAGTCTTCTAAAGTCCTATGGTACTTTAATTTTAAGCTCCGGCTAAACCACGATATAATTGTGAACTTAAATTATATAAAACTTAATATCCTTAGAAATATAATATAATAACTAAAATATATTATTAAAAGGAGTCCCTTTAGGCAAGGTTCCGAAGATACTGGCAGCGTTCTCCCTTTGAATAGCGAGACTACTTCTTTGTCCGAGGTAGCTGCCAGATCTTCGGTCTCCTGAGATGTCGACTAACCTATTTGCTATTCCCTTCAAAAATAAAATTAATAATATTTTCCTTAACTCGATATTACTTTTATATTCTGTAATTTGGTTGTTGTATATTATAAATTGTATATCTTATACTATTTAATATCTTTGATTAAAATTGTTATATAAATATTGTAGTTATAAATAAATGTGCGAAATAAATCACGTTACGTTTTTTGTTTTTGATTACAAACTTACAAAATAATCTTTAAAGACATTGACAAATACATACTGTGCAAACATTTGCTTTTGCGATTTATAATATTACGACTATCGTCTGAAAATAAAGCAGAGGTCAAATATAAGAAAAAGTAATAAACATTTTCGGGTGACATTACATCGCACGTCATAAAATACAGAAAGCAAAAAGTAACTAAACACGTAATCAAAATTTATCGTCAAAACATATCTAAACTCAACGTTTTATTGTGTCTAAGGGAATAAAATTAGCATGCAAAGGACCATTTTCGCCCAGACAGGTCAAGGCAAATCTCTTTTGGAACAGCCCCGAGTTAAAATAACAATTCTTTAACGGATATAAACGCGAATTTATAATATTAGTTATAACTTATAACGCATAATCCAAAGATAATATAATATTAGCCCCTAAGTTTTTCTATTATACAAATAATAGAAAAACTTAGGGGCTATACTTATTTTAATTTTTTTGACGTGATAACGTCTTTAAAATCGTTTTAGTCGGGTGACATGTTCAGAAACTTGTGTCACACCAAAACCTCACGAGCGCGATCGCAGGTATAACGAGAGAGAGACGGACCGATCTCCCGTCTCATCTCACGCTAGCGGCATACAAACGAATGGAGATTTTCTCGTGCGGTTAAGTTTTGTAAGAAAAATGTATATCATAGTCGAATAAGTAAACTTGTCATTTTACACCCGAAATTTATCATCAAAAGTGTGAATAAAACGATAGATGTAATTTAAAATTTGAAAAAATTGTTATCTTCATTAATTCCTTACTTCCCAAAAACTTATATCACCAATAAGACGTTATCACGTAAACATCTCGATCGTAAACCTACTTTACAAACAACCAATATTTTTTGTACTTAATAAGAGTTTCTTTAAAATATATTTCATTTCTAACTTTTACGGGGAAATCTAATTTTACAAATTTTTGTTATATTATTAGTTATTACACACAAAAATATTTTTCGATAACATTAAAACTGATTTCATAATGTCAATTTAAAACAGTGTGTCTGTCGATAGTCTGTCGCTTATTTTACCTAATCTTAGTGCTTATTAACTGAAATTAGAAATAATTAATTATTAATTCATATTTACCGTATTATGCAACTGTTCTGAAATGTATTTTGGTACTACGCCTAAGGCCTCCCAATCATAGTGTAATTGTAAGGGGGATGATGGCCGAGGAGAGATAAGCAGTGATTCTGGAGGAGAAGATGCGATCAAATCCAGTACGAATCTGTTTAATGATAAAGTATGTTTAGTGTTTGGGCATTTAATTTACTTATATGTATGTATAACTACAAAGAAAGTCGGCAAAATAGGTATCATCCAGTATATATTGATATCACAGGAATCTATACTTTTCAGGGTTCGTGTGTTTCTTGTTTAGACTTCAAGTTTATGAGAATGTTTAGTTTAATATCAACACCATAGGTCATTGCATTAATTGAATAACGAGTAAGTAAATGGCCCACGAAGGAATGTTTTATTTACTTACATATAGGAAATTGATATTATTTCTACTATCAATAAATAAGTGCGGCTGAACTGAGTTATGTAAGACGGTTCTGTAAATATTTCAAGAGGCCAACCAAACTTATTTTGTTTTATTAGCTTGAATCATACTCGCCTATCAGTATCAACGGTCACGCGTGTTTGTGGTCTTCTCGGTGACACGGTGGGACTCCGTTGTAAGTTATGTAATACCTCAACTTCTCGATGTGATTCCACAGGACTGGAAACCGTCTCTGGAGATTTCACTTCAGAAAGGGTGAGGGCAAAACCTGTTCTTTCTTTCGGTTTCGTTTCTATCGTTTTCTTTTTCTTATCGTTAAAGTAATCATACAGCTCACTTAAAGACTTTGATTTTGTTCTATTATCATTTCTGCTCACATTAGGCAAACTTTTTCTTTGTTTTTGGATTACTGGTAGCGGTATTCCACTTTTTTTATGAGGTGCAAGAGTATCTTTTTCAACAGCTTCTCGTTTTATTTCCTTTGCCTTATCTAATATGGATGGTCTATCTGGTAAACTTACTTCCTCATTTAGTTTTTCTAATAAACTTCGAGAATTATTTTGGTTTGAATCATCCTCACTATTTAACAAATTATCACTGTCTGGCGTCCGTATTTTTACACTTTCTCCACCAAAACGCACTTTTTTCACTATAACATCTGCATCTTCTTCAGATTCCTCCTCGCTGTACTTTAAGAACAAACGATCGTCACTAGAACATTCATCATCACTTGCAGCATTTTTGTCAGATTCGGTTTCATTTTGTTCTAAGACTGTCATTGTAATTGCTGTGTCCGAATCGAATTTAATTTCTGTCTCTATTATCACTTTAGCGTAATTATTATTGTGCAACGGTACTCTATATGATTCGTCTGATGAAGAATCAGTAGAGAAATGGATGGGTATTGTTGCTGGATTATTTAAAATTCTATTAATATGTATCACATTTTGGTTTCGAGACCGCCTTGGTCCGTAATAGACGTCCATTGAGTCTTCGTCGTACATTTCACACAAGTAGCGAAATTTATCTTGAACTCTTGGGTCCAGCCTTGAAAAGCACAGGGCGTAGTCACGTGGTCCACACACGCGACGCAGTTTCATTAAAGATCGCAAAGCAGCGTCCTTATGCACAGAATCGAACAATTTCTCACCCAAATTTTCAATTACCGGAAATATGTCGAGGTCTCTATGTCTTCGTTTTAAAATTCCAAAAAGTGTTGGTATAGATAAAACTAAACCAGTCACAACGTTTATTTTAAAACTTAAATCTGCGGATTGAGGTCGAATATTGTTATAGGAACACTTATCTAGTATTGCACGTGCCCCACATTCTGGTTCTTCGCAGTGGGTGCAAAAAACCCTAAGCGCATCCAATGCAGCTTTTCTAACGTTCGGCGACGTATGTCCCAGATTGTCTATAACTTGGTCAAAAGGGAATGAAAGTGCATTGCCTGAGAGAGGTAGAAGATCAGCGAGCACTCTTAAAGCGTGAAGCCTTACTTCCCATTCCGGGTGAGTGAGTCGATCCTTGATGGCGATATAAAGGAGATGAACGTCGAGATCCGGCGGTAGAGCGCGGGCTCGCAATATTCGGTCCCATAGAGGTGCGAGGGGTGGCGGGGGTATTTCAGGCAGTTGCATGGTGAATTGCCGGCGAGCGCCGCTGGCGTGCCCTCGGCTCGCGACGTGAATCCCAACTGGGTTAATGATCGGCCGGTAAGCCACACTCTGACCAATCGATGGATAAACACAGGTGGTTGTATACTATCTTAGACTTTTACAATATTTCATTATAGGCCAGTGCTATAGAAATAGTTAATACACATATTTTAACACCTTACTAGTAAGCCCGCATATAAGAAATCGATACCGGTGCGTGGGTGGTATATTATTAAGATTACCTTATTGAAAACGGTAATTTTAAAGCGATTAACGCGAATTTATAATTAAATTTGATGTCTAGAGTAGGTATTGGGTTCGATTCCTGGTAGAAGCGTATATTATAACGAAATTTGTATTTTAATTACTCATCGCCTCTGGTTTGAGGAACCGACTGACTGGTACGGTGTAATGTCACTATTAAGTAAGGACATTTCTGGGACCAAATACTTACGCCTCGGTAACATAACTGAATACAGGTGTAAGCAAAGACTCTGCTCAGATGAGCCGATATGATGGGCCATATATGTTTCGTATTTTTCAATATTTCGTAGTTAACTGAGAGAAATATTTCAAATTTATGCTTATGTATTCTACCGACAAAATAATTGCCTAGTGAAACTATATATGAAGTTCTTATTCGACCGATGCATAGTTCTTAGTTGTTTTATCATATGTACTTGAGAGATAGACGTGTTTGCTATAGATCTGTTACGTAGATACGTTACGTAGGTACATCTTGTGTTCTAAACTGAGCTAACTTGTAATATGGTACAACAAACAGAATTAATTTTATAGGTTTTTGGAGTTCATAAAATATATTTTTTCATTCACATACTGAAGGGATAAACAAAAATTGTCTGCAGTGAAAGATAATTATATTTATTTTTAACAATTAAGATATCTCAGTACATTATTCTAGAAAATAATCTATCCATAACATTTTTCCACAGTTTCCAAATAACTAGGTTACGGACACATGCTTTACAAATTTTCAATTCCAAATCCGTAAAAGTTTCCTATTCTCTTACGCCCGAACTCAATACTCAATCCACAATCGATCTCCTATCTGCATCCCAATAACCAAACCCTACGGAGAATATCCATTTTTGGGGATGAACAAATGCTCATTGTCGTTCCATTTTACCGAGTTTACTCATATTTGATAATCAATATAAACCAAATAACGTAAATAAAACCGCACAAATAATATTAAAATATACATGTGTATGTTTAAAACATAACAAACAGTTTTTTTAATTATTTAAAAAACTGGTCTAAGTTAAAATCTGTTAAAATAATTAACTGTTAAAATCGAGCTTTCGTCAAATGTTCTATCCACAAAGGTCTATCCACAGACACCGATACGATCTCTCATGGATAGCTTGTATCGACAGATGGCTATTACAATCCGTCGATTGGTTATTGGGACACTTTTTACAACATTTTGATTAAGGTTACTATCTCAGATGGTGGATTATGGTGTGTGGTTGTGGTTATTGGGTTCGGGCGTTAGATATTTACTTTTATAATATATTATTTTGATCTTATTATTTTACGCTATCAATTTGTAGGTATATATAGCTTTAGTTATATAAAAGCTACGTGTTATAAATGCGTAGAATAATCTAAATCAAATGCATTATTATCGGCGGCACATTTTTGTTTCTTCTCGTCTTTTCTCTTCTTAACTTCGGCGGCGTGATCATATATTTGTATAATAGTGTCCATCAGTGGTAGGTCCTTGGTTTCGGGGGTGAGTATGAGAAGAAGACTTGAAATCACCGCTACACATCCGAAACAGAATGAAGTTAGGATTGGTGAAATTGTGGTCTGAAAACATCATCGCACGTTAAATATTTGATAAATCTATATAAGCGTTAAACACGAAATTGATAGTTAAATTTTATAAAAATATTATAACAATATACCAGTTATTAGTGCAACAGTATTTGAAGTTAGTTATAAAGATTGCTTGTGTTCAAGGAACTTACAACTATTATAGGCATCTAAATACATAAATGACGATCTTGACGTTTATTATCAGTGTGTCAAATTAATAATTCCTTATAAATTTATGAGCAATGTACTTCAATGATTGTTTCTATTAATATCAATTGATTGTTGAGATGTTCAATGAAGACTTTTATGTTACATTGTGATTTGTGGGTAATATAACGGAACTACCTATTTGTCTTACGAAAAATTGTATGTACGATCTTAGGACTGTCTAATTTAGCAGTCGCGAAATAAGAACTTAAATGTATTCTATAAGATTTAATTAAACAGTTAAAAGTTTAACTTATGATAAAAAATGATTTCATTACGTATAGTATAAGTTCTTCACCACTTCTGTAGGTATTTGCCCAATGTAAAACATTACATGTTTAAACTCGTATAATTTGTTTCGAGTGCTATAACTCTTCATATTAGATTCAAGTTACAGTAATATACGTATATGTAGTCTTATTTTTTGTTAATTGGCTACTTGAAACAAATATTTTTCAAAATTGCCAATGTAATTAATGTATCTCTAAAAGATTATAAAAGCATTCTAAATACTGTTACCAGCATGGAAGACAAAGGCGCCAAGGTGCTTCCAGCACAAGAAGCCAAAGTGCAAAAGCCTAACAGCGATCCTCTTACGCTAGTGGGAAAGAGTTCCATTGTATAAGTGGCGATGCCAGTATAGCAGGCGGCCACTAGTAACTTTCCGATGAGGAATAACGTTATCTTAACACCGATGTAATCTAAAAATATTAATGATAAATAAATATACAGTTTAATTACTGTGTGTGCAAAAAAATAACAAAATCAAGCGATAATTGTTTATAACCCATGGATAATTTTACTTTTAGTTACGATTTATTTTTATACGCAACTAGTGTCCTATGAATACGATTTGAACTCGAAACTTAAAGTACCACTGGGTCTGAAAAAACCTATTGGATTTACATATTTGTCGTTAAAGTACATAAAATACAGTTCGGAAGTTCTGGGTTCAATTATCGATAAAACAATAATTGTTATAAATTCTTGGGGATAAAGACTGATTGCCTTGAAATATAATACTATTAAACAATCACAAAAGGTTTTCCTTTATAAACAAGTAGTGATCGAACAAAAGCGAAACCAATTTAGGACCTTAAAGCAACTATAATATTAGACTAAATCACTCATGCATACTGCATACGCAATGCATAAAGTTGCTGTATCATACTATGATTTGATTCTAATAACTTTAAATTATTAGTTTTTTATGTAAAACATCGATTTGTAAATTAATTTAACATATTTACCTTCAGGAGTATATGCACTGGCTATATTCGCGGCAGCACATATCACATACCCGAAGCACAAAGGCAATTTCCGTCCGAACTTATTCATGAAATACATAGAAACTATTTCACCGGGAAAAGACATAACAGCAGCTAATAAAAAGTTTGTATATTTATTTCCAGGCAGATACACAGAATTCACAATAAGTCCATAGTATATAAAACTAACTGCGAATCTACAAAATGCAGCCACTAGCAACCTCTTCATCATCTCTTTTGATTTTAACACTGCGACGTATCCTTCTCTTTTAGTTTTGGCTTTATTAGATTGTTTTAATATATCTTCATTTATCGTATCTAAATAATCTAAATTGACATTAATTTTATTCATTCCAGCAATTTTTCGCAGCGTCTTCTTGGCTTTTTCTGTTCTCCGGTTAAGTATTTGCCAGCGCGGGCTCTCTTTTAATAACACGAAATAGGATAAGAATATTAAAGATGGTGAACACATTATGTATAATAAATGTTTCCAGTATGGCACAAACATCGCAATGCATGCGAATATCGCTTCTCCCATATATATCGCATATGCGAATAATACGCCAGCTAAGAATCTCGTCTTCTTTCCACCGATTTCAATCACTGAAATATATTTTTTTTTAATAAGTAATATTTTACCCCTACTGAAACTCTCATAATATAATATTTTAACTGTAAGTCTGAACTCTCTTTAAATGCTTACAATTCAACGTTTAACAACGTGTTTACAACATTTATTGGCAGCATAGAGAAGAAAAACTCTGCTGTACACCAATGGATTTTCTGCCTATTTGCGATTTTAACACTCACTCGTACAGTGAAGGAATAGAACGAGAGGAAACTGCCGTGCCTTAGACTCAAAAAGTCCACCTACTTGCTTAATAGAAAAAGCAAATGATCACGAAACAGATACAAATGTATCTGACGCCCTTAAAAGATTGTACCACCGTTCTATCAAATGGGCTTATATATAATTTTCTTTCTAGTGGAGATAGAATAGAAATACTTACTTAGAACTGTAGCGGCAGTATAGGCTCCACCAGACATCGACGATTCTATAAACTCAAAAAATATATACAAATTATAGGACTTCGCCATGGTCTTAAAGTTTCCCAAAAACACGCCTAACGAACAAATAATGAGCGCTGGTTTTCGTCCAATCCTGGAAGAATTTTAATAATTAAAAATATGCTTTCTAATAACATAATACTAAGATTTAGAAGTAAATGTTATGTCCCGGAGCATTACTTGAGTCACAAAGTATTAGGCAAGTAAATGATTAGTCTTGTCTGCCTTACAAGCTGGTGTATAGTTCACTGAGAATTTGACTTTCGGTTTCCGGTTCTAGTGTTTTCCGCGCGGTATATGTGACATACCTACATTATGGCGGGAGTGTGAAACGAAAAATTATCATTTGAGATTTTTTTTTAATGAGTCGCCCTGTAGAAGTGCGGTTTAGATCAACACGCAAAAAAATAATATGCTATGATTATATGAAGAAAACAAACATACGACCTACATAAAATGCAATGTGCCGGAAATTTCTTCTTAACGTGATTTCCGAGTCAATAAACTTTATAAGATAGATGTAATAACCATAAAGCTTTATATCTACATTGGAGAATTACTTAGTTTACAAGTTGCATTGATAAGAAAAACCCATATACAAACGAACTCAGTATTTACTTAATTTACAGTACATTAAATGTTATGATATCAATGTGTACTACTGATAATAGTTATTACTCATTTAACCTTTCCATTCACCTTTACAACCTGATGATGAACATAAGCTATAGAATATTTAAAAAAGGTTCTATATGAAATTACGGGAGTGTGACCCAAGGTGTGAAAACGACCAATAAAATCCTAAATCGCGTACGCTGCGAAAACTAAACAATAGATAGAGCAGTCATGTACTACAGTTTTATAGATTATATTAATATCTACTAAAAAGACCGCGGTACCATATGTTTAACTAAAAAAATATTACCTTAAAAGTCGATTTATCGAAGGTTTAGGCTATTAAACTTCGTGCTGAACATAATAAACAGCTGAGCACAGCTAGTTTTTAATATTTAAACAATCAAGTATATAATAGTAGTAAAATACTTAACACTAAGTACATATTATAGAATTGACTGATTTCTCAATAATTACCAACATTCTTGATCGCAATTTTACGTTGGTATAAGTATATACATATATGGGTAAGATCTTACAGGAAGGAGGGTAAAAAAACCGTTACATAATCGCGCCTTAACAAGATTTTTAATTAATTAATATCCGTAGGTAAGGCCTAAAATATACGACCGGTGTCGTGTCGCACATTTTTTCTTGTGTTAAATCGTGTTATATGCTCATAAATAAAACTCAACTTCAGTTTGGCGTAGGGCGGCGTAATAATTTTTATTATCTAAAAAAATGTTTATTGTAATTTACAAAATCATTTCTATGTGCAAAGTACGCAACTCAAAGGTTTCCTAAATATGGTAATCGATTCTTACACTGTTTATCAAAATTTCATGTTTAATAGACAGCACTTACCTATCACAAAGCCATCCAATTATAAGCATGGAGACAGCCATTCCTATGTTTCGAGTCATTCCAATGAAATTCGTTCTCCATGGCTCACATGCCATATCCAACTGAAAAAATATTAATTCGACACTTTTTAATTAACTAAACATAAATAGCTATTCTATGTTATGCTGGCTGGTTTATACTGGAAATATGGTAATAGCTAAAACTCGTAATTCTTGAAAAAAACCTATCGAATGTGCTTGCAATCTCGAGGAGTTAGCTAACGTATCGAAGACGGCAAGGTCGCTGGGAGTTTTTGGGGTAAAATCTTGAAATTTTGAAAAACATGTTAATAGGATAGGAGGTGAAGCAGGAGACCAGGAGACGGGGAGCCCTACTGGTTCTGGCTCGTGAACATTTAAAGAGTATTGTCGTCTATGGCTTGTAGCCCGCAGCACCATCAAGTTGGATTTAAAATATTACTGAAATGTTCTTGTATTATACTTTTATAACATTCTATTATCGATATATCATGTCTAGTCGACCGTGGGATTTGTTTAGAAAAACAAATATAAACCTACATCTTATTATCTATTGTTAAAATAATTCACGTAATAAAATATAACTATCTGCAGATTAAATAATTCTGTTCATTAATTATTTTCTGGAAAATTTAGAAAGTTATCCTAAAATATTTATAATAATAATCCAGTGCCACTACAACCCTTTAAGGGCCTTTGTCTCTGATTGCATCCGTTTCTTTGATCATATGTCTACACTAATATTATAAAGAGGAAAACTTTGTTTGTTTGTTTGTTTGATTGTAATGAATAGGCTCATAAACTACTGGACCGATTTTAAAAATTCTTTCACCATTCGAAAGCTACATTATCCACGAGTAATATAGGCTATATTTAAATTTGAACAAAAATAGGCTAGGTTCCGTAAGATATTAGGGTTTTTCGGACACAAGGTGTAAAAAATCAACCAAAAAAGTTACTTATTTTGCGTACCCTGCCTAAACTTTTAAAGATACCCATAACTATAAAATGTTCTAAGTAATTGTAGATCTTATAAATATCTACAAAAAAGTCCGCGACACACTAAACCTATCTATGTCGAGTGAGGCACAATAACCATGTTACATAAAACGAAGCCATCTGGTGGTGAAACGGAGTTCGCCGAGTTTGCTAGTATTTCATAAACAAGTAGGACATCAGCCTTCTGTCTGACACATGTCAAATTTGGATGTGAAAGATGCCGATTTCCTGGACCTCAGGGATGAGAGTCTCACGCGGAAGCCATCACTGTCTGCACTGATAGTTTTATGTTGCATGCATTTAATATAGCCTTACCGTTTCGATTAATAAAATAGAACGTATTAAGAATCGCAATTAGTGCTTTTGCATATTGGGTCAAACGATTTGTAATAATCGAATCAATTATTGTCGATGGCTAACTCAATGCCATATTTTAATCAATAATAATTATAAGGATTAACAATAATGGGAAGATGTTTCTTGTACTTAGGGTAGTAAGTACTATAAAGTAAAGTCGAAGCTGAACTCATTGATATAGGTTAGTAAACCATCGATTTAAAAGTGACTAGACAAGAAGCGGCGCAAATATTAATATTTCATAAGACATTTGAGTTAAAATGCTTATAAATATCTATTTCTTTTTTTTAAATATACTATAGGATCAATTCATCAGATCATGGACGAAGGAGCTATGCTTGTACGTTACACAACAAAAATAAATATTAAAAGTCGAATTGAAAACCTCCTCTTTCGGAATTTTCACATCTTTATACTAAAATATAATAAATAATTATTATTAATAACATAATTTTCCTATATCTTCTAAGTGGGGCAAAGGGGATCAACAATGCTTCTCAATCGCCTCCTTTTTTGAGCCACACGTTTAACGTCAGACGATGTTAACCGAATGGCTCGTGCCACAACTGAGCATCGCCAATATAAGATCTATTTATTCAAAAATAACTCAATTTCAATAAGCAGCATATTAGACCGACAAGTGTAGGTTTTATTGTACTTATAAACAAGTTGGTCAGTTGTACTCTTTACCTATCAACCTGAAACAATTATTGTTACGCTTTCAATCGAACTTTAGATCGTCAAGGTGGCGAACTTGTACCATACACATACGTAGTAAAAAGAAGAAAAATAGTAAAGTATTGATATTTATTTAAAGTAGGCCATTTAAACCACGAGTAGTAGAACGATGCTTTAGTAATTTATAATACTAATTTATGATGCCGACTTACGATGCGACTATAAAATAGACAACAAAAACGTTGAAATTAAAAATACATCTTATAGCTTTCATTAATTACGAAATCAAACCAATTTACGTCAAGGAAGGGAACGTCGTATTTACAAGTCCGGATATAATTGAATTCTGAAGGAAAATATAACTTGAGGTCTTTTGTCACTCACTACTAAGGTCACGCTATTATGTAATAATTACTACGAAAAACTGCATAAAAAGCGTTTCCACATATTAATCATTTTATTATTTTATAGGCCCGTATTCCTAGTCATTATATAAAAAATAAATCAATGGGCGTAGGGAGATACAATTCTTTATATTTTTCAATAAACTTTACTATTGGTGTTAACATAATATGCAATTAGTATTTCGGTAGACATCGAATATTGAATTGTGATTACAAAGTACAGGCTAACAATCTAAGCCACAGAGGGCTTTATAGGTTTGTATTAAAATTTAACATTTTCAATAAGGAAAGTCGTAGAAAACCTTTAAGCTATGAATTATTTAATTTAGACTATGGAATCCTATTCTATAGACCTAGTTGTGATTATTTTATTTTAATTGTTTCAACGAAGTCCGTCTCTTCATGAAAACAAAAAGCCCGCAGTGTTAGTTAAAAACAACGTAACGGAACGTAATTTCAGATTTGTTACTTTCTACAGCCAGTGTGTACTGCGTAATTCCTCAAATAATATCCATATGCTCTTTTCTAGCACATTTGCTCCTACGAAATAACTCTAACCATAAACAATAAACATACTTGGGTGTTAACAAAACTAAATATACACATACCTCACCTACAACAGTATCGTTGCTTTCGTATACCCATCTCGTACAGGCTTCGTATTGACCAGTAAAAGTTTCGTTTGTACAGATTTCACCCACCGCGAAACTGTCTTTTAGTATCGGTTTCAGGCATTTGTTCGGAACCGTATCGGGCCACCATGGCACTAAGAATTCTGTTGTTGAGTTGTCACACTCGGGAACGTAGCATCTGCAATAGAAATAGTACATAATATATCGAAAATTAAAAAAACTATTACAATATTTCTGCTATACAATTTTATTAACTACACGCTAATATCAAATTCTGTGCCAGTCTTTATAAGGTTGACGAAAAACCGGACTAAACGCGCAGTATATCTAAGGTCTAAACAACTCATTAGAATA